>CALQYR020007454.1:175718-258805 GCA_943334845.2 Auanema sp. JU1783 | reverse complement strand
TCTACCGTTTAGAGAGCTTGCACACTATATTTTGAAGATCCGAATAGTAACATGATTTTCATCCAGCTATTTGGTTATTTTTTTTCATGTTTGTTCAACTTTCGTGGTATTGTGATCATGAGAGTAGCTTCGTGTACTGTTCTTGATCACAAGACCAGGAAATATTCCCTAAACAAGTCAAGCTTGATCTAGAGAACGCAGACATAAATATGCGAATAAGCAGTACGTGATTAGGCGTTAGAAAAGCGTTTCCTGTTAGTCTGCTGTTCTGGAGGGCTCTCTTCATATTCCATTATCTCTTCTAGACCATGCTTTGTTTTACCGAACCCAAGTTTTATAATTGTAACAGCAGATTAATAGTTTGTGCTCATGTATCCTCATTGGAACAGCGTTGTAACCACCAAAACAGAATTCAGGATGAACGACAATTTCCAACTTATAGGAAACAACTGAGATTGATTCCTTTGCAACTGGTGGAGATCCGATGTATGAACGATTACAAACACTAGAAGCATTCTAGCAAATGACTCTGTAGCTGTACTACAATATGTCTGGAAAATAGCTGGTGATATGTCACCTGTGCAGTATGTTTCCAAATTCAAAGGCATCTCTTCTGATGTTAATCCACATAATCGGATTTTGAAGTCAACGTATGGTGGCAGTCGTTCGGAAAACCTAAGGTACAGCGGATTAGAGTTGAGCATAGTAGACATGTGGTCTCTTCACTCAGTTTGGAAACATTCCGTTGAAATATTTAGTTGCTCATTGCAATGATAGATTCTGTCCAGAAGAAATTGTGATATAAGCTATGTGCAAATTGTTAGTTGTAGTATATAATTCACACTACCTCTGGTTGATACCAGCTAGTGAGGGCATCGTATTGTTCAGGTTGTTGAGACAACTCCATGAGGTAATTGCTTGATTCTGACCTGAATGAGAAGACTTCCCGTAGTGTGGCTTCTTCAATGTGTCTACGGTAATCTTGTGACGGAAGAGGCCCATTCGGTTCGGTTAAAGTTATGGAAAAAGGAACAATTAACGGATTTTCTCTAATTGACAAAAAAGTTGTTTGTAGTTAAACGATTGTAAGAAGAGAAGGAATCTCAAGCTGACAATAGCGTTTTTCTTTTGATGGCCACCGACTTTAGCACCTTGATGAGCACTGTACATGTTCAATTGAAATCTAAAACAACATGAATTGACTAATAGATGCAAGACAATTGAAACTCATCTCGATTTTCCATTAACAGATGTGTTTTTCTACTCAATTTCAGTGAGCACACCTGCTTGTATAATGCTAATTGAACCTACACACTTAGTGGGTGGTACCGATAAGATCGACTTAATTCGTGATAGATTATCCAGCTACAAACTTTTTGAGCATCTGGGTATAATTCAACAAAACTTTTTGACTAATCGTTCAGGTCAGTGTAGACACAGGTGTCAAACTTCGTTATTATCTCCCTCTGGCATCTAGGACGATACAATGGATGAACGGATTTGAAGCTGTTGGATATGATTTGGAAAAATAACAAAGAAATCTTCTTCCAACAACTACTTGGCATTCATTTCGTAATTGAAGCTAATGCTCAATATGCTAATTGTTTTCTTTCTTCAGGCTTCAAATCCGCATAAGTCAAGAGCTAGTTCAAGAGCCCTCAATAGCATCAGGTGCTACTGACTTATTCTGGTTATGAATGAGTTTTGCCATCCTAAAATATTCTGTTTTGTAGGACGAAGAACAACTTAATTATTAGAATATGCTCATCTTCTCAAATATCTGTTTGACATTCGAAACCGATTCTGTACCAATTAGGAATCTCTGCTTTACGAACATCTGCATCTGCCTGGATCTACCGTATGCTGCTTATGCATGATTGTGTGCCTGAGCTGACCCCAAAGGCTCCGCCCGGTCTTCTAGTTACAGCTCCACCCAACTATATAGAGGATATTTCCACATCACCTTGCCAGAAGCATTCCGCTGTGTGAAGCCAATCATCATCTGCAACATGTCTGTTTCACAATATTCCCGCGATCAAGTAATTGGTGTTTTTCTCACCTTTTTAAAACCCAATTTCGTTCCAGTTAGATACTCTCTGCATGGCATTGTACAAAGCTGAAGATGGGATAGCTTTGACAAAGTTGTTCTCTGATAATATGAGTAATCCACTCGTTAACCCATTGTACGCCTCACAGCCTGTACTGATAGGTTGGTTCCACATTTAGAATTTTCCCTATATCGTTCATACTTTCCAGCTTACATATATACCTTACTGTTCATGGGAAAGTTCGATCTTATGTTCGAAATGATAGCGAAAACAAGTTTTGAAGAAGATTACTTCAAAGAGTTGCAAGAGCTATGGTATCAAGGAAGGTACAAAGAGGTAACTTTTCTATCATTCGAATGATACTGAGCCTCTGTCTTCAAGAATGCTGTGAAACGAGGGAAAGAGCTTGGTCCTGTAGAAAAGTATCGGCTGAGAAGAAAGTATCCACCTCCTGCCAGTATCTGGGACGGCCAGGAAACTGTTTATTCTTTTAAAGAGAACAGCCGAAAGGTTTGTATTCTCTTTTAATTTGTTCTCTCTGTTACCCTGCGTTTGTTCCAGAGACTCAGAGACTTCTACCAACATAATCCTTATCCCACCTTGGAACAAAAGAAAGAAATTTCCAGAGTCACAGAGTTGAAAATCGTACAGGTAACTCTGTTCACACTTCAACCACTCAGTGTATCGTTTTAGATCTCGAACTGGTTCAAGAATAGACGACAACGAGACAAAACCTCTAAAGAACAAGCTTATCAAAGAGAAACTTTACAACAAACGTTAGCTTATAACAATATTCCCATGATGCAAACAGTGCAGCTTATTCGTCGTTAACCAATCCTGTGATCTTCCTTGTATTATATGTTTATTGTGATACTTATAACTTACCCATGTTATGTTTGAAATAATGATAAAGAATCAACTTCAAGATTAGAAATTCAAGTATTCCATTTATAAAGTCAAATTCATTAGTTGCTTCAAAGTGAAAAAAATAACAGAAAAAACAAATATGTACAATACACGGTCAAGTAATTCGGATGCTTCAATAAGCTATAACAAGCAAGATCTTTAAACTATCTACATAACTATGATACATCATTCTCTTGAGGAAGAGCTTCTTTCGGAATGTGTGAGTAACATATTAGAGGATTGGGAGCAATCATGATTTCCCAGAAATAATAGTCAGGCATACCTAATTGCACCAAACTGTCCAGTCTTGGTTTAGCTTTTATTGGTAAGACCTTCAATTCATTGATGGTCCGTCTCTTGTCACATATCACACATAAATAATTTGTTGCGAAAGAGAACATATCCTGATCAACCTAAGAAAACAGTTTTTCGGTTGTAAAAATTGATCTTACTTCGCCATCAGGAACCTCGCCAGGCTTAGACAGTACATCTTCAGACGGCCCTCTCATTTCGGACCATTTAGGCATTTTATAAGGCTGAACATATAGAGATGTGCTACTGTTCCTCAATAGCAAACTCACTAAAACTTTTCTTCTATCATAAAGTATCTTCTTGCCTTTAACAACCATAAAAGCTGATTTAGGAAAATGTAGACTGCATAGTTGCACCTAAACGATCAAGATTCAGATGAGATGATGAATTGTTTGTGAAAACTGATGGCTCTAACAGAACAATCATAGTCACATGTGCAACCGCTCTCAAAGTTTGCTTCATTCAAAATGATTATGCTGATCTGTTTCAACGGTACGCATAGCTTCACGTAGTCCACGTAATCCACGCGGTTTACGTGAAATTATTCGTAACACAACTCACGTTATTTCTACTGATGAGGGCTTCTTCAAATTGCTTCGGCAGTTTCAATTGAACAATCATTGCTCTCCTAGTACTTTTACACTCTGAACATATAAAAGATATATATAGTATATTTCAATGGCAACACATACTCGGTATTTTGAAACGACCATTCTCATATCCACCACAAACATGGCACTTGCCACGTGGGCTGAAGTTGAAATCTGAATAAGAATCATATTAACAGTGAGTGACTTAGCACTGACCAATTGGTTCACCTTCTTGTTCTGTTGTATCACTTAGCCTGATGATATCCGCGCCAGTCACTTCTGCCATAAAAGAGATATGTCTGAACAAAAGAGAAATATCAAACAATGGAATGAACTTATTGAACATCAACGTAGGAGTTCGAAACGAAGTTATTATTTGCACACGTAAAATTGAATAAAATAATGGTGGAAAGGTCAATAGACTTCAATTGTGAGGACATTGGTCAACTGGCGACAACCGTTTTAGGTGAAAATAATAATCGTTAAGACTACCCCGCGTGTACCCGGCTCCCTCATTCACATACAGCTCGTCTTACTGCTAATGCGCATATTATTATTCCTTAACTTGTTCATCAACTTCTTTCTTATTTCATCTAAAGAATTTGAATGCGTTGACTACTCACGAGACTGTCACTTGCGAGCTCATCTTTGTAATAGTGAAAATGAAGTTCATAGACAACTAATGCAGAATAGTTGCCCGAAAACTTGTGAGGCTTGTCCTACTACTCCTGTGCCTTCTTTGATCCAAACTTCCTCTCATATGGCACCCCGCAGAAAATGTATGGACCAAGCTGACGACTGCGATGAGCGAAAACATTTATGTAAGAGAAACACATATAAAAGGATGATGACCACACAGTAAGCAAACTTGAGCTCAGTAAGAGTTTCAGTCATTTCTTATTCAGGTGTTCTTTGACATGTGGCTTCTGTTCTCCTGAAGACTCGAGCGAAATTGAACTTCCAGTTCGCAAAACATCAGCGTCGAAGAAAGAGATTCAAGAAAAGATTCGTGAGTTCCTAATGCTGTTCTCCGAAACTCAGCATATTTTTAAGTAAGAGGTACAACTACATTACGGGAGCTCGAAAGAGGAGGAGTTACTTTGGAAGATCTCGTGACTCTCATACGCGCACAGGAAACAACAACAACGAACACAACGGTAAGTTTTTTGATCAATTGAGTCTAACCTTAACCTCACTTTCAAGCTGTGCCAAGACTTAGGATATGACTGCATTGAAAAACAAGGCTTGTGCGCTAACAAAGCCTACACAACTGTTATGGCGAGAGTTTGCCGTAAGACTTGCAGCTTGTGCTGAACGACAACTAAGTAAGTACTTCGCAGCGAAGAACTGTTCTTTGAGTGAAATGTAATCAGAGCATAAAGATTTATATCAACAACGTGTAAAATAACAACAAAAAACCTAAGGAACATCTAGCGAATTTCATCCGAGTATGGCATCATTTCATTTTTTTTCTTCAGCAGTTTGATCGACCTCTCCACAGTCAACGATAGTGACTCTCTCTTTGGGTCTACCAGTACGAGAGCCTTGAGCTTCGATCTTAAAAAAAATTATTAGATTGAATATCTGATAATAATCATATCAAACCTTTCTAACAATGGAAAGACCATCAGTTACTTGACCGAAAACAACATGAGCCCCATTTAACCTGAAAGCAGAACTTACTTCTCAACCTTAATAAACTAGCCAAACCAAGAAGTCTCAGCAGTACAAATAAAGAACTGAGATCCGTTTGTGTTTGGACCAGCGTTAGCCATAGATACAGTTCCTGGCCCGGAGTGTGGAATCTCGAAGTTTTCATCCTAAACTGATTTTTCTACTGGCATCCCCATATTGGACTTACATCAAACTTGTGGCCATAAATAGATTCACCTCCACGTCCGTCTCCTAAAGTAAAATCTCCTCCTTGAATCATGAAATCGGGGATGATTCTGTGGAAGTGAGATCCTTTGAAGTGAAGAGGAAGTCCACTCTGTCCCTTTCCTTTTTCACCAGTACAGAGAGCTCTGAAGTTTTCAGCAGTCTTAGGTACGACATCATTGAAAAGCTGGAATGGCTAACTTCAGCTGGGATAACGAAACACACAAACTTCAATGGTGATTTTTCCTGCAGGCTGGTTTCCGATATTGACATCGAAGAAAACTTTCGATCTTTTGTTAGAAGCAAATCTACAAGCTGTGGAGAAAAGCTGGGCAGATCTGGACAGGAGTCTCATTCTGAATGAACACAACACTGAATATCAGAAGAGTAAATGGAATGTAAGTATCAAAGCCGATAAACGAGTCGAGTATGAAGATCTACAGTAAGTGAGACTTTATGAAAACAAATAACAACAACAACAATTCACCCACTACGCAGTGGCTAGGATAAGTAAATTTTCCGGTGAAACATCGTAACTCGTATACTTCAGGACTTTCGTTTTGAATCCCATTTTCGAGATATACCTCGCACGACCCATCTCGAACAAAATCTTAGCTTTTCGGCCTGATCGAAGCTTACTGACTTGTATTTCATCATCCAATATTAATTTTGGCTTTTTCTTTTCTACTTCTTCTTTCTTCTCCTCCTTCTAAGAACAATAACTCATTGCAAAAAACAAAAACTTTGTTTTTACCTCCCCATTGTTTTCGGAAAAACCACAGTTGGCCCAAGACGCCACGTGTCTCAGAGCAGCGTAATCAGCGTCCGACTCAATTCCCCATTCTTTCAAAAATTCTTGCCCGCAATACTGAAACGAAAGACAGTGATATTGATCATATGATATGCTCTACCTCTACTAAACGACTTTTATGATGGCAGCATGGGACCAATACAAAACCATCAAGAGGCAATCCATTCTTCACACCGTTCAAAAGACATCGAATCCCGGCGTCTGTGGCGCTTCCACAAAAATGTTTACAAACTGCCGATAACGAATCTGCTCCCTGAGAAATCATATGTCAATTTTATGAAGATGACTATCCAATACCTTTAGTGAGTCAACGGCAGACAAATCAAGATGCTCTATGGAACAACGTATTCTTTTCAAGCTCACGGAAGGATCTTCCTAGAAACAATGCACACATTTTATCAAAAATCTGATTGATCAAACTTGATACTTGAATGGCTTTGTTATCATACTTATTCCTAGACCCACTCCTATCCATTAGAAAATATTTACACTTAGGAGCTTGCTTAGCCATCCAATAAGAGAGTTGAGCCTATGAGGAAAGATGATGGAGGGAACCCAAACCAATAATACCTTTCCAGCTCCTAACTCAAAAAGACAAGAAGATTCATTGTTTCTCAACAGCTCGGAACTGGTTAGATGACCTGCAGAGAGAGAGCGATGGGATTGTAAGACAACCCAATGATCAATACCTATGATGGAGGCTATTTGCACTAAATGCTTCTTGTTTTTATCATTCAACTCTTGGTTCTTCTCTAGATACTCCGTTATCAGAGGAATTTCCAAGAAAGCTTCTTCGACTTCTGACAAGATTGTGTCATGGCATTTATTAATTTTATCAATGACAGCTGATATTTCTCCCTGAAACACAACAGTCTCGATAGACATGTCAGCAAAAAGGTTACGGCTGTGGGTCTCAAGTCAATCTTGTCATCGTAGCGTGTTTCTCCTTTCACACAATTAAAACCTTCTTTAATCCAAGGCTCTTCTGGCAATCTTGAATTACAACTGGAAACAAAAGATAATACTCTTCCCAGACCCATGTTCATGCCTTACACTTTGAGATGTGAAGCTAACTGAGTTCTAGCCACAGTGTGCTTGGGATCATTTGGACATGGTATCCTATCCTATCAACCCAGGATTTTTTTTTTTTCTATCCGATTATACCTCATTGGAAGAACTGAAAACGGCATGCTCACCACAGAATTTATTTCCGGCTTTAACAAGCATCCGACAACTCCTACCCTTCTTAGGTAGTATATAAGAACATCGATGTAACTCGGACGGTTCAGTAGGCGTCATCGCCTAAGTAGATGAGCCTCAGATGAAAGCTGATGAGGGGAGACGGATAACGAAGATGGTATCAACCACGCAAAGAACAATCAATTCAAAATGATAAATATATATTAATAGCTCAGACAAAAGAGCACAAAATGAAATATAATATATATATATATACAATCTAATTAAACATTAACAATAACTAAACGACAACTATAAAATAAGTCCATAGTTATACTCATAATATTTCACACACAAACATCTACTTTAATGGTTCCGGGAATACATACCCTATCTGAGAAAATACAACAAAATGACTAAAGTACTGACGACACACATGGAAGTGAAAGAAGGAATTGCTAAGACGCGCGTGCATCAGTTCACCCAATAGTTTCTCCATACAAGCAGACGCGTCTGGAGTTCGAGGGAACATGCTAATAACACATATGATTGAATACATGGGGAGGATATATATGAAAATGACAATGTAATTAAGGCTCATCCACTCTAGTGCTTGATAGGAGTGATTGTGAAACAACGAATGCCCATATGCTCACAGATTTGTCTTGTTATTACCCAACAGTAGATTAAGAGAGAAGCATACGCGTAGATAGTACAATAGTTCAACAGCATTTTCTCTGCGAAAACGAAGTCATAATATCTGTAAGTATCAATTAGGGAAAACGGACAGTCCATCACTCTCTTACTGGTTAAGAATTAAAGCGATAGGCGCTAAGTAGATCCAATCCCAGATGAACAGTTCACTTCTACTCATGTGAGCAACGATTAACCGATTGGTCGCCTATAATACAAAATCATCTAATGAGAAACCGGTTTGGAATTTTACTTTGGTGGCAACAGCTCCAAAAAACAGAACGAAAAGTGTGAAATTCTCCTGGAAAACGTCGCTATTGGACTTGCTGTAAATCATACAGAATGGTATGACGACAGCCATCAATGGGCAAACTGGGAAAAGCACAGAAGTTCCGGCAACTGAAGCAAAAAAAAAAATTCAATTGATACTATCAAATCATTACCTGTCGATCCATTTTTGCCAACTCCTCCGGTCATGATGGTGTATAAGTATCCACCACCTTGATACAAAGTTCCAAGCAGAGAAGAGATGATCACAAGGTGTCTCAACTCAAGCCCGAACAAACCTAAGTCAAAATTAGATTGAAATAAATATAAGCACTACTTACCAATCTTCCAAATACCAGGACCGAAGATACCAGTAGTGAGAAGCATAGAAATCACAGTCATTTGAGCTTCAGTCACATCGAACCGAGCAAATTTGAGCTTTCCAGTACAATAAGTACTCCAATGAGCACAGTAGAATAGAGATAAAGAAAGAACACACACAAGCCAAGCGCTATTCCTTAGTTCACCAAGTTGCAAAGCGTAGCAAACATTCAAAGTGACAAAAACCTAAGTTGTTTTTACTTAGAGGAGAAAACAGAAAGCACAAAATACCTGAGAAATGGAATCACAACCATGATCGAAGAGTTCTCCTAAAGGAGAAGATGTTCCGGTTCGTCGAGATTGCTTTCCATCTTTAAGAATGCAGGAATGGAAAAAAAGAAAGACAACAAACGAATACCTGTAGCATCAAGAGTTTGATACATGAAAAGACCAAGAGCAGCTAATAAATAAGCCCATGAAGGAGCTACTTCGGTGGCAGTTGGACAAAAGTAAGTGAGTATCAACACTGTGAGTAAGTTAACAATTAGTCCTGAAAAAAAAACAGATTAAACAAACAGAAGGAGAACTACCACTGACCTATCAAAGTAATTAAATTGGGAGCAAGCCACATGGGATACAATTCAACAACTTTATCCCAGAAAGTTTTCATGCAAAGCTCATCGAGCCATGAGGTGTCGACTGCAGAATATTTGTGAGCACTCAAACGGCGCAATTCATCGGGAGTCATGAGACAGTCATACTTAAAGTAACAGTACAGAATGAGCTTGAGTCAAATGATATACTTCTAGGTACTGATCGATGTATCTGAATCCAACGAAATCACGTAAAGCAACTTTTTGGCGAGGCTCATATACGAATCTTGAAGATGAGTCATTACCCCATGCCAACAACGTCAACTTACTTTTCCTCTTTTCCCTGCCGGGCAGATGACCGCGTGCTAACGACCATAGTTATCACGCAGGCTTTAATTCCTGCAAGAACAAGAATGAAATCAGATTGTAAATACTCATCAAAAAAGAATAGTAAGGAACCAGAAACGATATGGCAAAAGCTGCGTAAGCGAATTCTATTTCGAGCTAACAAACAGGGAATAGTATGTAAAGTGCAGGCGTCAAGGTCTGTCCTATTCATCACAGGTCGGCAAAATCGCATTCGAGCGCGCTTTCTCGTAAGCGGTGAAAACGTGAAAGACGTGAACGCCTTTTTCCACGTAGCAATTGCAATTTTCATTTTCACCGGTTTCAACTTTGTGAAACGGTTATATACAGCTTGTTCAAAATAATCGGGTTATTGGAAAAGTGAGTTGCAATACTAAGAATGATGCGAGTTATGTGATGTTATGTGGCAGGTTGTATAAACCGTTCAATATGAGCAAAGAACAGGAAGTTAGAAATAATGGCATTAAGAAACAGTTAGAAGAGGACGTGGAACAGGATGATAGAGCAACAACGTCCAATCATCAGACAAAGTCATTGCCGCAAAAGGGTTTCAATTCAGAGACAGATGTCACCCAAAGTATTTATACAAAACGGAAATCAGTAGTATGTTCTTAGTTCGTTTATTTTCATTTCGTAGTCCTTTGTGGAAGATGTTTTATCATCAAAAGTAACGACAACTCGATTTGGGTTATCTTAGATGACAATTACTGATATAATAGTATAGCTAGATTGATGAAGGGATGAGAATACAGAGATAAAGAGAGACAGAGAGAGAAAGAGAATGAAAGAGGAGAAAAGAGATTTTGAGATGAAGTTTCAAGTTAGTCTAAGCATCGGAAAACATAAGCAGATAAAAATGTTGTTCAATCGCGGAAGTCACTTGTTCTTTGATTGAAAAAGCAATAGGAGAAACTATGAAATGAGAAGGAGAGAAGTAGCAGTGGTGATGGTGGCACCACCCAACTTGACCCCGAGGCTGTCTAACAGCCCATTTCGACACACGTTACGGGTTCGACAGTACTTTGTGTCACAGAACTGTCCATCTAGATACATTTAGTTAGAAAGTATGAGCATTTCTATAATATTCAGGAGCAAGAATGATGCTTTAGGCTCGTAAACAGAAAAAAGGGGTATTCGTCATAAATTTGATGACTACCGCCTTATCGAAAGCAAAAAATTGAAACTTTACGATGATTACGCTATCCGCATGGTTTAGTCTCCTTAAAAACTATTTTGGGCTTTAGATAAGGTAGTTGCATGTGAAAAAAGGGTAAATGTTGGAAAATAGTTGTTTTGGCTTGCTAGGGGTTGGACGAAAGGAGACTCCTTTTTTGGAAACTAGTCTTAACTGATTGACTTCGATGAAGATGGGAAAGGACTGGCGCAAACTAAATGATTTCCTCGTTTTTTTTGCAGTCTTATCGGTAATAGTTGGAATGTCAGGTGATTGTTGGATGAATGATTAAGTTGAGAAGGAAATGAGAGAAAGATTACAAAGCTTGGAAGAGGCCTTAAGTACAACATTGCAAAAGTGAACTTTCCTCAGAAAGACTTGTGAAGAAATTATAAGTGACTACTATGAATAAAAGAATTTTACAGAGCGAATATCAATGTGAAACTGGAATGGGATCAGTCTTTCATAGTCTACCTGATGAAGATCCTGAAATAGAGAAAAATGAAATGATAATCGAGGCTTGTACTTTACATTTGAAATATTTGAAAAGAGTAGAAACCATAGAAACATCACCAGACTATGTATAGTTTCATTTGATATTCAACTTCTAGCCTTCTATTTATACAAGGAGAGCTTGAACTGATAATTAATAGTGTTATCTGGGAGTAACTGACAAGTACCTTGAATTGAATCACATATCATCTGTAGATCATATCAAAAAACGAAACAATAGTGATTGCAGAAACTAGGATCAAACTTGACTGATTTGACTTGGTATCACGGAATGATGCCTCGTTGTGATTGTGAGGAATTGCTGACGGTCATTTTTCTTCTAAAACATATGCTCCAAGTCATTAATTGCAGGTTGAAGGAGATTTCCTGGTACGCAGAACAAAAAAGAACAAAATGTCAATCTTTTGCTTATCTGTTTTCACTAAAATGGAAGTTCAACATTTTCCCTTACGTTATGATAAGCTTGAATGGCATCTAAGTGGACTGAAAGGTACAACAGAAAGCAGTTAGTCTTCGAACTCTATCTAAGCCTCAACTCTCGACGCTTTGTTAACTAAACTGATCAACGAAAAGAAATCTCTCGGCTCAACGGAGGCTCAATTGAAGAAGGGGATATCTAGGCCTGATTATTACTTGTTACATGACAATATTACAATTACTTCTAAGTTAGGAGGTGAAGCACTTCTTTATATTTCACAACAACACAATTCAGGGGGAGAGTTTGGTGAGGTTTTCATAGGACAACTCAACGGCAAAAATTCCGTAAAAACTGACGTAGCTGTCAAAAAGATAAAAGGAAGAGTGACGAGAAGGGAAATCAAGAAGTTCATTCAGGTTCAACTCTGCGTCAAAATGATTACATGAGAAACCCTTTTAGGAAGCCAAACTGATGAAACGTTTTTCCCACCCCAACATCGTAAAATTGTACGGAATCGCACCCCAAAGGGAGCCTTTAATGATAGTTTTGGAATTGGCTGCTGGAGGCTCGCTTAAGGTTTCTTTTATATCACCATATGGTCCGTAAAACTGATTTGCAGTACTTTTTCACTAAGAATGAAGTAACGAGGGAACAAATGTTTCATTTTATGTTGGACGCGTGTAGAGGGATGTGTTACTTATCAGTCCGAAAAGTATTTACAAGTTCTAACACAAAAAAACTACTTAATCATTCAAGGTGATTCACAGAGATTTGGCAGCGCGAAATTGTCTTTTGGGAGCGAGAAATGAGTTGAAAATAGGAGATTTTGGACTTTCGATTGCGGATAAGCAGGAGCTGAAACTCACTAACATCAAGGCTGCCCCAATTAAGTGGCTAGCTCCTGAATCGTTTCTGCAAGTATGATTCATTCACTTTCTGACAATAGAGAGTACGTTAACCAGGGTGTTTTCTCAACTAAAACAGATGTATGGAGTTATGGCGTACTAGTATGGGAAATATACAGCAAATGCAAGACAGACCCCTTTCCCAAGTTGACCAACGCTGAGGCAAAAGTGAGAAAATGTAGTGTACGTAGACTGAGTGATATTTAGACTAAAATAATCTCTCAAACACCACCTATGACTCCACCCGAGGAATCCCCTGAAATAGTCCATGTTATAATGGAGAAGTGTTTTGTTAAGGTTTGTCGAGAAAGTTTTCAATATCATCATCTTGGAGTTTGTTAAGGATCCGAAAGCAAGAGCTGATTTCATCCAACTACTTGGTATCCTTGCTCCCAACGAGAAAGTTCAATGAGCTCATCTAACATTAATATGCCTCGAGGAAATATTAAAATCTTCATTACATATACTTTATAATTCTCACAAAAAAACAATTTACATTCAAGTGAGTGGGATTTACTGCTTTGGAGCGATCTTGATGGGGATGGTGCGTGGTTGTTGTTCTGGCTTCTTGTCATATCGAACTGTAAGTACTCCTTCTTTGCTCAGATCACTCTTGATCTCTTCAGCTTTAACGAAAGGAGGGAGTTGGTATTTACGAACAAAATGACGTTCAACCTATAAATGAATCATATATTGAAACTGCATTGAGAACATGAACTCACAGTTCCGTATTTGTCAGACTTCTCTTCATGCTTTCCTTCAATAACGAGTTTGTCATCAACAATGTTCACTTTCAGCTCTTCTGGCTCGAACTGAGATACGTCGACAGAAACGGTATACTCGCGCTCGTTGTCAATGACCTGGAATTGGATGGTTTTAGTCTTGTTTATCGAATTGATCTTACATCTTGAGCTTCTCCAATCTTGTGAGCAGTCAACATACTATGGTCATTCCAATAAGGTCTTTGGAATGGTCGGTCAAATTCGAAGTCATCAAAGAATCGTGTGTTGAAGTTCATCAAAGGAGAGAAAGGTGCTCCGAAACGAAGACGACGATCCATACCTAGAAGTTATAGATTTGAGCGAAATCAAGGTGTCAGATTGTTTCTATGAAAAAGATTTGAAGGACAGAAAGGCAAGACAGCTATAGCGGAAATGAAGTAGCCGTCGACGATGAAACTATTATCTGGTAGACGGCTTCGTCTCCTCAGCTTATATGTATTTGTTTGAGCGGGGGCGAGGGTCAACCTCTAACGAAGTCGTCTTCAATCGTGGAGATAATAATCTTTTTAACAAGCAGAACTGTAAGAAGGAAATTTTAGCAGACGTTTCGAGAACTTCGATCGGTATGCTACAGCAGGAACACAAGAAGCCGAGAGAAAGAAAGCTCTGATTTCATTACTTTTGCTGCCGGTCTGTTTGCTTTGAACGAAAAAGTAGATATTTTAACAGATGATTAGTCATTTTTGAATAGAATCAGGAGAATTCTTTTCAACAGCCAATACACTTTCACAAGAAATGTGAAAGGGAAAAGGATTATAACTCGAAAAACAGAAATGAATGTTACAGCAGGGACAGTGCTTGTCAGATTTCGTACAGACCTCACTTTAAATATATTTTTAGAGTTATATGAGAGAGAGAGAGGATTATGCTAAATACCGTTCTAGAACTTGTCATTTGAATACTCCACCATTTCCGAAGTTTGATTTTTAGTTTGATACTATTCGTCATGGCCACATGCAACGAATTTAGGATTTCCACCCACTCTGTTGCCTCTCGTTCTTCGTACTCTTACTCTCTCATTGTTTTTTTCTCCTTACCTTTAATCCCTTAACACAACTGTAAGTGTGTGAGAGTGATGAAATAGATTTGCAACAACCACTCTTCACATTTCAACAGCAAGTGTGTTACGTAGGTTGTGGTAGATCCAATAGTTCCATAGTTTCATAAATCTTCCGAAGTTTTAACACATCTATAAAGATTGTATACGTATATACTATTCTCTGAGATAGATAGAAGATGAAGATAGTGCAAGATCAAAACAGTCCAGAGATATAAATGTTTTCAAAACAATCAATGTAACACATCCTATTGCCATCAATCGTATTAGCAACACTCCGCTTCTCAGTCTTATCATCAAACACTCAGAAACTCTTCTGCCGGCAACATGCAAAAGCACACGTCTCAACCCAGACATGTCTGATAGAAAGAGAGAAGATATATAAAAATAATGTCCAAGAGTAACAGAGACTGTTCACAAACAAAAGTCTCGACCAGACGAGGTCGAGTTAGCGATAGAGCATTGGATATAAGGAGAGTTGAGGTTAGCAAAGAGAAATGGTACTACCAGGCGAATGGTCAGTAGTGGTCAACAACGCTCATTCGAGGACCTTAAACTGGCAATAGAGGTCGGCTCAGGTCAACGGAGAGTGTTTTAACGTTCTTATATTGCACTTTAGCTTTTCGGCAATTCGATTACATAATTACATTTCCTTTTCGCCCATTTTTTCTTTAACTCATTTTCTGTTTTCCACTTTCGATTCCACCTTGCAAGATACAACAGTCTCATTTCTCCTTTGTTATCCAAACTCCATTCATTTCATTTGTGTTTTGGAGGGAGGCTGAACGGATTGTTTTCCATCATCAAAATAATTTTCACAGAGAAATCTCATATGATTTGACTTAGACATCTTTGGTAAATGAAAGTGTCTGAAATATTTGTTCACTTATCAGTATTAGGTTTTCATTTATTGTTTTATCTGGAGAGGGGGGGGGGGATAAGAGCCTTCATTCTTGTTTGCAGTTGAACGTCTTGATCAACTGCGCGCTCATTCTGTTCTTGAACGAATTTTGACCATCTGTCTGAATGAAATGAAACCAATATTGCTTTCTTATCGTTTTATGAATAATTATAGTCATTAGCAATGGCTTAATTTCATTCATTCAGATGGAATGCATTGAACGAGCATTTTTAAAAAGTCTTTAATGTTAAACAAGAATTGAACAGAAAACAGCTGTTTAATCTGTCTTCTCCCTCTCCTCTCCTTCTCTATCTCCTTTCAAATCTCTTTCTCTTCTTTCCATTTTATATAAAATGAATAATTCTATTGAAGCTTTCATAAGTTCTACATTCTATTTCTTAAACTTATCAATCTAAGAAGTAATTTATATGATAATTAGCCATCTTTAAATGTTAAGAAACGTCATACAATCGTTCATACTGACGACCATACCCCCCCCCCTTCCATTCATATCACCCATGTGATATGTTGTACTGATTCTGTCCTTCTCAGCTATGCAAATCATTGAAACTTCTTGTAGACTTTAATAGAATTCCTGAAAACACTTCTCATGCCATATGTGGAAACAATCGGACAAACAAAACAGAATTTGGGCATGACCCCTCTCTCTCTCCCTCGAAATGATTGTTTCATTCTAGTTGAATGCAACCGCTCTCTGCTTGTTTCCACAGCTAAATGATTACTAAACGAGATTGCAATTGAACCATCAAAGTAATTAGCATATTACACGATTATGCAAATTACGTAATTGATTGAAACAACAGCTTTGTTACCCATGTTATACCTTGCTCTTATGAATATTTAAAATTCGTTTCCATTTTTAGTTTTTCATTCTCAACACGCACGATACCCTATCGAATGATGAGAATCACCTTCGTTTTCAGACTGTTTGATATCTTTTTAACTCAAACGAACACATGGCTTTATTTAAAACGGAACTCCCGTTCATTCCAGAACATTCGTAGTCATTTCAATGTAATTCTTTACAACACAAACCACGGCTGTTGTGCCGTTTTTGTGAATTTCTTTAAAAAAATTGTTAATTTTTGAAATATGTTAGGAACTCCTGCTAAGATTTAATGTTTTCCTATCTATCTTACACAATGTTTCTTCTTCTTCTTCTTTTCACCTTCTATACCATCGTCATCTTCTTTGACTTCATCCATTGCTAGTCAAAAGACAAAATATGTAAAAAGAAGTTTTCTCTTTCTAATCTCAACTTTCTCTTACATGCGATTTTTCCTTTTATTATTGACCGTTCTAGTTGTATTTGACAAATTTTATGTTCATTATGACCCCGATTTCACCCTCGTTTCGCTTTCGTTCATTTCAGTTCCGGATTCAGGTCAGACTGTGTTCAATCTGTTATCCGACAATGGCTTTGTTCCTTCTTGTTCTCACTTTCTTCTCATTCAAATCATCTTTCATGTTATCTTCCTCAATAATATCCTTATCTTCTCCTCATTTTCAATTTTTCCATTTTCCACCAGATAATCCCGTTTGAACTTCAGTTCAGTTTGTATGCATATAATCTACAGATAGTTATAGATCATAGTTCAACTTCACAAGAAAGTTCAGAGTTCATTCAGTTTCGTTTGATTCTCCCTCCTTTCCTCCCTCTTTTCATCTTTCTCTTCTCCTCTCTTTGTTTTGACAATTGGCTTGTTTCTACAATCAATTATCTTGTTCACCTTTTCTTTTTCACTGGATTCCTCTATCTTAGCATCCTATTAAACTCTCTCTGCAAAAGCTATTTCCGTTCTTGATCGAACATGAGAATTCCGGAATGAATGGTCTGATCAATCGTACTACGAAACATAAATATCGTTTCGATCGCATTTTTCTTTGAAATGAGCAATGATGGTCTGATGGCATATTCGACTATGCGTATCGAAAAAGATTTATTCAATTCATTTCCGACTTTGTAAATGTCATTATTAAGATGTATATGACGTCATATCTACTTTGAACTAAGTATCTTGACAGTGATCATCACCTGATTATATTTAAGAATTGCCATTGCCATATACGACGTATCTTCTTTTTATTTTGTTTCAAAGAAACTTTTGACATGGCGTTTTCTTTTTATCTGTCTAGCTCTGACCTTTGCTTGTACTCGGCATGACCAGAGCATAATACAGGTTTTCACTGACTGATTGATTGAACTACAGTTTTATGATCAAAGTTCCTATTTTCTCAACTTTGAAAATTCTCAAAGGCGATCTTATCTTATTTGATTTTCAAGAGAATGCTTTAACAGATGACAAACTTGTCTACTCATTATCACCAAAATTGGAAGTAGACGTGGCGTTAAGCAATCACCTTATGTATAATCTATACATTGGCTTGTCCATGTGTAAATCTGTTCACTCGGAATAGTTTCCCTTTCTCTTTCTCCATTTGTTACTTTCTCTATCCCGCCCTCTCTTATCCTCTTCCTTTCCCTCACACTCTTACCTCCCTGACTCTCTCTCTCCCATCTTTCCACACTTTCGTGATTATCTGCTGAGCTCTTATTGTCCATATCTTTATCCTCATCTCTTTTAATATTTGTATTCGAACTGTCGTACAGAGAGATGAAACGATTTAGCCATGTCCGTGATAATCCATGCATAATTCAAAATACTTTTGTCAAATTTTGAAATCTTTTAAGAACTATATGTTTTCCATACTTGGTAGTTCGTGAGACTCCTTCATAAACATAAATACCTCTCAATAGCTATAATTAGAAATTTATTGTCTGTAATTTAGAGAATTATCTTCTCATCTGATTAGCGCTAGTAGAGAGTTCCTATGAGATGCTTCTAAAAGTTGCGTGTTCAAGTACAATAAGCATGTTTCATCTTTGCAAAATAGATGAAGAGGGTGTAGCTTCCTCTCATACAATCTTTAAAGACCAATACCTTATTCTTCCGCTTATAATGTGCAGAGTGTGTGTTGTTTCGTTTAAAACTGTCTTCACTTCATATGAAACTGTTTGATACATCTGACTTCTCTGTGAAGTTTGTACACTACTACTACTCTCTCTTTCCCATGTTCTTCCCTTTTCTCAACATCTTTTCGAACGATTTGATTCTCTCGTAGAGCGTCTGTTTCTCTACTTTCTATCTTTATTACCTCACTTTCCTTTTCTCGTTGGATGTTTGTCTTTTCACTTCTACGCCGTCACGACGTCAGCACACGCGCATTTAGTGAATAAAGAGCTGCTCGTGTGTTGTTGCTCTTCTTACAATCGGTTACAGTCTTTCTCGACCTCACTTTTGTTTTTTTCTCTACTTCAAAATCATTTGTGCCATGTATTTTGAAACAACCAGACTTCAATATCATCGTCATCATTTGTACTTCACTCTTACAAACTTCCGAAACAGATTGTTGCCTTTCGTCATTGTCTGTTCCTAAATATAAAATGGAAATGGAACGAATTTCGGCCATATAAGGCTATTTCCATATTCTCTTGAGAATTGATTGAGATCAAACTCATCCGCAAGTTATGACAGACTTTCACATTTCTTTCGGTTCCGAACCTTTTCTCTCTTTCTCTCACTCGATCTTTCCCTCCTTCTTCCAAGTCCTCGGAAAGTAAGAGTTGTTCATTCTAGAGTTTCATCTCATCTCTCGATTGTAGTGCGAATGGAAAATTTGATTTATTCATTTTTTTTTCTGATTCCTTCTCTCTAGTATTCTCATATGTAATCCTATCTCCGATCTACTTTTCCTTTTTCACCCTCGTTTATAACGTCTTAGGTACGTTTACGGTTCGTTTACCATTGAAGAGATCTGATTGAACCTTCCTTTCGTGTTCAATATCTCCTGACGTATGTAATGTCCGAGAAACATGAAAAACAATTATTTTCTTTCATTCGCAATATCATTTCCTCTTTGATCGTCTCGTCTGTTTCCTTCGTTTTTACTATTTTTCCGTTCATTCTGGAGCTTTCAGTATTCGAAAATGCCGTCTAGATGGGGTAAATCAACATTATACGTCACATGACAATCTGAATACTCTTACGAGCTTCTCGCGTTATCACATGCCTGAAGATAAGATTTTCAGATTTATAGTTTAGTGTCTTCTCATTTCGCATTCTATGTTTCCATGGATTGCCCTCTTTTAACTATTTTCACGTCATTCCTCTCTTGACTCTTCAATC
The DNA here is from genome assembly GCA_943334845.2 of Auanema sp. JU1783. NCBI lineage: Eukaryota > Metazoa > Nematoda > Chromadorea > Rhabditida > Rhabditidae > Auanema > Auanema sp. JU1783. Next base: position 238,883 of record CALQYR020007454.1, on the reverse strand, counting down.
CTTGGACTTACGTTCTAAAAGGGCAGCCATCCGTCATCGGTGCTAACAAGGCCGGAGGGCAAATAAGCCCAGCTTCATTCGTTTCAGTCAAGCTATGAGAGGAAATGGAAATGAGAAAAAATAGAGAAAGAGGTAGAAAAGCCCGACACATAGGAAGTAAGTCCAGATAGAATTGTTCCTATTTGTGTTAGAGAGTTGATCTTCTTCCTCCCTTCCTCCTCCCTACCAGTTTCTTTTTCTCTTCATTTTGTTCGTATGAGCCCCACAACTGAAAGTGCGAATCTTTTTGAAACGAAAGCTCACCAAGGGACATTTCCAGGACCTTCAATAGCGTTGAAACATTCGAGAGTCGGAGAGAAAAAGAAGAATAGGAGAGAATGAAATATATTAAGAGACATTGGTTAGTAATAGAAAGACGCATGAAAGAACAACGGAGGCGTGTCCTTCCCCCTCTCTCTAAATCTACCTAGATGAGCAACATCTTATTCACAGCTGGTTAGTGGATCCTTTATTTCATCTTTGTACTTTAGAAATTGCACATTACAGTCATATTTCTCTCACAATGCGCATCTCATCGTATCTAACATACAAAGAACCCAACCGTTCACTGCGCATGAAACTTGAAGAAATGATTTTCCGTGTGTCACGTGGGAGCCACGTTTTGAGCTTTCACGTGGATTCTACGCTGGCGTATGATGTATTGCGTAAGAAAACGAAAAGATTATTATTTGATTGGAGAAGGTTGTAGTCTGAGAAGATTAATATTCTCTCGTCAAATGAAAAAGCACATCCTCATCCTATTTATACGAGAGACTATCTGAAATCTCGCTCATCCATACTTTCTCTCCTGCTACTCGTGTTTGCTATGAGATACTTACTAACATTTGTTTCTGTCTATAATTCGTTAATACTCATCTTATGTAATTCAGAAGCTCAATCTTGTATTGATTCTAATTCGAATCGCTCTCAAGTAAAACTCTCTCTCTCTCTCTCTCATCGTGTGTGTGATAATGTAGTAGTCGCACTCCTTTAGACAAGAGAACCGCTTTGACAAATATGTTACTTCTGCTATTGAAAGGAAGCTTCCACACAGCCACCTGGATCAGACATTAATCTGACCAGCTGTCAGTAGCATTCTAATCAAAAGCTGTCGAATCACATAATTATTCGGAGCGTTCTATTGAATTTGTCTGTACAAAGTAATCTAATGTCTGAAAATAGCGTCCAAACTATAATTTGGACGCAAATGCCCTGTTATTTGAGCAATTTGTACTTTCATTCTGTTCCTTCTTCTCTTCCTCCTCACAATCAATTTATAATGTTATTCTATATAGTTATTAGAAATTATTAAATTTGAGTTTGTAAGGCCTTGTGACCTTTGTGCCAACGAAAGCGATTTGTATCTGTTTTGTTCTCTCATTTTCATCTTTCACACTCCACATATGGAATTAGATGAAATTAAAGACTATTACGGAATCAAAGGGTCATTTCATATTCAGCTTTTATACTATTTCGTTTTTGTGTCGCACATTGACGTCATCTCTAGTTGAAAGCGAAGGAAATTGGCATGTGGCCAGAAAGTTCAATAGGCCTTAAGGGAGCAGCAGCTTCTTCCTCCAGCACACTCTTTCTTTTCAATTTCTTGCTCTCTCAAATCTCTCATTCTATCTCTCTTCCTTCTCTGTTTACTCTGTTCTTACTCTATGCTTCAACTATTTCTCGTGTACTATTAGATATAGTTGTCTCCAATTCTGACCATCTGCTTATGTCTCTCTTTCTCTCATCTGCATCATCTCTCTCAAAACGATGCTCTCTAAAATGCTTTTATGCTTATACTCTTTCAACCAACGTCCAGCCGTCTAATTCTCTATCACTCTCTTCAAAATCATCAGGTTTCTCGTAAAGGCTGTCAATATTCGTATAGCTGGAGGGTATGTGGTCATTTTGCGATCGATGTTTCTTGGATAGTCGCCATAGCAGACTTGGACCCGCCTTTAGCGATGTCCGTATAAGTTCATATACATCCATTTGAGGTTTTCTCTCACTCTCTTTCTCCCGTTTCTCTCTTCTCTCTTACTGGTTTTATAAGTTTCTTGGATTTTCTGACTCTCTTTCATTGCTCTGCCTTTTTTGCATATCTCACCCATTCTCTTTGGTCTTTTCGATTGTTGTAATGGAAAGTAGAGAAGAGACTGAGCTTCACAGAGAGAGATGTAGCGAGAGTAGATGGAGAGGAAGACCTAAAGCTTATTGGCTTCTATACTGAAATCAATGGACGAGAACGATGATTGCGCACTTACTCCCGAACTTGCCCTCCGGCAATTACGTACTTAGCTATATTCAGTTCAAAACCAGAACCTCCCATGCTTCAACGCCACCAATACGCTTTAATTGAAGGTTCCTGCCTGGTTTGCATATTTTACTATGATGATGGCTTCTATTCTTATTCTAGTATAGCTAGTTCACTTGTGAATGCCCACAGGTTTTCCTGTCACATGACCCATAGAAGACCTGTTCGACTGTCGTCAGTCGATGTGTATTTGACTGCTGAAAGCCTTCTGTATAGCTTATGTTAGTCAAATGAGTCTTCATTCCTTATGTACTTAATTTATCTCATCATTAGATGTCATCTCTAACTCTTAGAAATAAGTTTCTAAGATGTAAGCTCACCAAATGCTCGATTTCATCTCCAACGTGTCCTTTCATCCAACATGTCGAACACACAGCTGACTCATTCTAACGCCTACTCAAGTCTGATTAGATTTGTCTATGTTAACTTCTGAAAGTATTTAATCTTACTTTATAGTTTCTCATTCATATGTCTACCACTATCTGCTCTTGCAGTCTTGGGCGTAGGAAACCTCATCTGAATCTCATTTTCCCTACTATGAAGCTCCCTTCTTCACTTTCACTTTCCATCTTCTACTCTCTCACTCTCGCCCATTCCTTCTTACTCTCCCCTCCCAGGCATATAAGTCACGTGACATGTGGAGAAGTACATATCGGAAGCTATACTATGCCTGACCAAGGATATCTCGAGATTCCAATATCAACACATAATTTGCTCATCATCATCAAAGCCTTTTCTTTCCTTACTTTTTGTTCTCAAAGATATTTGTTTGTAATGCTGTTTACAACTTCTCTTCCTGTTTTTTCTTGATTCATCCATACTTCAGACAGCCCTCACTTCACCCTTCTTTCTTCTTTCTTATTTTCGGTTGTCATGGAATTGACAAGATTAGGACATCTTCTCTCAATCGATGATTAGGAATGAAACCATCCCTTTGATCTTTCCATCTACTCATTCATAAAAGGAAAAAAGCACGTTTCAGTATCTGCCGACTCAAATATGTCATTCCTCCTATCACATATCCTTATTTTAACATTAGCGTCGTCATTTGAATCATTGGAACCTTTTAGTTGTCAAAAGTGCGCTTATGTGTTGCATAGTTGTCTCTTCATCACTGGAACCGGTTCTCTTGGGGTCCAGTAGAGACCTGTCTCTCTCTCTCTTTCACTCTCCTCCATTTCTCTCTCTCTCTTTCTTACCCTTCTCTCATTCTCTTTATTATATTTCCTCTCTATTATCGTTTGTCAACTATCTGACTCTCATGGCTGTCTGAATTCGTCTTCAACTTCCTCTCCACCCTTCTCTTTACAGTTTCTGTCATCAACTTCAGCTAGGCTTGTGCCTGTGAGGCTTAACATTCTTTTTTTCTCAACTGCCCACACAGAAGACTGATCCTCTCCCTCTCTACCTCTACCTCTTTTTTCTCTCTCTCTCGGTTCAACATTGTTTTTGTTATAGTCTTTTCCTGTGCTTCCCTTCGATGAAGGCTCGATTCAAGCAATGGCCCATACTCTGGGCCTCAGGCTAATGTTTTTGTTTGTTCGCTATTGCTGAAGCCTAGAAAGCCAAAAAAAGCGAAAAAAAAGTCTAAATATTATCTGAAAAAGAGAGATCAGAACAAAAAAATAAAAAGAAAGAGGCTTGCAATGCATGTCGTGTTGTTGGTCGAGCTCATGCAGCTGTAGTTCTCTCTTTCTTTTATTCTTTATTCTCTTTTCTCTCTACTTTCTTCTTATTTTTTTTTCTCTCTCTCTCTCTTTCGTTTTATTTTCTTGTTTCTCCCTCCTCCTCTTTAGCTTGTTGTTGTTGTCGACAACGGTAGTTGTCGTCTTCTCCAACCCCCCCATCTCCTGATACATACAGCCACACTATGACGTCCATGACAACTGGGTTGCTTTCTTCATTCCTTTAATCTTGAAGCTTGGTCTTCACAATCGTCGGTGTCGTGGCTGTCATGGTTCCGTCTTCGCCCTCTGGTCATCTACAGTCTTCATCTTATTGTGATGACGATAAAAAGATCATTTGCCTTCTGTATCAAGATGTGGTTCTTATGCATCCCGACTTATCTTCTCGTTGTTCCTCATTTAAACTTTCCTCCGTTGATGTCATGTTTTTATGTTCTCAAGTACACCCACTCGTTCTCGTCTTGGATTTCCGTTTGCATCACAAAATTACTTTTCTGCCCATGTCAATGATTTTGGTTGGTTGAAGATATTTTTCAAGGAGCCATGCCAACTTCAGCTACATCACACCTCTCTCTCTCTTTCTCTCTCTGCATTCTCTCTCTCTCTGTCTTCCTTAATTGCTCGTTATATACAAACTTGCCTATCATTCTTAACATTCCCGCCATCCATCGTTTATCCTTTTCTTTTTGCTATTTTTCTTGAAATTCTCCCTTTTCCACATGTTTTTATTGTTTGTTTACTCTTTTCTTTTTTTGCTTTTCGCATCTGTTTTACTCTCGTTTTCCTCTCGTTCTCTTCCTCTCAATGCTTTATCCTCCCTTCACCTTCCAACTTCATTTAACTTATACTCGTTTCTCTCTCTGTCGAAATTTTCATGATGCTTACTGTTCTACAAATATTTAAGTCTTCTATCTTCAGATGTAATGACATTCGACTCATCTCTGCTTGTGGTCCTGCTGTGTGTCAACTGTCTCTGCTCCGGCTTATTCCATCAGACAATTCCACCGAAGAACCTCTCACCTGTTGAAATTTCTGCTTGATCGACTGATCGGACGGACAGACTCTCAAAACAGGATAGTCGGTATGTAATTTTTCGTCTATTATTAGTTTCTATCTTTAACTATTATTTATTCTTATCATCTTTCAGGTTCGACACCAGGCAAACCTGCTGTGTACGCAACATCACACGTGACCATTCTGAGGTTGATTAGTTCATTCCACGTAGAAGAAGCCATCTCATCATCATCTCAGAATGTCACATGTGTCGTCGTTCTGTGTGTGTATGTGTCCCATCATCGGCAGCAGTTTCTTCTTTTTTTCGTAACAACAACATGTCAACGTGGATTTGTTGGTCACATCCTCGTGCCCACATCAGTATCAACGTATGGCCGGTCCGTTATGAACGGAATTCTGTCTTCTTCCTTCTTTAACTTATTTAACTGGAAACAGCTGCCTGAACTCCTCCTCAAACAAGCATCATTTGAAGAGAGATACAAGAACGGTCGAACAGCCTTTCATGATTGTCTTGATCTCGATCTCACCATCGACTCCGGATATTTCTTGCTTTGTGCAACATGATTCCCATACGGATTTGTAAATTCTAAAAAAAAGCAATCTTCACAGTACACGTCACATGGTTCCAGCCACTGGTTCCATTATGCAATCTCAGATTATCAAATAATCGCTAATTGGTCCCCTCTTCGTCTTTCATCCCCCTCCCCCTTCTTTATAAATTTTTTTTTCTTTTTTTTTTAAATTTTTTTTCTTCCTCCGTCTCGTATCTCATGATATGATGCTTATTTCATTCTTTTCATTCTCCTTGTCCAGAAATGATGAATGTACCCCGATGATGTATGGTGGTGACTTGAGGATATCCGAGTTCAGTTTCTCTAGCAGTTTAGCTTCAGAAGCTCCAACCTCTAGTATGACACTTATCTCCAAGATTCCTCTCCTCCACGACTTTTTTCATCCCTCGTTTTCAAGTTTTTCTTATTTTTCTTTAATTCCAACTTTTTCTCAATTGCCTTCAAATAGAAATTCCATAACAGGACAACAGAAGATTTTGCCGTCCGCTCCCCGGCGCAAACGGGTACCGCAATTGACGGGGTCGTCAGTCTATAAAGTTCTAAGGAGATCCGCTTTGCCGACTCTTTCAATCATGGCAATGAGTTCATATATCATTCTGTTCAGCTTCAACGAATTTATTTGTTTCGAAACATCTCTGATGACGCTGCAGACGTCATACAGATGATCTAAACGTATTTTTGTTAGAAAAAAAGCTGTTCAGTTTGTATATGTACTTCTCTTTTTTGTAATAATTCAAATCTCAGTGTCGGCAAAGCTCTTCCCCAAATAGAACTATTGATGATTCCTGTCAGGTGGAACGGGCGGCATCGTTTTCAGATCCGAATTAAATATTGTTCATCCTTTCTTAATGATTCTCTCTTTCTCTTCCCTTGATTCAACATTTTTGCTCTCTTGTTCTCTCGTCTTCACAGAATCCTCTTCGGAGTACTGCAGTACCATTTCTAGTTTTTTGAATGTTGGCTCCATCTCTGATTGTCTTTCGTGATAGGTATCCGACTAGGTCATATGACAGCACAAGTTTAAATATTTTTTTTATAATTTCAATGACTTTCATTTGAATTATTTTTTTGATTTGTAACATCTCTTCTTGTGGCTGTCTATGTATTGTATTCAGATGAATGTATTAGTTATATTCGAAGGAATAAAGTGACGAAAAGGAATCTGTTTTTCAATCAATCAAACACTTCAACAAACTAATTAACATGAATCATATGGTTTCACGTGAGAATTTTCACGTGAGACAAAGTGGTTATTGCCCGACCATAGTCATTATCCATAGTTCGAACATACAGAACGGTTGTGCACTATAACACAAAGAACGAACATACATACGCTAGACTGTTGGCGTAAGAGGGCCGAAAGTTCAAGATCTCAAAAATGAAAATAAATGTCGAGTTCATCAGTAGTTCGTAAAATTTCAAGTGGAATAATTGGATAGAATTATGTGCAACACCTGAAACATTGGTTATCGTGGTGAGATGGCCGAGCGGTCTAAGGCGCTGGTTTAAGGCACCAGTCTCTTCGGAGGCGTGGGTTCGAATCCCACTCTCATCAATAGTTTTTGATAATATAGATGTTTCCATAAAATTTATTAATTTGAGCATATCTATGAATATCTTGGAAACATGCAAGAGTGAGTTGCGAAAAGAAATAATAAGAGAACAGTCAATCCTAGAATATAATATCTTCCCGTATAGTGTGGTTAGATAGTTGTGTTGTATATGATGAAATCACAGCAAAAGCTCTTTGAATATGTAATTCAGCTATTTTTGGAAAATTGTTTCAAGAGATTCGAGTTGTACTATAAGAACCTGTTGACAGTAAGAAACAAAATGGTCACAATTAAGACTATGGTTGAAGAATTAAGGGCATTTCGAGATGAATTACAATAGTTTCTAGAAAAGCATACGCAGAACTGTCGATCACCAACATGTTTACAGCCTTCCTCTTCATACGGAAAGTTTCGAAACGCTAACGGAGATCTATAAAGTACATTATTGATTAGTATGAGAGGGGAGTGTATCACCTCGTATCATGAGGAATACAGGTCAAAGCTACTTCTCGGTTATCCTCCATGTTATAAGATATAATTCGAGTGCATGCAATACCTGTAAAGATAAATTATTTTTTCACATGAATAGAAGGAAAGTTTTACCTTCGCAGAAATCACAACTTGCATCTCGTATACAATCAGCTCCTTCCAAGCATAACATGGATTCTAGAAAACAAAGGAATTAGCTTTATTCTCTCTTCAAAGATTATTTTATGGAGAGAAGTCCCTCTTTACAACTCGAACACACAGTTATGAGAATTTCATCGACTAGATGTGATATACTCTTGTAATCACCTGTTAGTGATATGAATAATACATGTCAGTTTAGATGTTTCTGTTGAAAACACTAATCAGACTTCAAAAATCTTGCATAGCATTAGGATACATGTTGTTCGAACGTATTGAAATGTAGGTTGATGTGTGGATGAGTATTATCAAATAAGGAAATAGAAGAATTGGTCCCTCTTCCAATCATTTCCTATTCTTTTTTCTTTGTCATCATCATCATCATCATCATCATTTCCCCTCATTTCCTTTCGATGAATTTTGTCTTTCTCTTTCATCTCTCTTAGTACATGAGTTACCAGAGGTCAAAATGTCTTCCAAGACAAAGCTCAAAACCAAACGGGTTAATTTCAATTTCATTTTCAAGAGCATGAAGTCGTCTTTTATGGATGCTGGCCCTAAGCCAACACTCGTCTTAAACTATATAGCTGAGGTCGAAAGGATGAAATGGCAATGAAAAATGAAATTTCCTCAAGAAACATTTCTATTAAGCATAGTAAACTTCTTGAAGAAAGGATGTTTCGATTAACACGAACAGATCCCTCATCTACTACTGCCTTCTCTCGCTCCCCCCCCTCTCTCTCCTCTCCTTCCCTCGTTCCTTTCCCACTCTCCCTGTGGTTCGAAGAGTAAATGAAATGAAAAATTATCTTTTTTATTCTCTAGAAAGATCCATCAGAATTTGGGGTTTAGAGATTTAAAATGGAAATCTCAATCTTTTATTCGCTTAGTAATTTCAGAGTGTTTGCTCAAATATCCTCTTACATTTTGCTACTTACTACCTTACAATCATTTAGCTATGGAATCTGCCCAGATGTTTCAGAAGGTAATAGAACAAATACATTCAGTAATTGATATTTCTTTTGCATCTTCATTAGAGATATCGCCAATATATGACATAACATGAAACACTCAACTACACACTACATATGCGCCAATTTAATTTCGAAAAAATTGCTCAACCGGTCAGCGCGTCTGTAAGATATTAACTGCGAAAACAATGCGCGCGTTTTACGTGGAATGCACGTGAACCCTGATTCGCGCCAAAATTCTAATTTTTCAAAAACCCGATGGTTATATCATTTTTTTTTGCGAATCCTATCATCTGGACGCACGTTATATCCTCTCCGACTCTCGAATTTAACATTGGTAAACAACAACAAATAGAATATTCAGGGAATGCAAGGCGAGGACACCAAAATAGTTCTGACTTGAGATTTTCTCTTGGCTGTATCTCTTTGGACGAAATTTATAGAGTCTTCCCTCTCGTTCGAGTTATTTTTCAGCTTTTTTATACTCTCTCAACAAAGATTCGAATGACTCTGCAGTGACTACAAATGGAGAGTTTGACAAACTATAATTTGGACGTTGGAGTTTGTCCTGTACGATACCTCTCTATCTTGCTGTCCCAATGGATGACGCAATGATATCATTTGAATGAAATCTTTTGTTAAAACTAATGAGGTTCGTCAGCCTCATGAAAGGTTATAAGAATTAAAGCTTAAGCTGATACAAGCTCTTAAAGCATTTAAGCTGGATGGCTTTACGTTCAATGACCAAAAATAATTGTGGGCAGAACGATGAGAATAGGAATTCATATCAAGACTAACTGAAAGAGTTACTAATTCTTTCATTTGAGAAAATCTGTGTCAGCTCTCCCGAAAGCTTCCATTCTCAAAAGTACATAGGTCTTTCAGCTTTTGTCACCCCAGCAGTTTCACTGTGTTTCAAGAGCATTGACAAATCTTTTCCGGACAATCTCAATTATTTCTTCCATAATAGGCAACTGCACTATTTATAATGGCTGTAGCGGATGCTGAAGAGAGCTCACCTATCTTTCATAGGATACAGGCTTGAGAGTTAATTGGCAAAGTTTCTTGAAAACTCAATGAAACTCTACTTCCCTCCAAAGAGTAAAACTCATTTCAAATGAGCTTCTTCTTCAATTTGTCCTTGAAACAGACCCATATTAGGGTAATAAGGTCGCTTTCGTAACTTCTGTTACAACTACATTTCGAAGAAAACATGATGGGCTAAATATAATAATTAGGAAACGAAGTAGAGTCCAAGACAATTGCTCTCTTCACATACATGAACTTGGAGCTTTTGCCATAATTATCATATGGGTCTGCGCTAGTTCGAAACTTGTGTTGTCGTTGTTCACCTTTATCGACTCAATTTGAATTTGAGGAAAAGGAAGCTGTTTTCCTTTACGCTTCAAACCATCTTCCAGATTTCGCTTTAAGGACGTGAATTTTCACAAAATGACACAAAGCTCTCTTAAAGGATACATCACATAATCTTATTGCTTTGTTAATAGTGAACAAGAGAATGTGAAGCGAACGTTTAGAGAGACGTCAGAGAAACACAAGAGTTTTGCTTCAAACCTCCTTTCGTTGAGAACACAAACAAGAAATCTTTGAGCTTCAAACCAATGTCCAGCTTCACAAAGCATTGAAATCAACTTTGAATTCATAACACTAAAGCTCTTAAGGCTTCGAAGCTAAACTCGCAATTTACCAGATAACGCCAATTCTCCCAAACAACTGTCATCTTCAGATTCTTTGCAAAAACCTGTCTCAAACTGCTCTAAAAGCATAAGAAACGAATTCAATACAATTTCGTCCACAATGCTTCGAAGCCAAATCTCATTTTTTACTATTTTTTGTTTTAAGTTGAACTTAGAGCCGAAAAGAACCTGTTCAGGCAGTTCAACTCCTAAGAACCGGATGCTCAGGAAGTCATTTCAGGGAATGAGAGGGTATAGAAGGATATTCACATTTCTCAAGAAGAAAAAAAGAAGAATTTGATATGAACGCAAGTTTGGTGGAGTGTGGCCCTCACACAGAACTGTTCAGCTTGTTCGTCTTTGTCATTTTCTCTCTGTTAGGGTTGTTGTGACGATTGGAGCAGTTGAAAGGAGAAGGAGGGTCGAAAAAAGAGAAACAAAGACTAAAAATTCAATAAGTTAGTTGAAATTGGCTTTTAAACTTGAAAAGAAAATTGTTCATCAACAAAGAAAGCTTTTTGAAACAAAGATTAGAAAACAAACATTTCATTTATGATTCAGCTCAGGTTTCTCATAATCAACCTCACGTACTGCCGTCTTGAGTGTGAGAAGGTAGATAGGCGGTGAGCGACAAAAGCATTTCTGATCATTGTGAGCTTTCACATGAAAAGGCAAAGGATGATGATGTTCTCGCTCAACTTAATGCACATTAAGAGACATATCCATCAGACATTTGTTTCCAAACTTTATGTCCTCAAGAACTTCGTTCACAAATCATTCCAAAAGAATCAATCCCTCCGTTTACAAACTCAAATCACAGAACAAGTCCGTTTTTTTTCGGAGAGTCTGTCATGACATGAAATTAAAAATTTTGCATTCCAAATGTGTTTGTGAGGTTTCTGGGTTGGTGTTGTTGGTGTTTTTGAAAGACTTTATGTTTTGACACAAAACAATTATTGGATACAGATAGGCGAAATCATGGAAAATTCGATTGAAGACGTCGAGACCTTCTGGATTTTTATTTCTATCTGTCATGTGCGTTAGTCTCTTTCTCTCTCTATTCGTCTCTTTGCCACTTTCTGTCATTTTATGCCCAGAGTTTTAACGTTCACATAGTTTTCTTCTATGTTTTGCAGCTGCATGGCCTTCAGCACCTTCTTTGTCAATCCCAACAAACCCAACCGGCACACACACACATGGGCATCTATATCTTGTTTTTTTTTTGAAAAAGCTTGAACAAGCTTTGTTACACAATGATCCCCATTCAATTTGTGTATAGATCATATAAGTACCAAGAAAGGAGTGTCAAAAGCCTCGGCCGAACAATGTCTTTTCGATCCGATGAATCGGCTAATTGGCCTGCAGGATGAGCTTATTGTCTCTCACACTAGACTAACCTACATCTCTGAGACAAGAAAGAGTCGCCAGTAATATTTCCGTTTTCGTTTTTCCTCCTGGACGACTCGATCGAACTACAAATTAATTAATTTTCAACGACTTTCGAGCTATTTGTCATGAACGTCGGAGCAAAACTGAAGCAATAACTGACCATTGCATTAAATATTATAATTCTTTCGAAAAAAATGAAAGAAATTGACAGTCCAATTAAGAAAGGCCTTTTATAGGTGTTTTAATTCCATGTCACTACGACCACCCAATGGGATGGAAATTTTTATGAAACGCAGAGAGCTTCTTCCATAAGTCTCTTTAGCCATAGATTATTTGGACGCACGACATGTTGAGGAAATTAAGAAAAAGTAATTCGAAGGCAGAACACATGAGGATATGTGTCTTTTAATTGTGTGTCAAACAGAGAATTTAGTCAGCTAAAGGACAGAGAAAAGGAAATTCTACGAATTATCAAAGCTTCTCTTCTCGTTGAATGTTTCAGTCATCGTCAGGTGACTGGATGAATAATATAAAATTCTCACTGACAAAGAAGTAAATGCGAAAATCAGGGGAGAAGAGCAGGAGGAGATTGACAAGCCCCTTCCTTTCTGCCGTTTTTGCCTGACTAAAAGAAAGTTGAGCTAGGAGACACGTTAATTGCCGGATGTCGGAAGAGGAGAAGAAAGGGTGGAGTGACTGGGGGCTTCTCCTGACGATAAATTCGAACGAAGATACAGAATCTTATGAGAAATAAGCTCGAAAGGTGAGAAAGTGACCAACAACTAGGTGGGGGGTGAAGACAAATTTGTTTTTATTCACCAATTTCTTAGTTGCACATTCTCATGTGAGTATTGAAACGGAGGAGAAAGTTAATGACCAAACTGACATGGAAAACTAAACAGCTATTAGATGTTTATAAATACGCAAAAGCTTTTTTCGAATGTTTTAGAAATTTGGGAAGTGGACATATGTATAAATATCCCCTCGTCCATATCTATATATATGCCCATATTTGTCATTCATGTTTTCTTCAGGTATATGAGAATTGTCTTGATATGAAAACAGAACGAAGTAGACAAAAATCTGATGCGGAGCGTTTTTAATGGAAAAGGCACACACTACGGGAAACGAGACATGAAACGCTAGGTGCTCACAGAACCTTTTGTAGGACCGGAAATCATGTTTGGCAAACGTTTGTTGTGGGGATAGAAGTGAGAATGAACCTCAAATGGACTTACCAACTTCTTTCGGCCATACAAGCAGCAGACCGAATATGGAGGTGATTGACAGAGCCGCAGAGAATAGATTATTTATTGGCCGCATACGAGAGAAGTCTCATAGTTTTAAAAAAGAATCCGACTTCCTCTCGTAGATTCTTGAAAAGGAACAACTGTTCTTCCGAATTAAAGTAGATTCAACGAGTGGGAGATGCCTAAACTAAGCAAGTCGGCAAAGGAAGGCAGCTGCCATGCATAGGCGGAGTCAGGCTAGCAAGGCTCCGCCTACAGCTGGAAAGCGGCAATCCCTCAAACCCATAACTAGCTGATTATTTGAATATAAGTCAAACATATTGTTACCAGCAATAAGTAGCCCAATCTCCCAAGAAGTTTTTGATGTTTCACTCGGTTTCATCATTAAAGATGTTGAGGTCGGATTACTGAGCAGAAACCATCTGATGAACATCCGACTACCTTCATGTGCGTTGTGGCCGCATTCTATAGAAACTGAACAGTTTGGAATAGTTTATATTACATTTCAACAACAAAAATACTGGCACAACATTGTGTTAAACAAGTTGATTACTTCGTAAGAGATTATACACGTTAAGGAGATCCTCTTACTTGCTTAATCGATCGTAAATAGAAGGTTTCTGAACGTACTGAACATAGTCGCCGTCTTCGTAATCATATAAGCCTTCTTCATCATCTTCATATATCAGCCCATCATCTGCATATTCCATCACATTATCATCCTCGTAAACAATTCTACTCTAAATAAATAACAAATCAACCAAATATGTTCACATAACGTTCTCTACCTTTATATTACGCTTGTTATTAAAACTTCCACCTGCCACTTGAAGTCGACTACCCATATTTGAACGGCGGAATCGGTTAGGATTTCCATTAACACTAACGGTTACACTACTCGGAGCGACCCTATTATTATTTCTTTTCTAAAAAAATAAGCATAGACTAAACAATATAAGGTAGGAAGCTGAACGTACCACTATTATAGCACCGTCATTACTGCTGGCCACTCGTACTCGCATATTAGCTCCTGAGAACTTGGTTTGTGGACTTCTGAAATGGTGAGGTGTTTACAAAACCTATGATAACTTACAACACTCACCCTCTCTTATCAACTCTTCCACCTAAAACTTTTTTGCTACGTTCCACGACTCGAACACCACCCAGTCTATCCAGGATTCCCCCTATAAATAAGAACACTTGAATGCAACCGCACAACCGAACGCAAAAAATTAAAATGGCATTTTCGTCACGCGAATCGCAGAGCCCGTTGCCAGGATGTTAGTACAAACAACTCGTAACGAATACATTGCCAATTATAGAATATATAATAAAACAAACCTTTGGAAGTCCTAGCAGCTACACTAGTCTTGTCAACAGGACTTACATCTCGACCTGCCTGACGGACGCCTGTCGTTCCTCTGATGGCCAAACCTTTGAAAACAGATTAACATTTATACTAGTCAACCCAAAATACCTTGTCTACGTAGTTGTTCGTGTTTAGCAAGAATCTTTTTAGTCCGCGAGGTATTTCCATCGGGCATTTTGATGTGATAAATTTCGTTACGGTCTGGAGGTGGACGACCTTTTCTCAAACTACTAGCTGCAGGAAAATGTTCTCCTGAACAATCGATGAATTACTTGGATGTTTAAGAATTAAATCTAACCGGGAGCTGAAACACGGCTTCTTTGACTAGCAACAACTTTTGAAGAATCATCAGCGACTGACAAATCCCCTAAATTCTTGGCCCGACGTAGAATGGCAAGCTGAAACATACAGTAATATGACTATGCTATTAGTGAATGAAGAGACTCACTTGATCTCCTATAGCTGTAACTCCTAATTCGGCCAACGTAGATTTATCCAGATCTTTCAACATTGTTTTATCAATTCTGAACGTCTTATAGACAAGAATCCTTTGACATCAGGAGTAACCAACCTATTTTGCTTGAAAGAGTTTGCATATGATCGAGCAACAGCAGCAGGAATGCCGGCATGTACGAAGAACTTCTGCCATTCAGTAGACATAGTGTAACGAAACCAAGTAGTTGAAAGCCAATAGATACGGTTTTCAAAAAGATTCAAGCTGACCGGCAAAATCGACCGATTGCACTCCGTTTACTTGGGTTAACTTCGTTGGGCTAAAAACGTTGTTAAGCTAATGAAGTAATAATATCTGGTCTTAAAGGTTTTTGAGTATGTTGAAATACACGAATCTTGTGATATTCAGAGGTAATTTGTATTTTTAAAATGAAATCGGAAACAGTTTTGAAAATTTTCATGAAACAATTTTTTTTTTGAATTTTTTAAATGTTTAATATAATATACAAGGTTGTAAAAGGAAAAAGTGGTCTATAAGGAGATGAAAGCACAGCACAGCTAGACGCAACCGCTCGCGCATACATACGCGCCCAAAATGAAAAGTTAGCATCTGCCGACGGCAGATCACCATATCTCGAATTAATCATCGCCTTCCTTGCTCCCTTTTCACTGTTTGATGAAATGAACGTAACAACACTTTCAAAAGTATATTTATTCGATAATCCGAGTCATTACCATTCATAGCATAAAAACATTTGCCAAAATCATGAACAACAAGGTGTAACAACTACATATCACTAAGATAACAAGGATTAAAGCGCATTCGGAGGAAAATCAAGAACTAAAACGATATAAATTCTTTTAAGGTAATTGTTTAATAAGGGAGTTTATTTCTTCTAATTTTTCACGTTTTCAACATTCGGCGGATTATTTTCTTTGCCGTTTTCACTCTTTTCTTCGTCTTTCTCATTGCCTCTGAAAATGGAGTAGCGTAGTGATAGTTGAGATCATAGTCGCTTACTGTGTTTCAGCAATTAACTTTGCTTTGGCGATTTCTAGAGTGTTCTTTCGCACCTCATACCAATCTGAGCAACTTTTAGTGCGCAAACGGGCAGTTGCGCGAACTACTGGAAGTTTAGCTAAAAGAAGAACCAATTGAGAGTTGAAAGCATAAACAAAGCAAACCAGCATAAATTTCGCCTTCTTTGGTTATTTTGTCACAATAAACACTAGCTATGTTATACCAACTGTCAATTACAGGCTTAAGCTCTTTAGGAACTTCTTTGAACGATGGATACTAGAAACGAGTTGGTCATGGAATATGGAGCGAATAGGGTTCACCTTCGAAGCTAAGATCATGACTTCATGGAATGTTTCAGAGAGGTCCTCTAAATTCTCATTAATTCCAAACTCCTCTTCATATATCCTTCGATCGAATTTCTCTGATGAAGAAAATTCCATGATTGGTCTGTAATGGTGTTATATTGCCCATACAATCACCGTCATTTCCTTACTTGTATAGTTCAAACGTATTTTTTCGTGGAAATATGCGAACGAAATCTCCTTTCCTCTCGTTTTCAAATCGGAATTTCTTCAAGATTTGTTGGAACTTCATTTCGGTTCTCATAGGAGAAGTTGGACATAAGAGTTTCTAAATTAATTGAATAGCAAGGAAATATATGAGAATCACATACTTTTCCCGCAACATTTCTCACAACAGGTGGACTCTTCCTCTTGCAGTCATTGAACAAACGGGGGTTTGATGCTATTTCCTTTTCTGGAAATCCAAGATAACTATTTGTCACTCTCATCGTACAAACCTTCCTCGGCACCCGAATCATCACCATTAGTTGAAGCAGATCTCTTATTGTAGAGTGGTATGCAGGCGAGGTTGAAAAGATCGCAGATTAACCTTGTTTTCACTAATGAGTCTAGGGGAGCATCACTTAAGGAAAAAGGTATAATATGAACTAACTCTACTAGTACTCACCAGGATAAACTGGGTGACAAGTTAACTTCTAATAACCACGGCTTGAGATTGGAATCAACTAAGATATCAAAACCGAACAGCTCAAAGTTCGTTCCCACATTGTGCACAGTAGTTTTACAAACTGAGTTAACAGTCCCTTGAACTGACAAAAGAGACTTGATAACGATATCCTCTATTCTAAGCATCATCACTGGAACACAAGATGAGGAAGATCTAAAGAGTGCTAAAACTGACACTTGGAGTCTATTCCTTTCAGTTCTAAATGTCGTAATAAAGCCCCCAAAGTCCATTTGTGTCCAAAGTCTTCAGTTGACATGCTTTCATTTCTAAAAAAGGAGAAGACTTCAGTTTTAAAATAGAAATACCTAATGAAAGCTTGACTATTCTTGTTAATCGAGTAATTTGTCAAATGAACAAACTCATCCGTGAATGAAGCATCAGTTGAGTATTTTGCGGATGCCAATCTAAGCCTTACTTGAAAGAAGACACAGAGCCGGAGATACTGACCTTGTTAAACCTTCAGCATATATGTAAACTACAAGAGGATTGAAACAGGTGACGGCGGTATAGATACGGAGATCGAATTTGTGATCGTTTACAACTAAAGGATTAGAAATATATTCAGAGACGAGAAGAGGGTTCCCTAGAGGTACTTGTTCAGGCTGTAAGTAAGTTCATGAGTGTATCGATAGCATAGTGGGTCATACTTCGGTAATGAAGAAGATGCCTTGTCCTCGGGATGAACTGACAGGCTTCACGATAAAGCGGCTCTCATCCCCGTCGTTCTTGCTTCTTTCTTCGAAAGCTTTGTTCATTCGTAGGCAGTCCCGTGGAGTAACATAAAACTCCGGAATCTTCAAGTGCATGTTTCATTAGTAGAAGAAATGCATTGGGACTCACAAATTCATAACAATCACCATAAACGGTTTGAGATCTTGCAATGTTTTCATAAAGTTTGTCTTTTCTCGTCAACTCCGACGATCGTGGAAACTGATTAACGCGTTGCCTACAAAGTTTTATGAAGCACTGTTTTTACAGCGAACAAGCACAAACCATGGTTGGAGATTTCTCATTTTATAAGCTTTCAGATGAGATCCTGCCCAAATGACATTGAAGTTGCCATTCCTCCATGAGCACTGAAAACAATAATTGATAGACTTTCAAAGTGGAAAAGCCTACTTGAGTAAAGCCATAACTGTGAAAAACGGTTTTTACAAGCTTCGTATTACTTCTAGACATTTTGAATACCATGTTGTACTTCTGTCCTATCTGGAATAGATGACACATGAGATCTAGAGAGAGCCCGGATAGAGCCCACCTGAGTATAATGCTCCTGTTTGCCTTCTTCAACAGTTTTGTCGATGTGTTTCAGACAATCGGGATAGAAAGTGATGAACTGAACATTGGAAGGTGAAATATTAAGAATGGAGACAGAGACGGACCTCATATCCACTTCCTTTCTTGAGAGGAAGGCAGAGGGAGGAGTTGGCTTCGGAGACATTAGCTTCAAGTTCAGAATCGTTTCTAGAAGAATGAGAAATCATGGGAGTCCATACAGTTTGATTAGATACATTGAGCAAGTGGAAGAAGACGGTGTGATGAAATTGGGTACCCTTGCTCTATCCAAGAGAGTTGGAGGCATATTGAGCCACTTCAGCACACGAGCTTTCGAAGCTAAGTCTGTCCGAGACGGACTGAAAAGAGAGCAGTTTATACAATGGAAAAGTAAGGAGTAACAAAGGCATTACCGCTTCCTGAAAGTCTTCATAACGCATTTGGTTAAGAAACAAAAAAACTTCGACTATGATAAAAAACCGGATTGGGTGATTGTAATTAGAGAAACTTCTCATTCTCGAGAATTTGTTAAATATCAATTTCAACTGCACCCAGTACGATTTTCTTTTCATCAGGAAAATAAAGAACGGCCTTGACCGGAGGAGTTTAATAAAAGAATAAAATTTTTTAAAAATTCATTTTTATCACAGTTATGCTATCACTTGTAGAGATTCACGAGAAGCCTTCTCTAATCATCTGTAGCTGTAACATTAGGTACAAGATGAAAGATGGAAGGTAACATGCTGAGTATCTAAATCACAGAACTACCTTTTACAGAAGATCATAAGTAGTTGTTTATACCTGTTCATATATGGAAGCCGATAGTCCTGCCGGCAGGACAAAATTAATATTATAATGAGGGACAGGAGCTGATGATCCTCCACAGGCTGAACCACATACCTCCATCAGGTATCCTTTCACACACTTGTAAACCATCTCAGCTCTACGTAAACACCAGGTCACTGTTGAAGTCTAGGAAAGACGATTAACCAAATGTTAAAACAGATAATCACCTCTGAGGGTTTATCAATCAGCAGCAACGGGAGAAAAACTGAAGTAATCCCTAGTTTGGTAGTCAGTCGTATGATATTTCTCAGACCATTGAAACAAGCATGTCTACATAAATAGTCCTGAGAAGCTTAGATTGAAAAATACCTGCTAGATATCTCTGTAGTTTGTAGTTGTTCATCCACGACCAGATGGAAAACAATCTGAAATTCAGGAAAAAAACTCAAAAATAGATATGAAAGGGGGGACGAACTTGAGATTGTCTCAAATTTGAATGCTTCGTAATGTAAACATCTCCAACAGCCAGGGACGAATCAGTCCTCGTGTTGCTGGGCACATTTGCATCACCGTCTGTTGAAACTGGGCAATTCCCTCCTCTCCAGATGTTCGCATTCTTTGTCTTGAGAGAAAGGTGATAAACCTTCTTCTATCATCAATTACTTACCGATTCTGCTATTTGTCTTAATTGTGCAGACAGAGGCTCAAAATGTAATTCTGTGGAATGTTCACACGCCTTGAAAAAGTCTAAAAACTAATAATCCATGAAGGAGAGGGAAGTAGCTTGTCGAACCGGACTGCATATTAATGTGGTGCATTGGATCTTTTGGGACTAATAGAATGACTGCAGTGAGTGAACGCCCATATAAAGACATGGCCAATTGCAATCTGCCACCTATATCATCAATCTGAATATCCAATTAGATCACATAACTACAAATAATGTTATTACCTTCTGAGGAACCACAAGAGAAACGAGATCAGGTGCGGTGACAATTCGCACATTGTGCATCGACTTCAGTTGAGCACCTTAATCGATAAGTTATTTAAAAAAAAAAAGCATTGCTCAAAGACCGATGTAAATCGTGAAACTCTCATCAATGGTCGACACGACAGACTGAGGACAGCTTAAACCCGAGGACAATCAGGAAAGATGGGAAATTATGAAATACCTACGAGTAGGAAGTGTTGGAAGCTGCTTGGAAATCACTCGCTATATCTTCCGGTAAGTTCAAGGTGTTTCCTTTGGCTAAAAGAACGAAAACGTGGGATGAGGATGAGACTATTAATAAAACCTTGATAAACAGCCTCGACCATGGCTTTGAAATGTTTTCTTTGCTGTTCCGCCAAAGCTTCAATTTGACAAGCATATGAGCCATGAACTTGCTGGAAATGAAAAACGTATGCTGCTCCAAGCAGTCGTACTCACCCGCAGCTTTTCGTTCAATTTACTGAGCTGATGGGGATGCATGTCATTTGATTCAGAAGAGCGAAGTAAATTTTCACACTCTTCCGTCAGCTGCTCTACTTCCCATGTTCTTGCTCGTAACAAGTGCGACATCTGAAACGAAAATATATTTCATATGAAAAAGCGACGAGACAATTGTCCACTTTTTTGCGTCATGAAGCTTTCCGAAATTACAATAGATTTTTAAACAACAAACCTCCGCAGCCATCTCGATTTCTTTCTTCATGAGGAGAGTAAGATGATCACACGGCGAGTTATGCATTATACAATTGAATTGATCAGCAAAAGACATTTGCTGACTCGAAACGGGCTCATTAGACTGAAACCATAGACATCTCAGCCTTTACTTAACTTCATGCACAGAACTAACCTTTGTTGAATAATACTCGTCAAAAGAAATCCGACCTTTAGCAAGAGCATTGGTTATGAGCAAGTCATCTCTCTCATCATTAATCTTGCCAATTTCATCCAAGACCAGCTTATTTATATTACATGCAATTTCTGAAGAAGTTTGTAACTCAAACCCCACTCATGGAACTAACCGCTTGCATCTGATTGTGTCAAACCTCCAGCAGCTCCAACCTTAGCCACATACTCATCAACATTTACATACTCAGGCAGAGGCACAGGGACTTCTATCTCCGAAGCAACAGAATCAGAATTGATAAAGTTATATAGGACTACTGATTGAATGTCCCCACCATCCGGCATCTGTAATGATAACATTTGAAAACGTCACAATCACTTAATATGAAAACTTTTTTTTCCAACAACTTATATAGAAAGTAGTATTGAAATAACAAAAAAAAGTTAGCAAGTAATGCAATTTACAACGTTTCATGTAAATGTACGTTAAGTACGTAGTATCGTCTGTCCTACATATTTACATTCAAATCAGTACATTACTTGCCATTTCTCTCTCCCTATCTCTTTCTCATTTTGCATTCTCTCTCATTATCATTCTTTCTCTCTCTCGCACCCTCATTAAATTATGGAATGTTATGATATCATTAATCGTTTTTCAGGATGTGCACAAATGAAAGAACTTTGCTAACCTCAGGATATGGTGTTTCAACCATTATCGCCATCTTCCACTGTTCTCTTGCTGTCTTCTTTGTCCTGTATTTAACGAAAATACAGAATTTCCTTGTGGAAATTGTAAGTTCAACTTCTAAACATGTTTTTCGGTAGGTAAGAATACGAAACGGTTTTTGAAAAGGACTTACCCTAGTGATGACGCGTGTGTACAACCGGTCTCGTCTGTTTTATTTTTCAAAATGAATTGGCGTGGGATATTTCGCATATATAAACTATACGTGACAAGCTATATTTCAGATAAAATCTAAACAGAAAAAACCCGTTTCGCCCAAAGTCGCAAGTTTAACCAATCAAGTGAATGAGCTTCAGACCGAGCTCAATAAGGTGTGATAACAGGTTATACCGACTAACTCACCTAATAACTCAGATCTCACCGACTTCTGAGTTTGCTGCTTACTTCAAGAAAGAAAGAGTTCTGAATAAACTGAAAGAAGAATTGGAATCTGAGGGTGAGTCGAATGACTTTTATCATACAGGACCCCATATTTACAGTGAATTCCACGAAGTCCTCAGATAATACTTTGAAAGTACAAGTTATCGTACGAACAGTCCTTCAAGCTGTTGGTTTTGTGGTTTTATACTCCGTGTCTGGATATCAAGTAGATTGAATATTCATTATCTTCTTCATAAAATGATACATTAAGGCTTTTTGTTGTCCAACAGACTTCTTCTGGCCTCTGAACTTCCTCCTGCGAATTCCTTTCGCTAGTACTGCAGCTTGTGACGATTGTCGTAAGTTCCTTCCAATCTGTAGAGATAGAGTAATTGACTTTCCAGATTATGACGCAACTCCTGTTTCCTTGTTCAACGTGTTATATGTTTTGTTCGCAACTTTTCGTAAATTTTTATAAAGACGAGTTCATGATAACGGGTAATAAATTATAACAAACACTTCATTTCTTCTTGCTCCCATATGTTACTGCTCATGATACATAAGACGGATAACGGTTAACCTAGTTTGGGTATTCAGATGAGTTTTGATGATTGTAACTATCATCCCGAGATGTTGACATCTTCAGGATATTTAAAGCATCATGTAATTTTTTCCCTTTCATTTCTTCCATACGTTTTTTTGCTTGCAGGCTTACCTGAGTGTTAGACCCACTCCCGAATCAGTTGCGCGTTTAAAGCGAAATGGTACTTCCAGCTTGATTAGTGAATCGTTCAAGGGTTTGTTTTCCAGGCATCATTTATAAACCTGGAAAGTTCACGAAAGAAGAAGACGATATTATAAAGAGGAACTGGGAAGCTTATAGGGATGAAAATAACTTGACAGACGACAGCGTCGACCTCTTCTTACCTCGAATTGGTGAAACTGAGAGAATAGAGAAATGGGACTTCATCAGAAAAACCGCTTTCTATCCAAAGATATGTTAGTCACTCTCTCTCTCTCTCTCTTATAGAACCATAAAAACTACTTAGGTAAAGGACTGCTTAATAGATATGGTCAACAAATTGGAGTGCGTTTCTTCAAGTTGTATGATCAGGCTATTCGAAAAGGTTACAAGCAAATATCTTATGATAAAAAGTGAGAAAGGCATTTCAACATGTTCACAGAGTTGTTTCAATAGACATGTTCAATCAGAGCACAAGGATAGTATAATTTACTTACGATTCCAAAAGAAGAAATCCATGTATTCAATCGCTGAGGTAAATAGGTTCCTGACATCTGTTGGTTGACTTTGATCATTTTGAAGAAATTCCGTTTGACTGTTACGGAAGTTCGGAACACTTGCACGAAGTTCCTGATTGAGAATAAACGTGTTTCAAACAGAATGTATAAAAAATTTTTAAGTAAGTTCCAGAGCAACTTCTTCAATAACTGACGCCCTTACAGAAACCATGGAGAATCAAGCTGGAAGAGAAATTGTTGAAGTTTCCAACTTTTTTTTTAATGTTTAACTCTCGTATTCTTAGAAAATATTTCAAAAGAGTGCTGAAGGAAACCTTACAGAAGCATTGGCGCTCTCTTCAGATCTTCCTTTCAAGGCAGTTGCAGATGAAATGAAGAAATCTATAGAAAGTTTAAAGGATAATTGGTTAGTATGTTCAGTTTTCCGTAGGTTCATTTCACTTGTAGGAACTTCATCCTCAAAGTGATGGCAAGACTGTGCATACACTTCAAATCTTCCGGAAGTACCGATGAAGAAGCTTATAACAAAGCTTTAAGATGTGTAAGTTCCATATTTGGCAGCTGTGATAAATATGGTTAATCAGATAATAACTAAGAAAAAACCCAAACTTACTAACGAGCAGTTTGCAAAATTCCTCAAACTTCTACTAAAACAATTAAACCCGGACAGCGTGTATACTGGAGCAGTCAGCTATAATTTCGATAGGTTAGAGTTGCAGAAACAGTAAGTTGATTGTTTATATGACTAGTGGACATCATTCTCATTTCAGATGCATCAAACATATGATTTTCCTATTCCATACTATTTATAAGGAAACTGATGCTTTGCTGAAGATTGTAGTGAGTATGCTAAACCACATCCGATACATATGCGAACACGTCGACCCCCCCCACGTGTCCTTATACGGTTCGTTTCATTGATAGTTCCTCTCACATCAGATACGTTTCAGACAGAGTAGCTATTCTATACGAATACTACAACAACATTTCTGATTTGGTTGAAGAAGCGGTAAGGGCTTGTCGAAGTTATCTAATTGAAGTTGATGATATTCAGGAACCTTCTGACAAGTTGTGGCCACTGTATCGTGATCCTCTGTTGGATACGATGGCGGTCTTGCTCTCTAAGAAGGTAGAAGAAACCACAGTACCGCGGAAATGGAAAAAATATGTGAGTGTTTCTTATTTAACAGGAAGAACTAATGTGTTATAGATGAAAGAAGAGCATCATGAACGCTGCAGATAAGAACTCACGGGTAGTTGATTCTCTTCTCTACCTCTACTTGTTAAATTGTTTTTATGATATTGTTGTCATGCCGGATCGTTTTGATATTTGAAAATAAAAAGTGTCTTTCTCGTTGAGATCAAACAGAAAGTAGTTCATTCTACTGTTCTATCTGTTATTCTGCCATCTTTGGTTTTGTAGTGAACGAATTACAGTATGAGCGACCCAGAGGATGAACTAATAGAGACAGAGAAGGAACGCATTAGGAAGGATTCTAGAATACTCAAACTGCACAATACTCTACACAATGTGAACATGCCAGTGGAAGGTGTTCTCAACGAGCACGGATTCTTGTTTCACCATACCGCGTTGGGTCCACTCAATTTTGAACACAAACTCCGACTCCTTGAATATGGTAACTTTGTTTAAAACATAATCTGTACCTTCTCTTATTGCAGGTGTTAAGTATCAAGAGCAAACTAGATTCACTCCTGAAGAAGATGAGCGAATACGGAAAAACTGGAAAAAGTTCGCTAAGAAGCACGGCTATCGATATGAAGATGGCAGGTACTATTCCGATTTCTGGACAAACAAATTGAAGGTATCATCATCGTATTTTACTTAATATTACTAACCTTTTACAGCGTCATTTGTACTTTTCGGAGAAAAGCAGACTCAATGAGCTGAATATGTTGCCTTCAATCTGTGAGGAGAAGAAAATCTGTAAAAATCTATTGACTCTTTTTAGGCAAATGGTTGGAGCATCGTTCAGCTGGACAAGTGATGCGCCGCATGATGTTAATATTTGATCCACACCATGTAGGTGTACCAACTCCGTTCTCAGATGAGGAAATCCTCCTGGTGTATACGTGAGTGGAAAAATAATGACTAAGTTTGAACGTTGGCTTCAGACTTAAGTCTCAACATAAAAGTACAGCTGAAATAGCTGATGAATTGAAGAGGCCAGTCATCCGTGTTCAAAACATGCTCAAGGATAAGAAGCGAGAATGGGCAAGACTTGGTTTCAAACCTGCGGTAATAGAACTTCGAGATGTATTAGAATTTATGTCGATTACAGGATATCATCGAAAACCCCAATCTCATGGAAGTAAGAGTGATACGTATAGACCAACGGCGAAGGTTTTTTTGTAAGAGGCTTTGAGGTAATCATATTTGTCATTGTTGTATTTTAGTCGCCGTTCTGAAAAAGCTAGGTATATCGATAGGAGCGTTCTCAACAGAGCTGATTAATACTCTCTCAATGGAAGCTATTCTGAAGAGTTCAGAGGAAATCAACTTGACAGACCTGATCCCTAGTTTTGGTGGATTCAATGAGGAGAACCTGAAAAATACTTGGTTAGTTGGGATTATTTATTATAAAGTTTCAACCGATCCTCATTGACTTTCGAACAAAACGAAAATGTATTTTCGTTCGCGTACTTACGTGGAAATTACGTGAAATTTATGTGATCCCCGTGAGTGTCGTGAATGACGTGTTAGTGATTTACTTCCTTCTTTTGACGTGAGTGAGCTTTCAGGCAGATGCTATGCAAACTACTCTTGGAAACTTATAAAAAACTCGTTTGTTTGCACCCAGATGATACTAATGAAGCTTGGAGGTTAACTTGTCTTGAAGTATGTGAGAACCTTGTTTAGCACTATGATGTATGTTATAGGTGATGCCCTGTTTTGACAGGTCTGTTGACAATTACATAATTTTTCTAAAAACTCTTCAAAATAATATTGACGAAAGTGCTCGAGTGATGAAGACTCGATATATTAACCTCGGAAAACTTGGAAAAAAGTACGAACCTCGTTTAGACTATAGTTCATGATGGCTTGCAGGTTGTTCAAGAAAGGTGTCATACAAGATTTAGAGTCATTCACTCTCGATGAGTATCCTGGTTACTTGAAACTGAAATTAATGTTAGGTGTTAGAGACAAGTTTTTTTTTCAACTCTTGGAGCTCCAGTTAACTGTCAGAGGTCAGTAAGTCATTTTGTCTGAAAAGGAAACGTGCTGTTCTAGAGAAACTCGAAATCCTTATTCAATGTTTCGAAAAGCTTAAACAGACTGAAGAAGTCGACCCCCTCCGGTTTCCATCCATTCATAGGACTTTGTTTGTTGAAACAGCTATAGAAGTAACCTTAACTAATCGTGCCAATGATGGTATTCCTTGATTTAGGTTATCCGTTCACGTCATGAGGATTGGTATCCACCCAAATGCTTACAAAAATGGGTGGGTGTTATGTTAAGAAAACCCATATTTACTATTTCTTAAGGTACGATCTGCTGATCTCGTTGATCTCTTCCATCGTTCGCGTTATACAACTGAGACATCTAATAGTCTCGTAGACATCTTAACGTTCAGGCAAATGACTGCAATCGACGAAAAGTATATCGCGTTTCAACACTAAGTATATCTATCTGTTTTAGGCAATTGCTCAGCTTATCGAAATCTGGAGGGGTTGCATCTGCATTATCACGACTCATTCCTGTGAGAGTACAAGGCGAGCTCAATCAAATTGAAAAGGTACCCAACTATTGATATGAACCATTACATTCAACATTTTCTAGACTACTCTTGAAAAACCGCGCAAACGGGGTTGGCAAGAAACTTCGCCGGACTTCATATTCACCCCGCACCCGTCTCATACAATTATTACCTCTACACCCTATCCACAACGTCCTTTGCTTGGACCTACATCCCAACCACCTGAGTTGGAATTTACTCCGGCTTCGAAAGCCGATTCGGAACTGCCGACTTCTATTAAACAGCCATCTGAGCGTTTCTTGCCAGACAGTCCGTCTAGTCCACAGCCTAAGCGTTTGAATCTGGAACCGATTGCAATGGCACCCTTCACGCCAGGAAACATTACGACTATTGCTCCGTAAGTATTTATAAATGACTACGATTTATTTTCCTTTTTAGTAGTGAAGCAGGATCAGTCATGTCATACGGTGATGATAATATGAGTGAAGATGGCTCAGTTGCTCAAGACACAGGTCTGATTCATATACCAACGGCCGTTGTAAAAGCAGGATCTCCACAATTAGAAGCTACAGGCTGGGATTCTTTGTTTTAGCCTCAAATCGTTATTTTTTGTTATTTCTCCATCTGTTATTGTTACATTCAACTGATACTTGATGCTTTTGTGATATTCAATATTCTGTTTTAAAGAAATACTCATATGATGTGATGATCTCTAATAATATTAAAAACAGTTCTTTCAATAAAGTAGTGAAGACACTGACGTCATTTGTAATACATTGTTGCGTTATCAAATTAGCATATCTCACACGTGTACACGTATACGTGAGTTCATTTTGAACTCAATGCACGCATTGCATGGTTGTGTGTGTGTGTGGTTATTACGCGTATATTAATCGATTTATTTTCAGATCAGAACAACTCACATTAACAGAGCATTTAATAGAAATCCGTAAGTGGCAAACCGTAATCGCTGCATTTTTCTTCATTTTTTCAAGGTCGTGGTGTATAAACAGAAAATCTTTGTACAATATCTTTTATAAATGGACCGTCGAGATCAATTGTTCGGTTAGTTCGTTTGAAAACGCTCTTCAAGTACGATTCTATACCTTTTGCTCTTCTTATAAGATGTTCTTCAACCCCTTTCCTGAAAACATCACATGGGAATTTATCAATGAAGTATTACTCACTTTGAGATCATCATATCTGCCCTATTGAACCATGTCGCATTACCAGCAGTACAATCATTGAGGTCCAGAGGCTTGTATCTAACGTCATACCAGTACTCTTTTCTGGAGTTAGGACTTTGATGAGTATAATAGGAGAGATTTTTTTACTTTTTCGGATCATATGGCTTTTTCTTGGATTCTTTGCGCCCGTGCAGAATGAAGTCAAAGTCTTTACTCCACTTTCCGCCTGTCAGCTCGCCATCTCTGGCCCATGCGGTCCCCTGAGAGTTAGTATAAATATTAATGTTTGTTATTACCACCCAAACCTTTTTGAACACTTTAATTTTTCCCTTGTCTATCTCTGCACCCAAATGTTTCCGAACGCACCATTCGTGAACGAAAATGTCGTCCCATCCTTTCGATTTTTCCCAAATCTTCCAACAGTCTTCAATTTCACTTCTTCCGTTGAAAACGAGCTCAGCCACATAAGCCTGAAGACTTGAACTCATGAGGTCATTGCAGTGTTAACGATAACCTGTATTCCACCGTTGTCTGTTCCATGATGTTTGTGTTTCGGATGTTGGAATTCGAAATTCGCAAAACCTTTTACAAATTTCTTTCCAAAATCACTTCCTTTTACAATATATGATCCTTGATGAGATAATTAATGTAAATTTCAGCTCAAGCCATCGAACAAACCCGCCATTATCTCCCAATTCCAAAAACGATCGTAGAGAAGTACATCATGTTTCGAATCGATGAACTCGGAAAAGGATCTCAAAATGAGAAGATGAGTTGACTGTATAACTTTGGTGAACAACCTCTTTTCATTTACAACTTCCATATCAGAATCGAGGAAGACGTACCAATCGTGTTGACGTGTATCCATCAAATGGCCTATGACACAATGTCGTCGGTAGTAAAACTAAACATTAAAGTGAAAAAAGGTTAGATGTAGGAACTCAACATCTTTGTGATGTCCACAGTATGGCTTATAATGCTCCATGTCCAACAGGTACATGTAGTGACCTTTCATGGCTGCATAGCATTGCACTGATCCTATGGCTGTCCTTAAAACGAACTCATCGCGCGCGTCAAGTTCAGATAAACCAACCTGTACGCATCTGTTTTCTTTCCTTCTGTTATGACTTCTACAATGGCTAGATTAGAATCGAATAATGGATCCTTTGAAAAGTTCTGAAATCTTGCAACATCATGATGATCATAACGATAGTGAGCTTACAGAAAATTTTCCGTACAAGACGGGGTTCGGCCTGAGTATGGGCAGAGCTTTTATAGCTGAGGATGAGAAGAAGATGGTCTCCGAGTTGGAGATATAAACAGAACATAAACTTAGTGTAAGAGCTACTATCACTATGTACAAGATGCGGAACTTTCTCCTCATTTGCAAGTTAAATGGTTATTGAAGGGGAAATATGGCAACCAAATGAGTAAGTACGAAGGACGTTTATAACAATAATCTTTCTCTAAACATAAGGTTAGAGATGGAGGGCGAATACGAAGTTTGAAGTAAATACGAGGAGATGGAAATAATGAGAGAATGCGTAAGATCGGTCTAGGAAGTTACAAATTTTAAATCCGCTCCATAGAGTAGAAACAATGACGATGACCCACAAAAGGACTTGGCGTTTAATGAAATCCTTTTCTCACCGTCTCGTCTTCAATCTTCCCGTCCCGTTTTATTTCGTTTTTTTAGCCGAAAAGAGAGCGTTTATAGAAATATTTAATAGCATAGTTTAACATCTTCTTGTATTCTTATAAATTAGGTTTTACTGACAAACAGAAGAGACTCGTAAAGGACATGTTAACATTCCTGTCTCAAGGAATATGGAAATTATACAGAAAGTTAAGTATGAGACGATCATTGTGAAGCCGAAGTACTTATCCATCTTCCATTTTGATAAAGCTATACAAACAACAAGTAATAGGAGCATCACAAACAGCAATCCCACACTACATATTAGTCCTTTTGATACAACAGGAACTGAAAATTCAATTGTTTCTTACATCATCCTCATATCCCGTAGATCTCTACCTGTGGGGACTGTTTCTGATCCTTTCAATAGAGCAACTAAGAAGAACAGAAGCCAAGGAATAGGAAGTCTAGAAGCATTTTTTTCCGAATGCAATTTGTTTTTTTTATTATCCATTCATACCCGATGCAGATATCGAACAAATTACTTCCAATAGAACTAGAGACGGCCATGTCGCCCAAACCTTTCCTCGCCACAATGACACTGCAATCAATGAAAACGATTGAAACTGTTTATGATCTTTAGAACCTTGTGATCAAATCCGGGATACTTGTGCCAGCGGCTAGAATCGTTAAACCCATTATCTGCAAAAGGTAAGAATGAAGAATCGTTAAGTTAGAAATCTTTACTTCAGTTGGAATTCTAAATGTTTCACCGATCGTATTCGCCCACCAGACCATCAAATATGAAAACAAAGCAATCCAAAGAATGGATCCTACGAAAGTTATAAGAAAAAAGCGATGAAGAGTCTGAAATATTTAGAAATTGGTAACGAAATTCCAAGAAAAATTAAAAATTCACTGGTTTTCGGACGTCTGGTAGAGTGCATGCCAACGGGAGCATTATGGGTAATAATCCAACATAAATAATTTGCTTTAATGTAGTTTCTGGCCATGACAGGTCTAAAGGCTGTTCTTCTCTAGATGATACTGACAACTGAAATTAAAATTATTTATTATTAACATTTATTTATTTTTAAAGGATACCTTATCCATCTCCAATGGTGGCACATGGATTTGATTGCCATTTCCATTACTTTGCACTTTCTACAAATCATTTATCATATCAAACGAAACTAATGTTTTAAAAGGATTACCGAAGCTTTGCCATTGCTCGTCTCTTTCTCAATAATCTGAAATTAGCATAATTTGAGATTACACGTAGACGTTAGAAAACGTGGTATTGACCACGCCCACTAGTTTATCATTTGAACATAAAGCACATGATGAGCGGTTGTTTTTCTCAGAATCTAATGTTTTTAATCTTTCAAC
Organism: Auanema sp. JU1783; assembly: GCA_943334845.2. Taxonomy (NCBI): domain Eukaryota; kingdom Metazoa; phylum Nematoda; class Chromadorea; order Rhabditida; family Rhabditidae; genus Auanema; species Auanema sp. JU1783. The sequence continues at coordinate 207,715 of CALQYR020007454.1, read as the reverse complement.
GCTTTCAGGAAATCAGAAAAATCCATAAAAATGATGTTTTACCTCAACTGGAGCTATCTTATTATTCGATCTACTAGCAATGGATCCACTGATGGTTGTGATGGTAGTACCTGCTGCTTATGAATGTTAAGAAAGGATATTAAGAAACTTGATTACTGTTAGTTGGAGTGAACAGTTTCTCTTCAGCTGGTTTAACACGGATAACCTTTGTTGATGACGGTTGGCTTCTCTCAGAACTTGATGTATCTAAAACAAGCATGTAAAAGGCAATCATATTGAAAAACATCCTAAACTGATGAGGAAAAATGCTCGTGAAATCTATTTTCAATCTCAAAAACACATTTTCGAATAGAAAATAACGAGAAATGATTACCATCTTCTACTTCATCGTGAATTACCATCTGTGCTAATCCATTTCTGAGTTGAGCTCCTCCACCATGAATCAAAGGAATGGATCGACGAGGCTCACGATTAAACTATAGACGTAATCACATGAATGATAATGATAAGATGTATCCTTACATTCACATCAACTGTTTCCTGAACTGAATTAGATGTCAGCCAACTCTTGACTAATATCTCCATTTGCGAATTGTATTTCATAAATAAGCCATAAAATACATAAATTAGGAACATGCAAAGTGCCTCATGCCACGAAATTTGTTCATCCGAGAAAAAAATGACAAGAAATATCAGGGCAACGTAGTAAAAAGCCATATCCCTATAATCATATGAGAATGAAGCGTGTTCTTTGGGTTGCTATGGTCTCACCTAAACAATGGCCACCACGTTAAGTGTAGGACTTTTCGAGAAAAAAGTGTACAGAAGGCTAAAACACACAAAATATTGAAGGTGGCACTGCCTTAATTATGATGTTGTCAGAAAAAAAAGAATTTCAATTATCATTTCATACCAACAATCGTTCCTATGCCTACATTATTCTGAGTTATAAACACGCCGAAGAGAGACGTGAAGAATTCTGGAGCTGATCCACCGGCTGCCATGAAAGTTGCTCCAGCAACATCATCGGAAATGCTCAACTGAAAACAAGTTTGTAAAGTGAATTATTTAAAGATTGAAAACTTACATAATCTCTGAGAACTGATAAACTCGGAACGAAGAACTCATCACAAACAACAGCCAAAGCAATAAACATATAGACAAGACCAGCCAAATGAAATATTACGGCTCCTTGTTGTCTTGTTTCCAGACTGAATAAATCAGTCGGAAAGAGATCATTTTCAGGTTTCTTGGATGCTGAAACGAATTTGAATGAGAAATACTTCGGAATGATGGAGGCATACAGGATGAAGCTATACAATCAGAAGTCGATCGTTTGACTCGTAGTTCTACATTTCTCTGGTTTGCCAATACTTAAAGAGAAGAGACTCATTTGAAAGGGATTGAAAAGTACCGTCGACTGATAGCCACGTGAAGACGGTTGTTATTCCAAAAACTAAAAGAAGGAATCCAAGTATAAGGAGATAAAGGTTTTTTTGAATTTTCCGACGCTCGCTCAGAAAGCGATGAGATCGTACCATTTTAATTCATCTGAAGGCTGTTTTTGATGATAACGAAGGAGTTCATAGGCGGAAGAAAATTCTCGAAATGATGAAGGTAATGGAGGAAGAAACCGCGAGTTCGGTGTGGTCAGATCGATTCAGACTGAAGACATTTGAATATTTCAAGCAAACGCGATCTCGTGCTCTAAGTTTTTAAGAAATAAATACCTTTTCTCTACTGCGAATGCACTAGCGTAGAGAAAGGAAGGAGAGAAGAGAAGAAGGAAAATTGAGAATGCGAAATAAGGTGATAGAGAGATAACAAAAAGGCTGATGAAGAAGAAGAAGTAGCAGAAGATGAAAAAGTATCTGATTGAATACTTAGAAAGCACATTGAACACAAATTATATGCTCCCATAAGCTTTTCTGAGCTTGTTACATTGGGATGTTCTCAAGAGAATATCTCAAGTTAGATGAAGACGATTGAAGTCTGAAAGAACGAGTGAACGAGACTGATTGCAGGTGCATACATGAGCATCTCTTGTTTTCAAATTTTTTCATCAAAACGTTAATCGAGATAGCAATGAGACGAATCATCAGCTAGTTCCATGAATATTAGAAAATTCGAAGAAAAAGATTTTTCAAATAAATGGAAAATGCAATGAAATGATATGAAGCGATTTTCGTTTTCATCGTCTCTTTTCCTCTTTAGATAGCCAAATGAGGCAAGATGGCAGAGTGAAGAGAAGATTGTGAGAGGAAATGCGATTTGAAGCCATTACCTCTTCATCGAGTACATTAATATACAAACATCCGGAGACCCTCTTTCTTTTCCATAAACTAAAAGAAAAGAAAAATACTTTATCGAATTATGATTAGAATCTTCTCTGAATGTTCAAAGAGCTTTTGTTCCCTGAAGGGGAAGAGAGAGAGGGGGTGGAGGGGAAGAAAAGTTCCTTCTTTGAATTATCACTCATCACACCCATTTCATCTTAATCGTTCACTCATTCACACCTTCTCTCTCTCTTATGGGAGTTCTAACCTTCGAGGTCTGAAGATAATGAAAGAGGATTCCTTTTTTTCAGAAACAACTGTTGCATATCTCAATCATCCAAGTATGTCAACATATGTGAAGGAGATCAATCTAAGTTACACTTATGATTCGCTAAGTATTTCGAAGATGAATAGCATCTCATCTTCCCATCTGATATGAATACTTAAGATATTCAAACATTACGATCCTACTTCATTTCAGCACTACTCTCATCTCTTTTTCATTTTTTGGTCTTTGCCTTCTGACCACATGATCTGCCCTACTACCCCGAGTGCATAAAGTTATCAAGTTCAACTTTTGAACGACATTGATGAATTTCGGTACACGCTGAATCTCCCACTGACGTCACATGGGAAGAAAAGCTGAAGAGGACAGATAAAGTTCCAAGTTTGTATAGCAATTGAGATGATTATTGGTATATAAGGTTGTTAACTGTCGTTCATCTCATTTTCTGACCATTTGACCTCTCAAGACAGCACCTATCGCCTCATTCAGCCATCTTCATCCCTTACATCCTCTGTATGTGACTATGCGCGTATGTATAGCCATGTGTATATGTTGTTGTTGTTCAAGCTATAGCTAATCCATCTATTCAGATGTGAATTAAGACAAAAAGTGAAATTGTCCATTTGAGAAGAATTTATTGTGAAAGCCAATGATTTATAACAGACTTTTATCAATTTGTATGTCTTCGCAGAAAGAATATTTCAGAGAATTCCCTTGATGAATGTGCCGTGTAAAGCAGCATTGCCATTGTTACTTCGCTTTTCCATATTTGCCACCATAAATGCTTTTTTTTATTTTTATTTTTATGTCATTTTATTGGAAAATAAGACATCGATTTCTCATTTCATATGGCAGCCAATGGACTTCTTATTCTGTCCTCACATGAGATTATAGGCTAATAAGGACTGAAGTAACCATTCTCTCTCTCTTTCTCTCTCTCTCTCTCTCTCTCTGATTCTTTCCGACAGCTAGTCATCTCCCTCTTAACTCATCCACATTCTATATTTGGATGTATTTACCTTACTCATCTCATCTTACACAATAGTCTTTGTAATATATTTGATGATCGCTATCTATTTCCGAGCCTTTTAATCCTTTGAAATCAATCATAAGCTATACGTATAGTTAAGCCAACCAATGTCATAGTTCATATAATGACCATCTGGAGTGATTGAGACACAAAAAATACTTTTCCTTTCCATATCTACACCCTGCTTCCGACTCCCACATTCTCATTTCAACAACCCTGCGACTCTATGCCTTCTTCACTCTGTCACAGCCTTAATGGTTTTCATTCATTTGATAAGTACAAACATACATTCAGTACTGTCTAAAAGGGGATAACAATCTTGAGATGTCCTTCTTCATCTGTCAAAACGTCAAATAGCTCATTTCCATATAGAGACAAGAATTACCATCTACGAGGTGTTGTAATGATCTCTTCCATCTGTCCAACATCTCCATTGGGGATTCGGAACTGGTTGACCTGATCTGCACTACCAAAAGAGCTTTCAGTTCGTCAATTGTTTCAATTTTCCTCTCAGCTTCTTCCTCCTCCATCTATCCCTGTCAGCCAGTCGTCGCTCATTTATAAAGAAAGATCTTCTTTGTGTTGTTAAAACTTCATGCTCATCTTCATCTTTTGGAAGTCAAGAGAGTTCCGCTTTGTTCCGATGCCACTACTTCCTTATACAAGACAAGATATTTATGAAGAATTTTTTTGGCTCTTCACAAAGACTATGTTAAGGACAAGAAGCTATTACTCGGTGACCTTCCTCGTGCTCATTCAATTCAAACGCTCATGCTTACGTAAACTTCACGTGAACAAAAATATTTTTTCCGTCATTTACGAAATTTCTGATTCGCTAAACGGTTGTTGTCCTTCTACTCCTCCTACTCCTTTCCCCTTCTATCGTACATACATATGTATCTTAATGAGTTTATGCTCATTTTCATTATATTTATGAGAGGAAAGGAGTTGTTGCTGCCTTTTTTGGCGAATGTTTATATCGTTTGTAAGCTGAAGCGAAGGCGAAAACGAAGAAAAAGCAACTTCATTTATCCTTTTTAATGAAAGTTCTTCGTTTTCTACTTTACATATTCAATTACAATGTCAATAATATTTCATCAAAAATGAATATTTAAAATAAAAAAAGAGTTGACAGCTAGGGAGGTTAAGAGAGAGAGAGAGAGAATGAGATAGAGAGAGAGTGTTTGAGAGAGGTGAGGAAGGAAGGAGAAAACAACGAAAACGTCTTTTGCATCTTCTATTCCAATCGTTTTTTGATCGACAGTTTGACTGCAGCTAATCAATGATTCATCTAATATCAGAGAGAAAAGTAAATTTCATTCTCATTCCATCTTATTGTGTTTGCTCGAATGAAATCTTTCATTTGTGACTTCATTACCTTCCTGTAATACCATTATGTCAATACGTTCTCTTCATTTGCCATTCTTCTTCTTCCGCAGTCTTCTGCTGTTGCCGTCAGTGCTCTTGCTGTTGCTGCTGCTGCTGTTGCTGCTCTGCTAGTGCTAGTGCTGTTGCCCAGCTTTTTCCGGCAAATTTTCAAAATAAAATTTATTTTTAACGTTATTTCATCTATATATTTGGTTCTTCCTTTTATGGTATTTGGTTACATTTCATAGATCATTCTGTTCGCAGAGCAAGCTAAACTATCAAAAGGACAGGAGCGAAGACAAAGAACCAACACGCTTTCCCATGAAGCTTCAAAGCCGATTTTGCAGGCTCCTTTCTAGCGTGGCAGTCACACACTCACAGACGACACATGCACATTCAGTTCTCATTTCTTCATAACTCATCAGACGTTTTTTTGTTTCTCTCTGCTTCTTCTACTTCTTCTCCTACTTCTTCTTCTTCTTCTCAACTCTTCAACCATATTTTGACATCATAATTTTTCATTTGTCATCAGATGTCATCTCACGTACACAACCGTTTTTCAAAGAAGAATGACGACGACACAGAAGTTGTCAAATAGTTTTGGAAGTCACGTAGAATCGCTTCTCATGTCTTCAAATTCATTGTTCGCTATATATGTGTGTGTGTGTGTGTGTGAAGGAAGAGAAAGATTTTTCATTTTTCTGATCCATCTGCTTACAGCTTCATCTCGAGATTCTTTACTATAGTTATATCATATTGAAGCTTGAGCAGTCTTATTTTGTCTCTTTTGCCTTATAAAGACATAGAGAGAGTAACGGACAGCCGAGACAGAGAGAATTCAATGTGAGGAGAGATGGAAATCGGAAAAAAACATTGTCCAAAAAGCTTTGCTTCCTTTCGCCTAGTTGCTTTTCTGGACATTTGGTTGTTTTTGAACTCTCACTTCATCTTCTTCCTCCTCCTTCCATCATCTCATTCAATGAAACATCCAGTAATCTTATGAAATTCTTACAACTTCTGCAAACTTTCCAACTTTCTTTTTGAACTTGTCAACATCAACGCCAAAACACCCAACATCAGACGTTATTTGCCTGTGAAACTCTATGCGTCAAACATTCTTCCATTTTTTTGTTTAATTTTTGATGCTTCTGTGTTCATTTATGTGTTCGTTCGTCGGCAGAAAAAAAAAACGACGACGAAGAACATCAGATGAGTTTCCGATGTGGTAAAGAAACATTGGGAGGAGTAAGGTGCTCTTGCTACAGCTACGTATGCTTCATTCTCTCATTTCCTCTCATCTTCTCTATCTCTCGTTGTTCTCCTATTCTCTCTCTCTCTCTCTTCTTCCATTCCTTGCAAATGTTAAAATAAGAAAGTCGAAAGATTGAGTAAAGTGTGTAACCTCAGTTGTAAAATTCTCTTTGAAACAACCTTATAAATGGCCGCTTTTTTTATTTTCTCTCTCTCTCTTCATTCAACTCATTCGACGTCGTATTTGTTGGTTTCATTTTCCATCTTAGAGAGCTCGAAGCCACCCAAATCACTTTCTATCCTCAATGATCTCTCATCTTTCTTATCGTTCCCATTCATGTTCCGTTCATCTTCACATAAAACTCATTTTATTTGAATTTTTCTTTTTGCGTTCAGAGACAGCACAATGGCAGTTTCATGTTCTCAAGCAGTAGCTGATATCCGAGCCACACAGGTATATACATGTAGATCTATTAAATTTTAAATTTCCTCTCTCTCCCTCTCTTTCTCTCATTCTCTCTCATAACGGAAACAGAAGAGGAAAGACAAAGAGAGACAAAGAATATTGTTTTTTACTGAAATTAACAGAACGAATTTCTTTTTTTTCTACTTTTTGTGTCTTTTCACACTTGCATGCAAAGAGAGACTCAAGCATACGACATTGCGAGTGAGAGAGAGAGAAGGATAGAGAGAGAGAGAGAAGGAGCATAGAAGGATAAAGGAAGGGTAAACTGAAAAACATTTTATTTCACACAATAACTATATGAATTAACGAGAAATGAGATTGTTATGAGCAATATGTGTTACAGGCTCAGCACTTGGATAGTCTTCGTCCAACTCTTCATGGATTGAACATCAAGGATATTGTCCCCATCTTGGTTGCTCGTAATGTCTTAAAATCCTATGAAATGGGAGCTGTTTATTCAAAGGTTTCTATTTTTCTATGTTTAGTTGAAAAAAAGGTGGCAAAAGCTTTGTTTGCTTCTAATTCCCCCAGGCAATGAAGCAGAACATGCAAATTGAGTCTTTTCAACTGAAAAGATGAATTGTTGTGGTAAAATGTGTTAGAGGGACAATGTCACGTTTTGTTTCTTTGCCCCCTGATCATATGAGACCATCATTCCATATGACATAAAAGGGCAGAAGAGAACTGTTTCATAATACCCTGAGGGGAAGCAATCCAGTTGAGCATCACTGAACTCTCTCTATATATATTCATTTAAGGACTCTATTGAAGCTCAAGTTGATGTTTTGATTGCCCTTTTAAAGACAAAAAGTCATTGGATTGGACCATTGACTGATGCTCTCATCCGTAATGGCCAGGTAAGCATCAGTTACGTCATCATCTAATAATACTCATTCTCTATTCAGGCTCCAGTTGCTAAGAAGCTTTTGGAACTTCAAGCAAATGCTTAACTGTACTAGTCATGATGATAACACATCACAACACTCACCTAACCACTCATTTCCTTTTTCTTTTTTTTCGTTTCTTTTCTCATAAAATTCGATTGTGATTACCATAATTCTCTTTTTCCTTTCTTGTAAATAAATCTTTTTTTTAATAACACAACCGCTCAGTGCGAAAACAAAAAGCAAAATGATGCAATCGAGGAGAGATGGAAGCGCAGCGTTTCACGTTTCACGTGGAGCCATCATTAGCATACAATCGAGTGTTTTGTTCCAAGAATATGCAAATGCGGGGATTTGTATTTTTAAAAAAAAAAAACAAAAAAAAACGAAAAATTGTATTGAAAACGATAATCGGCGGTTGTTAGAATATGGAAAGCTCAGAATACTTCACAAGCTGACAGCTGTTCGTTTAATTAATTTTGCATTTTTTCAAGAAAATTTTAAAAATTTTGCCTTTCAAAGCAGGTGATAGGAGGATATTACCAATCTCCTTGGTTACGTTTAGTCAGAGTTTAGTTTCAGAAGAGGAAAAGCTCTCACTGTTCGTTACTCCTTCTTATCAATGCTTCTCTATCCTTTCGTTACTAGACCTCTTCACGATACTCTCTTTACAGGTAATCAAAATGATTTTCACTCAACAAGCGTTGATGGACATCTACTGTAAGACAGTCAAGAAGAAAGTTAATTGTACTATGCCTGCCAGCTTGTCAACCGACGATAGCTTCTATGCAGGTGAGAAACACTTCATTCATGTTGTTACGTTCATCACTGTCTCATAGGTTATCTTGGATTAACCTTTGCATTGGTCTGTCTTGTCATTCACATCATATTGACATTCATATATACAAGATCTCAAAAGAACTATATCACTTGCTTCATATCCGGTGCTTATCTACCAATCACATTGGGAGCAATATTCAAAGTCATTCACATCCTCATGTCCATATCCTACCCCGGGGAGCATAGAATTGGGATCGGGTTTGAAGAGTATCGTTCTTATCTCATTAACATGATACTGTTCAGCTTTGATATCGTCAGTCATGGTTATACAGTGTCTGTGACTGCCGGAGTTTTCAGTGTTTTCATTGGCGCTATTGTCCTTCTCTTCATAACGGTGTTCTCAACGTGCAGTAAAACTGATTACCCAACCTCTGATGCATAGTAATCCTTTTGCACCCAATCATTTCAAATTATAATGTTTAAGTTCCATTTTCTACGCTCTCCAAATGTTCGGCTGGCTGATGTCTTGCATCATCCACTTCTGTTATTTCGATTATAGACCTTTGCCTCTATTCACAGCCTGCTTCGTCATTGGGATTGCCTTCGTCGTCTTCATTGTTGCACTCTTTTGCGTAATGATTGGTTCTCGTACAACACCTCAACTTATATTATAGGGTCTTGTCTCTCTCTGTACATCAGGCAAAAAATCGAAAAAAGAAGGTGAAGAACCAGCATTAGCTTCATCCAAAGATGTGCTCCTTGTCCTACTTTACACGATTTTGGTTATTGTGCCAGCTGGATTCTTCTTTTGTAATGACGTCAACGTGATCTTTCATCTGAATTCTTAATATACTTTCTTCAGATTCTTTTGAACAAGAGTTCGAGCTAATCTCTGGCTATGAGTATGATGATGACAAAGCTGTTCAAATTTACTTCACATTCCGCCTGATGGAATACTTTTCCGGTCCACTCATCGTAAACAACTTCTTTTCATATTCTTATTAACGTGGATGACTTTATAGACTATCGTTGTCCTACTACTTCCTCCCGTTTCTAGTGGCTTCAGTGCTCTCAAGAACGGTCTATCGGGAAAAGGAAAGAAAGAAGGGCGAGTTCCCCTTATAAGTAAAACACAGGTTCAACCGATAGTCATGGCCACCGAAGTAAGCCCTCAAACTTAAAACGAAAGTATTGTTGAAAACAGATGCCAGAAAAAGTCCCAATAGTTACCGAACCAAATTCAACAACAGCTCTCGCTCAGGAGCCGCTAGCGCTAGTGACTCACGCTCAAGAGAATCGAATCATCGAACCAATAGTTATACCTGGAGCTGTTCCTGGACATGAAATTGGCTCTTACATACCGATTCCACCAAATTGTACAGCAACCATTGTATATGCAGCTCCCGTGACTGTTGTTCAATCATAAATAGAAATTCCTCTTTGGAACACATGACTCCATTCTTAGATTTGAATCTTATGGATCTTTGATCTTCGAGCTTCACAATAAATTTTTGACGACGTTTTTTATATTCGAATAATTTAATTAATACATTATCAATTTGTACAAACAAAGCTATGAGATAACACAACTGCTGGAAGCTCAGTTACTGGACTCATCATGGGTACAGCAGACTTTGACTTTTCCTGTTTTTGGCCAATAGCACATTTCTCCTGGGTTTTTACAGCTTCCTGTATCGGTACAGAGCTCTCCGGTTTCCACGAATTGTTTGGGACATCCTTGAAGATGGAATGAGCATTAGAAGCATGGGAGAGAAGAAAAACTAACTGTTTGTTCCTCGGCAGCAAACTTTGCCATTTGGATCACACATATGGCCTTGGCTGCAATCCGATGAGCTGGAGCATCGGATGAGTTGATTGTTTCTATCAACAGAAGGTTCTCCTCGAAGACCAACAGTACACATCACTCCTTAAGATAAAATCAATATGAGCGTTGAAATAAAACAATTACTTTGACATGATCCTTCTGAATGGCTGTAGCCAGCTGGACAGGTACAAATTCCACTAGAACACTCAAGGTTCGAGATGTCAGCTAAAGGATTCGTGGAAGCTTTGAAGAATGAGCATTGAGCAGAGATCTATTGGATGGTTAAGAAAATGACTAACAAATGAAATCGGCATCGCTAATACCTGACAACTATCTCCATAATATGCAATTGGATAGCATTGCCCGTCATGGAAAACATCTTCTAATGATACACACGGCTTGGGACAACAAATCTGTTGAAGTAACTCTTTTGCTATTTCATGACGTTTAGGCTTACAGATTTCTTAGTTGCCATTCGATCCTGATGACAATAGTAATCATTCGGGCATTCAGCACATCCATAGTCTGGATAGAAGCTTGTCTCATGGGCTATTCCAACAGGGCAAATTGGGCGAATATCATTAGGAGAAGGACAGCAGAATCCCTTAAGTCATTAACATTTTCATTTTTCATTCCTCTTCTCATTTTACTTGATAGAACCCAGGATTTGCAGAGTCATCGAATGTTGGAACACAGTAGTTTCCCTGAGGGCAATCATCAGCCACATAGTCAGAGAAAGTGCTATTGATAGCTAAAAATAGTCTATTTACTCAGCTTTTAATGCTTTTTTCAACCTGCTGATTCCTCAGTCGTCTCGTTTTTTGTTTTCGAAGCCGTTTTCAAACTTTTGAATGAAGTCATCAACTTCTTACTCAAACTGCACTTCACAACTTCTTCCTTCTTGGTAAGAGGTAATCCAGCTGGACAGCGATAACCTTGATCAATCTTGTTTAAAATATATCAAAGTACTTAATCTTACTGATAGGCTTGCAACCACCATCACCATCTCGTTGGAATCCTGTTTTACATCGACAACCTCCCGTTGAGCACTCTGAGAAAGCAGCTGAGCATTCCATATCTGTTTTACATTTCTCCTTCAGTCGTCGTCTTTGGCGAACACATGATCGTCCATCTGAGCTGATCGTATATCCAAGTTCCGTTGAGCATTCACATCTTCAATTGTTATTATCGGATTTATGAATTAATTCGTTAGGATATCTCTCTTACCGACAAACCCTTGAATTGCTGCAAATGCAAGCAGCACCCCCATCACATCCGACTTGAGTCGAGCAGGTCTGTCCTCTGTATGGACGAGAAGAAACTGAGAATGGCTTCATTGTTATTTTTCTATGAAAAGTTAGCTCTGTACCTGCTGTGCTTGTATTCGTTTGTGGGCCTTTAATGCAGCAGAATCCAGTCTTTGTTTCACAGCTACCTTCACCAGGACATGGCATTACTCTTCCGAATTTGATCTGAACAAATGAGCTCAGCTAATGAAGTCTGTCTTACTTGGCACATGATCGGTTGTCCAGTAACCGCATTCAGCATTGTTTTCGAAGGTCGGGGACATGTGCGTAGCTCTTCACAAATGTATCATTCATGTATCAGAACAAATAAGATGAACAAACTTGTACAACAAATTCCAAATTGGGGGTTACAAACGTGACCATTGCTGCAGGCTTTTAACAAATCGCATGTTGTTAGTTTTCCATCAAAGCCCACCACAACAGCTCCACCGCCAGGACAATACTCTTCTGCAAATTTATTTGCTACTAATTTGAATAAATTAGCATATTTTATAAAATTGGCGTGAAAACTATCCCATTCAGATGTTTTCATTCTCTATATGAGTTGTACAGTGAGCGGTTGTGCTCGGATATCAATATCAAATAATTCTAAGACAGTTACCGGTTGTTTCCTTGTCAATGCTAGCGGGGAAACAAGCTGGTCTACGTTGTCCATTAACCATCCCATATTGGCATAGCTCTCCCTTAATGACGAACATAAGATAAGAAAATCTATTAAGAAGCAGTTTACTATTTGACAATGACTTGATAGAGTGCATCCATCCTTTCGACAGACATTTTCATAACAAAATGCTCCGGGGCCACATTGTTGTGTGAAGGAACAGCGATTTCCAATAGAAGCTGGAAGAATGTCATTTGATAAGCGTTCAAAGTTCACTCAAATACAAAACAACTCTTGGTGTAGCTTTTCATTTGAGTTAGATAGAGGGAAAGGAAACTAACATTGTCCTTCTATGTAAGGGAGTAGCAATAGAGTTGATATTATCCATATCATTCTGAATAGGACTAACCACTAGTTGAAGCTGGAGTCTGACTGATGGAGAAGCTTCGTGACCAACAGCTGGAGGATGAGCTTATGTTCTGACCATTGCAGGTGAATAATCAGTATATTTATATACATATATATGGAAAGTAAATACAACTAGACTGACCACATATGGGAGCAGCTGTGATTATCCGACAAATCGAAGAAAAATGATAGTATGAAAGAATTTCTTTGAATATTTGCATAATCTAGTATAGTTAAGGATGTTGAGAGGTTAAAGTATGAGATAGGTCACGTTGTTGCCAGATTGATGATGAGAAGCAACTTTCAATGAAGATGAACTGAATGATCAGAGAATAGTTTGTTAATCCAATTGTTCTTTTTGAAATTTGAATGAAAGGACTAATTGCTTACAAAATAATAATTGTTTTCTTTGTTAATTAGTTATTTGTCAGAAATAATTGAGTGTGCTTCCTTGAGGATTTCAATGAAACTTCTTGTTGGCTTAAGCTTCTCAATCCTCTCATTCTCCTCAAATCAGATATTCAAAATGAACCTAATAAGGAATAAAGGAATGAGAACTTCCTTTTTTGGTAAGCTCAAAGTACATTTCTATAAAGAATGTGCTTAGTTGTCAACCTTTCCTTACTTGTGTTCTCCTTCATATCCAAAAATAGAATGAGAAGGTTGAAGATGAGAGTATGCGTTTGACTAACGAAATACCTTTTATGCTTCATCATCATGTATTCAGACGGAAATAGATTGATCTTCAACACGTTCAATCTTGTATTCAAAAGTAATCTTTTTTTTCTTCTTCACATCTTTCCATCTCTGCTTCTCTCTTTCTCTCACTCTCTCCTGCTTTCAATTCATCTCTCACTCTCTTCGTTAAGATATATTTTACTCAGAGCTAAATCCAGAAGAATACAAGCTCCGCCTTCCCCAAGTCTTCACCATCTCCTTCCAGATTCAGAAACCGCCTCAATTTGAAGCGTCAGTCGAGTTCTTGCTCTCCTATCCAAATGAAGCTTCTCCTTATTATTCTCGCCATTCTTGTCTCAGCTTTTGCTCTCACCCCGCTGGAAATGAAGTAAGTTATCTTTGTAAGTTCATCAACAACATAACCCATGAGTGAATGTATGTACGTCACAACCTATTCGAGATTATGTGAAAGTGAAACGTTTCCATCTTGGTAAGACGAGAAATGAAGAACTAATGAGACTTCTCATACCCTTCTCATTCTCTCACTTTACACGAGATATACAACTTACAAATGTGTGAAACAACACGTTTATTGTCCATATATAGCTTATGTAACTCACAAGCTACACAACCTTACAATTTATTTTCAAAAAAGCTGAAAAGGAGGGAGAGATGACTCCCCTCTCTCTCTCTCTCTATCTCTCTCTCTCTCTGTTTTCCTTGCAAGAGGGGATGTAAAGAAATAGACGTTCATCTCCATACTAATTGCCGGTCTCCTTCTGTCTTACCATTGATATTATTTTTGTTTTAAACAAAGCATAAACAAGATGACCAATACGTTTGAACGAATTTTTTGCAATCCGATCAAGCTTCTTTTAATATTCTCATCCATATATGGTTACTCATTACAAATCTTCTTGAATTTCAACATATCCCTTTATGGCATAGCTCAAGGAATAGACATGAAAACAGATTATCCCCCGATGAACGGGTTAATGAAAACTATTTTCTTATAAAACAGCAAAAAAGAGGATCAGAAAGATATTAACTCTCAATATCTCTTTCTCTCCTCCTCCTCCTCATCTCTTCTCTCTTACTGCCTCTCTTCCAATTGAAACAAAAAAATTTTTGAATTTCAGAGATCGTATGGCGTTTCATGGTGAACCCAGTGAAGCTATGAGCGAGTAAGTTGTCTTTTATTTCAAGTTTCATAGAATATAATCCTTAATTCATTATGTTTTCTATTTCAGTGCTGCTTACAATCGATACCTACAAGAAGTTGCTGCTCAAATTTATTTCCGACACAACAGAGCTGCCGCAAACCTTCCAGCCTTTGATGTTGGTCGAGGGCCATACTTCTAAACACAATCTCTAGTTGTCTTGTTCGGTAGATTTGACAACATATGCAATGCCTGAAGTTACTTCATCGATTAATAAAAATTTGTTGATGACCACTCTGTAAGCTTGAATCCCAATGAACAAAAATCAAGTTTAAAACTGCTGAAGAGCTTCTTCCCAGGAAGTGGTTTCATGGTTGAACATCTTTTCATTTGATTTGAAAACCGTCTTGAACCCAGTTTTCATTTCATTCTTCGCAACTGCAATTTCACGTGAAACGCAGCTGGGTAGATAGTTCACGTGAAACACATCTGCATGAAAGATCACGTGAAACAGAGCTGCGTGGAAAGTTCACGTGAAGCTCAGCGACGTGGTAAGTTCACGTGGGATTTCAGTTTTCGATTAAGCGTTCTCACAGTGCGGTTGTGTTCTTATTGAATTCAATTTAATAGAAGGAAGGTCATGTTGCTTTTGTTTTTGAATAAAACATCTGAAAAGACGAGAAAGGAGTTGTTTTCTTTGAAAATAATTTATTCATCATAGAAATAAAATGAGAATAGCATATGAGAAGAAGAGAATGAGAGATAGATACACAGAGAGAGGGAGAGAGATGATGTTCGTAGAGAAACTAAAGACCGATATATAACCCGTGGGTGATTGGAAAACATGAGAATAAGAACTTTCGAGATTATTATTTTGTCATTTGTTATTGTCCGTAAATAAGATGACAATCAGTGCATATCTTGCGAGTCGCAGCTAAACCGATAATGAGCAAGGGAAAGAAATACAAAAGAATCGATGGTCTCCAGATGGATTGTGGTTGAGCGGCTGAGAAATCTGCAATTCTTGTAATCATTGGGTGTGTTGTCAAAATATGATTTTGTGGATGGATAAAGACAATTTAATGTTGAGAGCATTGTATATGAATAGATGGAAACTAGAATTCTCCTTCAGGGAATCGTTGTCGTCGTCAATCTCCAAGGTCGGCTTGAATTTGTTAATGTATTTCTTCTCGTTTTTCAAAAATACAAAAATGCATTTGAAGTTTGTTCGCGTCAATGTTAAGACATGGCCAAAATCGGAAATATATTTGTTTATCAATTCAAATGCAAACGATAAATTCCATAACTGATAGGGAAAGGGAGTGACGACTACTTTATGACCCAGTTTCAGAGAGAACTCAAAAAACACAAACTCAATTCTATCTAATTCTAATGGAAATGGATTAAGCCGAGAATTCGAACGAATGACGAAAAACTAACTTGACATGAACTTCATGACCTCTTGATCACTTCCTTTAATGATGGTGAAGATTAGGAAAATAGTTCCGATCACACGCGAGGTGTTCATTCTGAAAGTTCATCAGACGTCACTCGAATAACAAACATTTATTAAAAGAAAATTGAGATATAAAAACAAAATGCATCACACCTCTTCTCCAAACATCCGTCTCGTCTCTTTTGAAGAGCGGAGAGGAGAAGAAAAAGAAAAAAATCTTGAAGAGAACATTGAGGCACATACAAGGTCAGGTGAAAGTAAAAAGGTAAGTCTCTCTTGGTCTACGAAGCAAACAAGGAGAATGATCTACAAGAAGTTCTAAGTCAAAGGTAGAATTGGACAAACCCAAACAGACTTGGAAGGAGTGGAATGAACATTGAGAACAAGAAATGGGCGTGTATCGATAAATGATTTTACAGATCATCGAATAGAATATCATGAACTACTAGAGCGCCTTCCGAAGAAATTGAAGATGTGGCCGACTGAAAACGGAAAAAAAAGTAAAAGGAATGAGCGACTGTTCTTTTATCAACCGTTGTACTCAACAACAAACTAAACATCTTGTTTTCCAATGAACAAAATCCTCTTCTCTCACTTTCTCTTATTCCTCTCTCTTTGACTCCTTCTCCCTTTTGCAATGCGAAAACTTGGTAAACAGTTCTCTCTCCCACAACTTTCATACCGATGGTTCGATTTCGTCCTGCATGCCGCCAAGATTGTTCAAATCTGTAACATAGAAAATATCTTTCTTTACAACAGGGATACCCACCTTCCTCAGTGTTCAAGACGTACGGTGACGATTCCTGCAAACACATATTTCCTATGAAACTTTACTACATCTTCTGACCTGGACAGAATTAGATGGTACAGCTATGTCGATATTTGAAGAGCCATTCAAGAAGTTCTAAATACATCCATGTGAGGATATAAAGAGCAAAGTCGCTTACGTCATCCATAGTGAATAATGGCTTTTCCTCATCGGTGTCTCCAAACAGGTTTTCAACAATCGTTTCTGCAGAAAAAACGATATGGTTCATGAAAGATTTCCAGAACATGCCTGGTTCCTTGGATCTCTTCCCTTTCAGCCTTTCCAACTTCTTGCGAACCAAATCAATGGCATTTCTCTCCACTAAATCGCAACGATTGCAATGAAAAGCGAATCAAACACACCGATGGGAGGATGTTCAACGGGAGCTTCAGGTTTCTCTATTGAATTCTCTTCCATACCATCCTGTTCTTTGGTTTCAACTTTCGAGAGATCGGAACAGTTCTGAACTTTGTTCTTGGCTGCTTCTTCACAAGAATCGTCGCTGAGGCCTTTCTTCTCTCTCAATACAGGCTTGGCCAAATTTTTGAATTTAATTCTGTTTAAAGATCTTCAATATTATAAAACATAAACAGTCAAACTCTGCTGTTTTCTTGGCCATCATGAACGCTTTCGATGGACGACCTACTGAACAACACATATAACAGTAGGAAGCATGCAAGACAACCTTTACGTTTTGGAGGAACAACGGTTACATCTGTCATGAAGTTTCGCTTCTGACTTGTTGATTTAGTTGGAGCAACAGCCTAAAGAGAATTATAGAATGTAACCCCATGTATTAATGGAAATCACTGGATTCCTCTTTGGCTGTGAACGTGGAGCCACGACTCTTCGTACATACTTCTTTCGGACTTCCGTGTTATAAACAACCAGGTCTTCGATGCTGAAGATGAGAGCATGTCATGAGAAGTTATTAGCGAACATTACTTATCATATTTGTTAGTTTCTGCCTTCACCACAGATTCATTAGTTTCTGCCTTCACCACAGATTCATTAGTTTCTGCCTTCACCATAGATTCATTAGTTTCTGATTTGACGACTGCTTCAGTATTGGATTGTTGGTCAGTTTTTTCCAGCCTAAATATCGAATTGGCTCCTAAAATCATCAATACTCACTCGTTCATTTTCTCGAGAAGCTTGGCATCCAGCCGCTCATCATCACTGTCCTAAAATATAGGAAATTGATGAAATTCGATTCATTCCACCTCAGAAGTGCTTATATCACCGATTGCTTTTGAGCAAGAGCTAGGACTGAGGATCACTCTAGTGGAGGAGATTCCTGAACAGCGGAATCAAGTGTGATGATTCAATTGTTTTCTTACTGATTGGAGAAGGTGGGACAGTATCAATGGAAAGAGAGGTCTCATTAGGGTTATTCTTGTTCAATTCATTAACAGTTGAGCTTATGAACGGATCAGTAACTTCACTTGGTAAATCTAGGATAAACAAACACTATCTGATGAATGGAAAAGCTATTGAACCTGCTGATGTATCATGGTTGCTAATCAAAGGCGAAGTTTCGGTTTTGACCACATTATCGTAATAGAACAGTTTTATTTGCATAGAATCGACTGTCACCGGGAACTTCACAAGGATATGCTCTCCCGACAACACTTTTTTAATCTGAAGAAGTGAATGAGTGGGTTAAACAAGAGATAGCTTACATTCAGACAGGAGCAATTGAAGAAGGTTGAGATTGGTGGAAACGAAGAAGGTATAATGACATCATTGGAGAACTGGAGTGAGGTTAGAAGGGAAATCTATAAGCTGTCTTACCTCGTGTAAAGAACTGAATTGGAAAGAACTTTGTAAATAGTGTGACTTTTTGGAATCTAATAATACAGGAACACTATAACGTAGATAACTATTACAACGAGAAAAGAAGGAAAAAATGATTACAAAGTTTCTCTCTGCAGACCAGCACATATTCCATTGCAATGCCAACTGGCAGGTATAACCTGTTTATTCATATTTCTGAATTAGAATATTAATTGAATAATTAAACAAAACTTACTTGGTTAATGGGTCAGGAATGCAACCGCTCTATGTCAGTTAATAAATATAAATGAAGAAAGCTCACGCTCCGCTTACACCTACGGCGGAAATTAGCATAAAATTCGCTACAAACTACACCATACGTAAAGTACCGTATCACTTGTGTTGTGTTATAAACCATACTGTTTATACCTTATGATTATGAAATAGCTTGTAACTTATAAAACCTTATAACTTCCACAAACTTTCATCCGCGTGAAACATGTGGTGTTTGCAAAAAAAAATTAGCCATAGATCATTTTTGAAATATAATATCCTTTATATGTGTATATGGATATTCAACGGCTTCCCACTAACTATTTGAGCATAAGCTATGCCTTTTGAAATCTTTTTTTATTGAAATCAACCTTTTTCTGTTACATTGATTGCGTTTATAAGCACATTCAATAGTTTCATAACAATTGTTTTCCACAACATTTACTCGAAAGAAAGGCCTCTTTGGGGAAGTGGAAAGCTGTTCTTTGTATGGCCGCACTTAAAAATTACCTTTTGCTCCACTTTTTCCTTTTAGTTTGATCTTCAGCTTTTCGTTTTACCTACTGAAGCTATGATGTGTGGTTAGCTGGCATCATATGATAGTTTCGAGTTCGTTTATCCACTTTCTTGTAATTTAGGATTGACGGAACTTCATTGATAATGTTCTTTTCCAATTAACTATTCGCTTCTGTCAGGTGGTATGAGAGGAAGCTGTGATTGAAACAGAGAGAGAGATAGAGAGGGAGGGAGAGAGGGAGGAGTGTATAAAGTGGAAAAAAGATTAGAATGTTAAGAAAATAACATTTTGTTCTATTTTCCCCAATTGAAATGAAAGTGTCATGCGAACTCACATATGAGTAGAATGTGTCTGTGTGTATGTGTATGTGTGTGTGTATGTGTGTATTTGGGAATTATGTTTTCTCATTTGCTTGTAAAGAAGAAATGAGTTAGCATAGTTAACTAACGATGATTTATGTGTATTTCAATCACTGTGGCCTTGTAATGAAATGTTTTTGTGCATTCTTTAACATGTTTGATATACTCTCGTGGGATATGATGAAGCGAGTTGTCAGCTTTTGTGTCAATGTGGTACTCTTGAACATTGCCATTTATTGTTATTTAACATACACAAAATAAGAAAAGTATTGTCTAATAAACAATTATTTGTTTCCAGAAGCTTCACAACTTGTCAAGCGTCTTCTCTAGTTGGCAATGTACTGCAAGCTATAAACTAACAAACAAATAATTAACTGCTTGCCTTCTCTCCCTTTTCTGCTTCTGCCCAGCTCTTTTGCTGTCACAGCATGTACAGTAAACTCTACTCTCTTGACACTTTCTTTTATTTTAACAAAAATATTTTTTTTCATCTTCACACCCAACACCAGTCTCATGTTGTTCGTTTGTTCATACCGCGTTTCCTTTTTTTTTTATTTTCTTCCTTTCTTGGCTCAGTTGTACCGTCTGGTTCCGCCTGAGAGCCGAATTTAGAAATTCAGATCTCGCCAATTCTTATGGATAAGAATGGTTTGAAGATCAGATGTGGTAAACATCTTCTTGCTTCTTGTTCTACTTCTGCCCCTTCTTCTTCAACCAAAATGATGATGCTTCCTGCTCATCTTCAGCCAATAATTTAAAGCTGGTACGGCTTTCTACGAAATTGCTTCTTTTCTTTTGCTTTTGGAAAGATCAGTTGTGTATGTGTAGAGAGAGAGAGAGAAATCTGTTCAGGTTTTAGTCCGAGGTATACTATGATATGATTGTCCACCAAAAAAAGTGTCAAGAAGCTTCTGCGAACGGAAGCATGGAGGCCCAGAAAACAAGTGTAAACAATAGTGTTCGGAAGCGAATTTATTGGCCTCATGGCACCGTTTCTTCATCAGTGGCTAAAAGCTTTTCAACTATGTTGTAAAGATGATTATTCTACGATGATATACTGCAAGTGAATTTCCATACAGCCATCCAATTCTTGAAAGAAAAAAGTTCTTTTTTTAACTTTTATTCTCATATCTGTATCTTCCTCACTTGAAAAGTTTGATGTGAAGCAACTTGAAGTCTCTTCTTAAGCTCAAGTACTTCATTGCTACTACTTGACAACATGTCATGACGTTCTGAATTTTCTCAGAAAGTTCCTTCACACATTTGGCATTTTGCATTCCTTTTCATTGCTTCTCCTCAACAGCTCCGCCAGAAGCTCTCGATCCATCTTTCTATGTCCCCATCGTCTCCCCCCCCCCCCCCCCCCATATTGTAATTCTCATAATAGCCTTGTGTAGAAGGAGCAAAAAGTTTAAAACAACTTAAATAGTTAGAGATTAATTCTCTTGATCGTAAAATACTTTCAAAATCTATCTGAACTACATCAGACAGAGCTTATGACGTTGCAAAATGTGATTTCATCTGATTAGTCGTGAACACAACGGCGACATATGGCCCTCAGGGTATTTGTGGAACTTTGTGGCCTTTATGATCTTTCATATTATATTTTTTTGCTTTTCTTTTTCTATCTCTCTCTCCATCATCTAAACAGTTTTATGATAATCGGATTTATGTGAGATGAAATAGTTTTTTGCATGTCTAACATCGTCTTTGTGACAATTTCAGATGTCGTAAAGTATTGAAATGAGAAATTGAAGAACATAATGATGAAGCTCAGAGATTCAATGAAGATGATCAAACATCTTCACTGAACCGTTCACAGACTAATAAGCTTTGCTTTCCTCTTCTCATCAGTATGATTTTGAAAATTCTGAGTCATTGGCATTGAAAAGAAAAATATAATAATAGCTCATGGAGATGTGTTAAAGTCATTTCATATATTGAAATGAACTTGTGGACTCATTTTCCTTTTCTTCTCTATCTCTCTCTATACACATGTCATACATCTTGCTATCTCTGAGAGAGTAAGAAGAAGGGTTAAGAAGTAGATTGAATGATATGAATGTGTTGCTGTGTCTTCGTTGGTCCTTCTACTTCTCCAGGGGGCCCTAATCGAATCTTGTAAGTCGGAGTGCACGAAATGCATTCAAGCCTGGCGAATAGCGAAAATCCGACAAAAAAATTTGTCCTCACATTGTCATTTTCCATCTTATTCTAAAATACATTTGTCCTTAGAATACCAGAATGGTGGAAGAGAGAGATAGAGAGAGAGAGCAGCCCGGGTACTCCCTTGTAATCGACTCTCTCGTAAATGAAATAAAAAATTTAAAATAAAAAGAGAATTCAATCTTTAGTTTTATAAATGACTTGTCCATATTCATAGCTTTTGGCTAACAGCTCTTCAGAGAACTCATTGAGACAATTAGAAATCCACGTTTCCTCCCAAATCAAACTTAAAGCTTATGCTTGAAGCTTCTCCAAAGTTGTCGGATTGAACGATCAAACTTTTTTTCATCTCATTTCCTCCTTCTTCTCCTGCTTCTTCTCCTGCTTCTTCTTCTTCTTTTTTTCGTTTTTCTGTAAAATCAGCTTATATGGGCTGTGTCACCACCAGCTGAAGCCATTCTCACAGCTCATCTCATTCGAGCTAATGTTTCTACCCTATTTGTCTTTGAACTTAATTAATTAATTAGCCAAAAATCTCAAAATCAACTTCTTATTTAATCGAAAATTTCTTTTCTCAAAGTTTGAACTGAGAAATGGCCGACGATGGATTGAGCTAAATAGCCAAACAAGCCAAGTAATTTGATTGTTTTATTCAAACTAAAATTTCCTTCCTTCTTCTTTATTTCATTTTTTGCGGCTTTTTATCACCTCCAGCACTTGGTCTTCTTCTTCGTCGTCTTCTTCGTCTTCCTTTCTTCTTTTTTTTTATTCGTTTGCTACGGCTGCTCCGGCTTTATCACAAACCCTTTCCTATTTGGGAAAATGGAAAGTTGCTCACTTAACACACTTCCTCTGCCAAACCAACCAGCACAATTCCCTTAAGTTTCTCTATAAACTTTATATGCTATTTAAAAACTTCTTTTTTTTCATTTGTACCGTATTGGCAAAGAATAAAACTCTTCTCGTTTCAAGAAACTTTGACTTCAACTCTAAGGAGAAGCTTTGTCTTTGAACTTTATTCTTTCAATCTTCTTCCCTCTCTCTCTCTTATTCACTTAGCTTTCTTCTTCTTCTTCTGCTTCTTCTGCTACTGCTTCCCTTCAATTGCATGTTTCCATTTTTCTCATCCACGAGTTTTCACGTGGATTTGACGTAAAACACAAATTTCATTTGATATCATTTGAACGCCTGGAGCGGTTGCATTCATTATTCGCTCCTTTCTCTTACTACTCCATCAGGGTTACAAGAGTTTGTCTCTCACATTTCCTTTCTCTCTAGGTATATCTAGCTTCACACCCTCAGTCTAGTATATTCTTAGATGAATTATTAGATGAAGTTGACTAAGAATTAAAATATTCTCAGATGCCTACGTACAGTCAAGAATCTCTCAAAGACGAATGATTGTTGTTGAAGTAAGGAGGTTAATAGATCTTTTGCTTTCTAATAATATTTGTTTTTCCTATCATTTTTCAAATATTCATTCATTTAATGGTTTATTATTGTTTATTTGATGATTTTCAATTTTATTTTCAACAAATTGACTATATTTGGAAGAAAGAGAGAGAGAGAGAGAATATGCAGGATATAGGTAGTTGGATAGGCTATACACATCACATTCCAAGAAAAATGTTATGGAAATATCAATTATTGATCTCAAAATAAGAGAGAGGGAGAGAGGGAGGGAAGAAACAACTTCTTCTCTTCTTCTTCTTCTTCTACTCCTTCTTCTTATTCTTCCAAAATTGCGTTTGTCATCGTCCTTTGGGTCCGAAACTGAGGGTGTCAATCTCTCGTAAAGAATCAAAATGATTTGTCAAGTCAAGAAATTCAATTCTATGTGTGTGTGTGTGTGTGTGATGTTCTTCTCTTCAATCATTAGATCATCTTTTTCGGAAATATTTGAATGAATAAAGAGATGAAGAAAAAAAAAGTTTTTGGTCTGTTGGTTGAGAGAAGAAGGCAAGAAGCGGGTGAAGGAGTAGAGGCGAAGGAGGGGGGGGGGAGAGAGAGTTAGCCGGGTAATGGCAAATGCTTTTATCTGGCTGATTTTGTTTTGGACTCTCCTTTCGCCTTTTTCTCCATTTTATTATCAATCATATTCATTAGTTCGCCAAAATCTCCTTATTTTTCTGACTTTCAGTCTATTCTTTCTGTTACTCTGCTTCTGAAGAGATACAAGGTTTAAGGACTTGTTCTATATGCTGTCCTAGTGCCTCCCTCACTTTCCAATCCTCAATCTCTCTCTTAAACTCTCCTTTTCCTACCAATTACTACTTTGACGAAACTTTTTTCATCACAACTTATCCCATTTCAATTCAAAATTATGTAGTTATAACAGCATAAGTAGGCGGATTCTTCTGCTTGCAGCACAAGCTGGCTAAGCTATAGAGGGAGGAGCTTTTCATCGGATGAAACATCCCATCTTTCAGTTCTCCCCATTTTTTCTTAAGAAATAACATTTATGTGTTATATCTATGCTATTTTAATGAAAAAAAAAGTCTTTGAGAAGAGTGAGATTGAGAGAGAGAGAGAGAGAGACTGGCTGAGAGATTGCAAGTTAGCATGAAAGAGAGAAGAGCATTCCATGCACGACCGCTCATTTTGTTCGAAAGGTATATAAAATGAAATTTGGTTTCATGTTAAATGCTCCTGATGATCGATGTCCAAATGAAATTCCGAAAAAACCATGCAGCCATGCACCTCTTGCAGCAGCAGCAGCATGGCTCTCCCAAAACGATTTCAAAGACCTAATTTATTCTTAGAAATTTAATGACGTCTTCTCCAACTAATTTGTAATCTGAATAAGTTGTAAAGTACAAAAAAGACTAGAACATCCAACCACATGGGGGGGATTTCGTTTGGAAACCTCTGTCTGAGCATTGTTGACTGATGATGAACAGGAAAAGCGTTTGAAGCGTTTCTATGCTTAGTGCGCATCAGGTTTCGAAAATTGTTGGAGTCTCGAGAAAAAGGGTGGAGCAGAAGCTGAGCTATAGCTAAGCAGCAACACCATCAGACATGTTGTTCCTTTGTTTCTTGGTTGGCATTGCTCTTGTTTTATTTTTTTCCCAACTGAAATTCAAGCTATTAAAATTATCTGTTAAAGCCTTTCATTGTCCGAAATCAACACGTATGAGGAAGAAGTCGTCTGAGCTTCAACTGCCCTGCGGCGGAGCAGAAAAGCCGTAGGGTGATTGCTATTGCCTTCGTTCGTTCTTTTGTTTCGTCCATGTCACATTCATCTGATGCTATTTGTTAGCCATGCGATGGCCTTCTTCCAGCTTCTTCTCCACTTCTCCTTCTCTTTTCTTCTTTTTTTATTCACTGACATACAAAGTGAATCTCAATTAAGACGAAAATTGAAAGTTTTTTCTTTTTCTCTCTCAATTACTTTCAAAATCTAAACGTCACCACGTTGTTTGTTCAATGGTTTCGTCCTTTCTTCCTGCTTGCATCTGCATGTTCATACTCGGTTATCCCTTTTTTGGGAGGTTTCCAGTAAATGCAATGCCCTCTGGCTACTAAACGGTCACAAGTCGTTCCACTAGTAGCCACCCTCAATACAATCCCCCCCCCTCTCTCTCCTTCCCCGTTCAAACCAATTAATGGTGGCTGCAGGAATTGCACAAATTCCTTGCTGTTCCCAGCTTTTGACGTTATAGTTATGAGCTTTTACCAAAAACATGATGTTAAATCTGAAATTAAATTTATTTCCTTCTCAAGTTTTTCAAAAACTTCCTTCTTCATAACACGATAATTGTTCTCTTTGTCTTGGAAAGGAATTCTGACAAAGAAATCAGAGGATGTCTCTCTCTCTCTCTTTGCTTCCTCCTCTCCTCGCCCTTCATCCATTCCAACCTCCCTCCCTCTCTCCCATCCACAACTCATTTCTTTTCCATTTTCGTCAAACTTTCAGTTCCTTCCATTTATAATTCCCAGTATCTTTAAATTCCTTAAAGTATAACTTTCGTCCTTTCGGCCATCTATCATCGATTCGTCATGTTCTAAACAAGAAAAAAACGAGGAAAGGAGAAGCTTCATCCTCGTACTTACACGTCAACTGAAACTCTCTCTCTGTCTCTCTCTCGGGCTACATGGAATGATATTGGTATTGAACATAATACGAATATTTTCTTTTTCATCTCTCTTCTACTTCTCTCTTTGAGTTATACTCAGTTGCTCTCTCCTCCCTCGCACCCCCCTCCCTCTCTCTTCTCATCACTTCATTTCGTGACTCTTTTAAAGAGATGTTGTCCATGAAAGGATTCGTCCACGTTACTAGACAGTCTGATGATGACAGGTGCTCAAAGCCTTTAATGGACAATGAACGATTTGCATGAGAGAGAAGAAGCTTTTTTGAAAAGTGAAAATGACATTTAAGCTCTTAAAAGGATCTAAGCCGATGTTTCAAATAATTTGAGAGAAAAGAAACTTTCCATGTTTTTAATGAAATTGAAAAAGCCTTTCTAATCTTCGTTTGCGTATTGTTAAAATGAAATAATAATGTTCATTTAATTATAGAAAGAAGCATGATACTTCAGTATTCAAATCAAAGACGATGAAGCTCACTCAAGCTTTATGTAAATTTTTATTTTTAGTTCTTCTAGTTAAGGTATGCACAAGGCTCTTCCTTCCCTCTCAATCATATTCTCATATGTTTAGGCAAAAGTTAAAAGAAGAAAATGTCCACCAGAAGCTTGGGCAGAAGGAAAAATCGTCAATACCATCATTTCGAATTATACGAAGACTCTTCCAGATGCTGAAGACAGTGTAGTCGTCAACGTTGAGATTCATGTTCAGGTATGAGCTTCTTGTTGTCTTCATGTATCTCACTACTGATCAGACAATAAGATTGGATTAAGTAGTTGAATGTAAAGCTACAGACAAAGAAAGTATACACAAAGATAAAGCTGCTTGTGTATACGTGTATGTGTGTGTGTGTGTGTGTGTGTGTGTTCCTTTAATTCCCAGTCATATATGGAAATGATCTAATCTGCAATCAAACGAATGAATCTAACAATGCTCTTCTAAACAAAAACATAAAATGCTAGTGACAAGAGAGAGCTTGGAATCATTCATCATTCAATCATGATGAACATATGTTTGATAAAAAAGACAAATTATCAGTTGAAATACTAAAGAAGTATCTCTCCCTCTCTCTCTCTTCTCCATCCCCTCTCTCTCTCTCTCTCAATCTTCTCTTGTGAGATGTGAAAGATGAATTTTCTAAGAACTTCTCATCAATTTGACTATTCACATCTGATTGAGAGGAGAGCTTAAAATGCTTTGAATGAATGGAAGAAAAAAAAACTTAAAAACTCAAAAATATGCGAAGAAACATTTTGTTTTCAGGACATGGGCTCATTGAATGAAATCACATCGGATTTTGAAATTGACATCCTCTTCACGCAGTTATGGCATGATGGAGCATTGTCTTTCACACATCTTCCAGCTTGTAAAAGGTTTATCTACTTTGATTGAGTTGATTTTGGATCATCGAGTATGATTGAAGGAATATCACGGTTGAAGCTCGAGTTCTTCCCAAAATCTGGTCACCCAATACCTGCTTGGTGAACTCTAAAAGGACAATGACTCACGCTTCTCCGGGTGAAAACGTCATGATCATCCTTTATGATGTAAGCTCTTAATTTACATAACAATCTTAAACTATCACGTTATCATTCTAATTTCCTTACAAGTCACAGCTTCTCAGAGACGAACACATGCATCGCAATGCTGAGAATCCTTAGATTGCCTGAGGCAAATGACTAATGCTTCTCATGAAATACAAATTATGCAAAATAAGAGATTGCAAGTTTTTGGCATTTTTCTGTATTCTGTTCGTCTCTTGTCTGCTTTCTCTTCCACTCTCTGTCTTTCTTTCTTTCTCTCTCTCTCCCTCTTACCCTTTTTCCTTTTTGTTAGATGAGAGACTTCCGTCTGTCTTGAACACACGTGCTTTCATTGAGAATCAAGTTGAGAGAGGATCCTTCTAAGGATATTCTTATGTACTTTCAAAACGTTTCTTCTTCAACTTTCTTCCAATCATGACGACATAGGAAGGAGTGAGAAGACTAAATAAATTATTTAAACAGTCTTGTCAATCGCAATTATGCAGCCACGGCTTGTATGACTAAAAAGCTTAAAGCCTTATTGGATCAGAGACGCTGCAAACTAAATTCTATAAGAGTATAGTTTGCATTCAATGTTTCATATAAGTAAAACCTTGTGAATGAGAGATATACATAGTGTAGGGAGAGAAGGAGAGAGTAGAAAACAGAGAGTAACATCCTTCCTTACGGCAAGCTACTTTTCGTTTTCCTAACACAACCGCTCTGCCCGTCCACACTCTTCAAAATGAAATTGTAAACAGCCATGATAAATCTGACGTGGCTATTTCCGTGACCTTTCACGTGATCATAAATGACGTCATATTTACATTTTACACAAAACCAAAGGTTGTGGAGAGGTTAAAGCTTATGTCATCATATGTATAATTAGTTTGCCAACAAGGAAGATATATGTCTCCGCATGTCACAATATGAATGTTCAGTCTATTCAATTGAAAATTTCAAAATTCAAATAATGAAGAGTAAAACGAGTATCTCATGAACAAATGAATCTATTTAAGAATGGAACAGTATGGATGAACCATCGCTTGTCCGTTCGTTCACCATGTAATCTCGATCTACGACAATTCCCTTTTGATGTTCAAAGCTGTATTCTGATATTCGAATCATATAGCCACAATTCAGCTGAGGTAATCTTTGAAGCATTTGAGAATGTTTCAAAATCAAATTGTAGGTCGAATTGGCTTGGATGGAAGAGCCTGTAACACTGATGAAGGAGATTCAACTTCCTGATTTCGATATGGTTCATTTTGAGACGAGAAAACGGAATTTACTTTATCCAAATGGCTACTGGGATCAACTTCAGGTCTTTTCTATCTCATATTATTCTTCCCAATGTGACAATCTTGGTATAAAATGACTTTCATGGAGGCGAATGAGATGAATGAATCAAAAAAAATTTTTTTGATCTATCGTTCATTCCCCCAAGGGACTCTCATCAATCCTTCATTTTCGAAATAAAAACAAAATTTGACAGAAATTTATTTTTTTTCGTCCTAATTCTCCCTCTACTCATCTTTCTCTCTCTCTCTCTCCTCGTCTCTCTGTATCCAATATGTTTTCAACTATTCATTCAGGTTGTATTTACTTTCAAACGACGATATGGATTTTACATAATTCAAGCTTATGTACCGACTTACTTGACTATCATTGTCTCTTGGGTCTCATTCTGTATGGAACCCAAAGCCTTACCAGCTCGAACAACGGTCGGAATCTCTTCCTTATTAGCTCTTACTTTTCAAGTAACTATCAACACCATATATGGCTTCTTTACATCTACTTATAGTTTGGAAATATTTTGAAAAACTTACCTCGTGTTTCATATGTGAAAGCGATGGATGTATGGATGTTAGGTTGTATTTCATTTGTATTTGGAACGATGGTTGAATTGGCCATTGTTTGTTATGTTACAAGATGTCAAAATAGTCTTCGAAGGTAATCTTTCCCTTTCTCTCTCTCTCGATCTCTCTCTACTCTCTCTCTTTCTCTCATCATGTTTTAATTTCTCGTTACTACTAATGAAATTTGCAGTGCTGAAAAACGACGTGAACGAGCACGTTCATCTTCTGTTTGGGCAAACGGGTCATGTAGAAGTCGAATTGGAAATGGACATCTGAATAATGGTAATGATAACTTATATGATATAGTTAGTGAGTGTGATGTAGGATCGTTACTCTCTCATAATGGAACGAATGGAACTCACAACAACACAGTTGCTTACAATCGTGGCTCTATCATCTCTCGGCCACCTCTATCACCGACTCACATTCAAATGACAACCGTTTTCGATTCACAAACACCGTTAACGTTCGAACAGGTAATTGAATTACAACTTCCTCCTCTGTGATTTCCTTTTTTTGTTTTTTTCCACCCAAAAGCTTTTCTTCTGCTATTCGTCTTTGTTCCATTTTATTCTAACAACTTACAAAGAAGCAAATTTCATTGAAAAAAAAGAAAAAAAAATGTAATGTTCTAGCTTCCTACGGATACGGACGTTCCACTTATCGAAGAGGTAAATGGACTGACTAATCGATATTAGATATAGTTAATTAACCTTTTTGTAGTAATCATGTAATTCTAACATTTGCATGTTCATATAGATGTTTGATGCATCCTCTTAGATCTATCAATCTATCTCATATTCTATCTCAACAAAATATATTTTTAGCTTCGTACATCCTCACCATTACCTCCAACAGGATGCTTGACACGTTTTCATCCAGAATCCATTGATAAGTTCAGTATTGTGGCTTTTCCGCTAGCTTTTACTTTCTTCAACGTAAGCTCCCTTTCAAAAGTAATTCATAACAGAGGAAGTACTTCAGCTTGTCTATTGGTGGTACTACTTATCACAAACTTTTGACAATAATTGGATTCCACCTGTTCCCTCATCAGATTGAAAGAAGCAAAAACCTGGTACTCGGGTAACCAAAGCTTTATATGGAAAGAACAAAAGAAATTTTCTCATCAACTGATTCGATTTCTGTTGTATTAATGCCGGTGTATTATCGTGATCTTAACTCAATTCTCCATTTTTAGTCAACGAAAAATAAAAAACAAAAAATGAAAGCGAAAGAGGAAGGCGATTGCCTCTCGCTTGATATCACTTAATGACTCTCTTCTAGTTGGTTATAACTATTCCATAAACTCTTTTATTTGAATGAATATCTATTGTTTGATGTCCTATTGAACAAGTTGCTTAAAACGTCTTTCAGCCAATCAACAATCTAATTCAAGTTTCCACCACCACCATTCACGACTACATTGTTTTTCCTTGAGAGGTAGAGAAATTGAAATAATCTGTAAGTGTGTTGATCGAGCATATCTTTCAATGATCACTTGCCCTTCGAAGAAGTCTTTGATTATGATTGGGAGAAGATCAAACAACGTCTCAACATAGAAATCTTCTGATGGCTCAACGAAAATTGTCAGAAAGCCCACGGAACTTAGAAATATTTGAAAAACGGCAAAAACGAATGGCAGAAACTGTGTTCGACTGATGTAGTTCCGCACATTCCTATTGTTGCGCTGGGACATTAAGAAGAGCTGGCTAACTGAATCAGATAATGTACCTGTTCTATCTTGAATTTAATCAAGATTATGAGTGTAATTATCACTAGGGATGTAGCTGTAGGGAAGCATACACCTTCATAGATCAGATACATGTTATTCAAGTATCCGCTTTTGAAAATATGGGAAGAATGATCTGAAACTCAAATTGTAGCTGCAACAGTTGGATGAAGCTCCAACCGTAGAAAACCATTAGTTCTAATACGATGAACAGAAACAATGGGATGCAGCATAGTATCTGAAAGTCACAGTCATTAGAGTCTGCAACCGACTACAAACTCACGTGGAGATTACGAATTGTAAAGAACCGATTGTAGTTCTTCCAAAATACAATAGCTACAAGACGATTTATCGACAAGTAAACCTCGCTGATGGTGAAGAAGTTGTTGGCTATGTTGTTGACAGCATACATCATATCACGACAGCTCTTCCTTCAACAGATCAGTTATGATGCTCTTCTCATATACCGTACCAGTATTCCTTAGATGGAGGGAAAGGGCCATAAATGATGAGAAAGAAAAACTGAGTTGACGTTGAAATATGAAGAACTGATCGATAGATAGTTAGAAAGTAGAAGAAAGTCCTTCTCTGCGGATTAGAAAAGTTGCAGATCAGAAAATGCATGTGCATATAAACAGATGACGGCGTCATAATCTGTCAAAAACTAGAATTGTAATCATATTTTGTTTTCTTATTACCAAAGATAGATACTTCACGTAAGGAACAAGGGCCGCTGAATATTGCATTCTGAATATAATGAATCTGCGGAAGTATAAACTATTTTCCGTTTGGAACGTTAACGAGCAACGTCAACGAACAACAAGTTTCAACGATTCGTTCCAACTGTCAAAATACAAAATGTCGGTGAGTTTGTTGAATTAAATCAGAAATCATGCTCATGAACACAAACAACTTCAAGCAAGCTTCTCCTATCCACATGAAAGTCAATTTTCTTTATCAATTACTAGTGAATTAAAAATAAAAAGTTTTATTGTCTCCAATGTCCTCTACGTTCATATAATCTGCTACAACGCCATGGTGTAAAAAGTTTTTTCCATCATAGAACCTGAAAATAAAATCAAAATAAATTATTTTTTTAACGTGACGGGGGACGTTCGCTGG
>CALQYR020007454.1:32159-140513 GCA_943334845.2 Auanema sp. JU1783 | reverse complement strand
GGGTATGGGGCGTTAGTGGGGTATGTTGGAGGAATCGGATAAGGTATGTTTGTGGGGGGTGTTGGGTACGAGGTGTTCGTTGGATATACGGGAAATACTGGATATGGAGCATTAGTGGGATATGTTGGTGGAACTGGGTATGGGGCGTTAGTAGGGTATGTTGGAGGGATCGGATAAGGTACATTTGTGGGAGGTGTTGGGTACGGAGCATTAGTGGGATATGTCGGTGGAATTGGGTATGGGGCGTTAGTAGGGTATGTTGGAGGAATCGGATAAGGTATGTTTGTGGGATATGTGAGCTGAGGAAACGTAGTTGGATTAGAAGGCTTTGTGAAAGGTGTTGAGCTTGGTGTGGAGCTTGGTGTTTCTGTGGTGTTCATTGCATGTGTAGATTCTACTGTGATATCTGAAGATGAACTGTCAACGAAAACGCTAGGAGTGCTGTAAGATGATTCTGTATCAGCAGGAGATGTTGTAAGATGTGATGATGATTCATCTGATGAAGACATGACTTCTGGATGATGACAAAAGTTATAACAAAGTGTGAGTGCTCTACCGTTAGTGCTGAAATCATCTGTAGCCAATGATGGTGTGCCTGTAACAGCTTCAGTCCCTTCTAATAGAAAAATAAACATAAAAAATCATAAGTAGTTTACCAGTCTGATGTGCATCTGTGCTAAGAACAGTGCAATCTAAAACGTGAGGCAATTTGAGAGGAGAAAGCATGTTGCATAGCTAGCCTATTCATAATTAGATAAGTCACACTCACCTGCCGTTGTTCTTGTTGTTTTCACGCAGTTCTGTGTTGTAGCTCGAGTGGTAGCTGGAGTTGTACTAGAACGAGTAGAAGCTGTAGAACTTGTACTAGAACGAGTAGAAGCCGTAGAACTTGTGCTAGAACGAGTAGAAGCTGTAGAACTTGTACTAGAACGAGTAGAAGCTGTGGAACTTATACTAGAACGAGTAGAAGCTGTGGAGCTTGTACTAGACGGTGTGCTTGCTGTAGTACTGCTGCTAGAGCGAGTGGCAGTAGTAGTCCTACTAGACACTTCCGTTTCCTCTGTTTCGATAGTGCTTGAATCAGTGTTAGGTTCAGTCGTTTCTCCGGATGTCGCATCGGTGACATCCGACGTAGAGCCCGAATCAGTTGTTCCACTTGTGTCAGATGTGTCACTAGTTTCACTCGTTCCACCTGTGCCTGTTGTACTCATATCTGTAGTTTCTCCAGTCTCGTCAGTACTAACTTCCGTAGTGTCGGCCGTGTTAGAATCAGTAGTTCCTTCCGAATCTCCAGTGCTCGAATCTGAAGTTGCTTCTGTGCTAGATTCGGTAGTTCCACCTGTCTCACTAGAGCTAGAGTCGGAAGTGCCTTGAGTATTGACTTCACTGGTACTTCCTGCTTCTTCTGTTGTAGTTTCTCCAGTTTCTCCGGTTTCACCTGTTTCTCCTGTGCTCGAAGCAGTTGTTTCTCCCGTGTTCTCAGTACTAGAATCAGTGGTTCCTCCAGTGTCAACAGTACTAGAATCAGTGGTTCCTCCAGTGTCGTCAGTACTAGAATCAGTGGTTCCTCCAGTGTCGTCAGTACTGGAATCAGTGGTTCCTCCAGTATCATCAGTACTAGAATCAGTGGTTCCTCCAGTATCATCAGTACTAGAATCAGTGGTTCCTCCTGTGTCGCTAGTATTCACGTCCGTAGAACTATCCGTGCTAGTATCACTTGTACCACCTGTTTCGTCTGTGCTAGAATCTGAAGTGCCATCAGTACTAGGCTGAGTTGTGTCTCCCGTTTCGTTTGTACTTTCACTAGGCGTAGTGTCTACTGTTGTGGCTCCAGTTGTCTCTCCAGTTTCTTCAGTGTTTCCACCAGTTGTTCCAGCTGTACTTCCTTCAGTGGTTCCTTCTGTACTGAGTCCGGAGGTTTCACTTGTGTCATCAGTTACATCGCTTTCCGTTGTACTGATATCGGTTGTCCCGTCCGTTCCTTCGGTGCTCAGAGCAGAAGTACCACCGCTCTCACTAGTGAGATCAGTCGTTTCACCTGTTTCTCCAGTATTCGTTTCACTTGTTTCTTCAGTACTTCCCATGGTTGTCTCATCAGTTTCCGAAGTCTCTGAAATGCTCGAGTGAAAAGCTATTGAAATAACTCCAACCTCGTATAGCACATGATATGCTATCCACAATTTCATTGGTCGTTGTATCAACCCATTCAGAATCTCTGTTGCATGTGAAGGTTCTGTTGATACCCACTCCAAATAGAGAAGTTCCTGTATTTTCAAAAATGAGCTCTGCTTCTTGTCCATCCTGGGAAAAAAATATTATCATACTAGAAAAACATGACATACAATTCGAGAAGTACAGTATATCTCCACAGTATGACACTGATCAACGAAATGTTCCATGAAGGTAGATCCCTCTACCCGTGGACTAGGAGGAGTGACAACCAAATAAGAGCAATTCATACATGGATTGTTTGGATCAACTAGAAATGGAAGACAATTAGAGTCAACGAGATCTCGTTTCGTGTTTACTTCCTGGTGTTCTAGTCGTTGTGATCACTCCTGAAAAAAATGAAATTCAAAAATGAAAAAGAGTATGAACAAGAAGCAAGCTTTATGATCATTTCCAAAAATCAAAAGCAAATAAGCGATCCAAAAATGATCGACCTGATGGTGTTGTGGTAACAACGGGATTGTCCGTGACTACAATGGATCTTATTAGATTTCAGATGAAAGAAGGAATCGGTTACTTGGCGCATCGTAAACACAAGATACTGATGTTACTATCTTATCAGAGTCCACCGGTTTCCATTGCCCATTTGAGCAGATGAAAGTATCTCTCAATGTACCCTTGTCATCTAAATCTTCATTGTACACTGTTGAGACACTCCTTGTGTCCGAAGTCTGTAAACTCATTGTTTTGCATTCTTGTCAAATGAGGAAGAGCCTACAGTGATTGGTCGACACAACAG
Source organism: Auanema sp. JU1783 (assembly GCA_943334845.2). NCBI lineage: Eukaryota > Metazoa > Nematoda > Chromadorea > Rhabditida > Rhabditidae > Auanema > Auanema sp. JU1783. Next base: position 137,545 of record CALQYR020007454.1, on the reverse strand, counting down.
ATTAACATACTTGCAACCATTCAGAGTATATCGGTTCAACACAGTAACAGCGTCTAGGTCTCCTCCAAACTTATAAACTTCCAGTTGATCACAAATGTCACAGTTAGCTAGAAGAAATCGTTCTTAGATAATATAATGTGGAGAATGAAAGTACCAGGAAGAACACTGGATGAATCGGTTGATCTGGAAAATAGAGAGTTAGTCAGATAGGATGTTATCATAGTAAAATAATTAACTGGATATCTGTTATAGTAGAATCTACTGTGCTTTCTGAGTTATCTGTGGATGAACGCGTTCCAAAAGATGTTAGAGTGCTTTCATCGTTGGTTGTTGTGGAAACAAAGGTGAGTGTTGTAGATTCTATTGTGACTTCTTCGGAAATGGCTGATGATGTACTTATTACTTCCGTGGTTCCAACAGAAGATTCAACGCTTGAGGTGGATTCGGAAGACGAACCTTCCATAGTAGATGCACCTGTTGAAAAATCGGAAGTGCCTGTGGACATTTCAGTAGTGTCAATCGAAGACTGTGATGTATCTGTAGATGCTTCCGAGGTGTCGGTAGAAAGTTGTGATGTGCCTGTGGATACTTCTGTGTTATATGTGGATTCTGACGTAGTGGCAGTCTGTGACTCTGTGGTATCTGTGGGGGTGACTGACGGTATAGATGAGGTCTCTAGTGAAGATCGGGATGATTCTGTTGTTGATTCAGGCATCATTGTGGTGGAACTCTCAAATGTTGTAGAAGACTCAGAACTATCTTGTGCAGTGGTTGGATAAGAACTCGTACTGGAAGATTCCGTGTTGTCCATAGTGGTTCTGTGCATTTCAAATTGCAAGTCCAGATAAGAGGGGAGTGAAAACTTACGCATCAGTAGTAGAGCTTCCAGATTCTGTTCCCGTGGTGTCTTCAGTAGAACTTATAGAAGTTTCTGTTGTTTCTGTAGTTTCGATAGTGGACTCGGTGGTTTCTTGTTCTGTTGTTGAGGATGGCACTCTATAACAGAATGAGTGCTAAATGGCATGCCTAAGTTCAGAATGATACGATGAGTGAGCTGTCGTCAGCATTGAGGTGATTGTGAACTCCACAGTGAGTGGAGTTAAGGGCTCAGAAGTTGTCGAAACGACTTCTTCTGTTGTGGTATCACTTGGTGCAGTGCTCTCATCTATGCCAGGTGTGGAGAATGGGAAGATGATAGTTCTCTCTTCGGTACTTCTAAGCATACAAGTGGTGTGAACAAAAATTCGAAGGAAGAAACAAAAACGAAGAAATGGGTTGGTTCATAATACCTCGGTGCTGTGCTTGTCGACGAGAGACTCGTTGTTTCAGAACTTGTTGAAACAACTTCATCCGTTGTGGTATCTGATGGTGCAGTGGTCTCATCTATGCCAGCTGTAGAAAACGGGAAGATGATAGTTCTCTCTTCGGTACTTCTAAGCATACAAGTGGTGTGGACAAAAAATTGAGGGAAGAAACAAAAACGAGGAAACGGGTTCATGATACCTCGGTGCTGTGCTTGTCGATGAAACGATTGAGAGAGTCGTTGTTTCAGAACTTGTTGAAACAACTTCATCCGTCGTTGTATCTGATGATGTAGTGGTTTCGTCTACGACAGTTCTCTCTTCAGTGCTTCTAAGTTTATAGATTGTGTGCAGAAGTTGATAAGGGAACTCAAAATAGGAGAGGAAAGGATTTATACCTCTGTGATGTGCTTGTTGTTGAGAGGATTGGAGGTGTTGTTGTTTCAATTCTCTCGGTCTCGGTTTTCACATCTGTTGTTGGCTCCTGTGTAGTCTCAATGTAACCGGAAGTAGACCACCAAAAAAGAATAGTTGTTTCTTGTGCGCTTTGTTCCCTTATAACGTTAAGCTAAACATATTTGAACGCCAACCAATGAACGAACTGTGCCAGGGGGAATATGGTAGGTGCTGGCGGAATGATGGGTTGTTCATTGAGATCTGCGAAACCCCGTCGAAGAGGAACTAAATCAACAGAGCGAAGATCGAATGGCCACCCTTCATCTTGTGCAAGTGAGGTGTTGGGTAATAAATTAAGACTGTCAAAAAAAGATAAATGGAAAAAAGTGCTGTGAACAAGTAGGGGAATAAGAAGCCTTACGTTGTTGTTGTAGTTCTCGCTGATGTCGGTGTAGTAGCCCTAGTTGTTGTAGGTGTGGTGACTCTAATAGTAGTCGGCGTAGTAGCCCTAGTTGATGCCGGTGTAGTGATCCTCGTTGATGTCACCGTCGTAGCTCTGGTTGTAGTTGATGTTGAGATAGTAGTAGTTGTTCGATTAGGACAACCATTCACTTCAGAATATGAGCCCCTAGCAAACAGTTTATGAGGAAAAGCTGGATGACTAAATGAACATACTGACAATCATAAGCTTCTTCTACATAACAATCAGAGGGCGTCGCTTGACATACCCTAATACGTCTCTTCAAATAGGAATCATATAGATGATGTAAGAACATGAAAAAGATTAGATTACTTGAAAATTTAACAAATCAGATGATGGATTAGATGGACAGGTACTCCATTCCTCCCATTGACCCCATTGGCCAGTACATGGCTCATTAGCATAAGTTAATGAGAAAAGAAGTAATTGTAATAAAGATAACCATGTTATCCTCATTATTATTAATCTTAAATATTATATTTTAATATGCAAAAGCTCACGTGTTACGTGATCATTCACGTGAATCTTGCAATGAGCCATTGAAAGAATCATTTGAATGTAATGCAGACATGACGATCGGTTGAACTCTATCATTCACTCACCCTTGTGCAACATCAAGAAACAGCAGCTTGTCGTGCTATCAACGTTGTTTCTTCCTTCCTCTCTCCTTCTTCTTCTTCTTCCTCTTGTCCACACCAAATATGGATGAATGAAAGCTATTTGAACAATGTGATGACAATATATAAAACAAAAAACTAAAATAACGAACTAAATTATGAACAAACACTCTAACACAACGTATAACTGTATTTCTGAACTGCTGAAGAGAGAACTCGTCCATCCCAAAGTTATAATCCACTTTGATCCTTTGGTAATGAGTCGTTGATTGAAATTTATAAAAACGCATAAAAAAACTGGTACGAACAATCCCTCTAAAAGGTTCAGCGAATTCACGTTTTCAATACACAAACACTAACTCAGTTTCATTTCTTCCTTCCTTCCTTCCCTCATTCGTCAAGTCTCGAGAACTGTTTTTTGGAAGGGAGAAAGAGAAGGAAGCAACTCATGGCACAGATGAGCAATGATGAAGATCATTCGAGAACAATAGGAAGGTTTGGATGAAACAGGAAATTGAGAGGGTTTAGTTGCGTAAAGAACAAAAAGGAAAAATCTCTTATCTCTCTCTATCTCTCTCCTTACATTCTTTGTTTCTCTGTATCTCTGCGTCTCTCACCTTTTCCTACTATGTCATCGAGATTAATCCCTTCACATGTGTTCCAAGAAAATGTATTTTAATCAAATATTTTGGGGAAAAAAATTATTTTTACAAAGTACAGTTTTTAAAGTCTGATCAGCTAGAAGATTCGAGTTGGAGAGAGAGAGAGAGAGAGAGAGAGAGAGAGAGAGAGACAGAGGTATCAAGACACATGGATGATGCCTCACCGATGGTGTTCAAGCTTCTTCGTCTTCTGCATTGTGTGAATGTGGGAACTGATAGGAAACACTCAACGTCTATTTGACTTCCTTCAACATACAGAAAAACAATAAATGATATCTCGAATTGGTTGATTCTCATAGGATTTCTTCGTTTTTGACTTCCAACATGTGTTTTCAAGTTTTTGCCATCTGAGTATATTCCGAAGAAAAGTAAATCAGAATCTTCTTTTTGGACATGAGAGGACTAATCTACTACAGCTTAACCATCTCTCTCTCTCCTACTTCGCATATTCATTTGAAATAACATCAAATGGAAAAGAAGAGAAAGAAGAAAAAGAAAAAAACGTTTTGCTTGCTTCTGTTCCTCTCTCATCTCTCCATATCTCCATATCCATCTATCCATGTCTGATACTGTTGAGAGAGAAGCTCTGCGATTTGCCTTTCATCACGCGAGGAGTTACCTTGGCAGGTTCTTCCTCGTCTTCTTCTCCATTCTGCTCAGATTAATGTAAATCTTTTATTTATTTAACTTATTTTTTTGTTGCTTCATCCCATTTGTTATTCTCCTAATATGTCATCATGAACGTATTTTCATCAAAAATGATATTTATTTTTAATTTGTATAGACAAACCTTCTCTCTCTCTCTCTCTCTCTCTGTCATTCCCTTCCTCTCTCTCTCTCTCTGTAGATATCTTCTTCTTCTTCTTCTTCTATTATTAATTATTGAATGTTTTTCTTGTTCTCACAGAAGCTTTCATTCATTCAGAACATATAAGGAGCAACATGCCACATATCGTAAATTATTAGGAAATTTCTTCCATTTTTGTCCATTTTTGCACAAAACTTCTGTGCTATCCACTTCTCTTGTGACAAGTCTTCAGTCAGTCCTCTTACTCCTCTTGCTCCAGTCAGTCAGCTAGCTTTTCGTTTTCTTCGTTCACTTCTTCCTCTCCATTTCCTTCTCTGACTTCCCCCTCCTATTCTATGCTTCATCATCGTCGTGTCGTAATCATAGAATGTAGAATTCATTACCTCTATTAAGCATAAATCATCTATAATAGGAATATATTTGCTTTAAATTAAAACAAAGCCATTGTCAACCAATCACTGCTTACATGGGTGTAAAGCCTGTGATATGAAAGGGATCAGCTAGTAAGATGATAATCTTATTTCATTTCCCATTCCCTGTCTTACCTTTCCCTCTTCATCCATTCCTCATCCTCATTTTTAATTCTATTCAATCGGATTATACGAAAAAAAAAGACTTTATTCCTCCTACCTTCTTTTCTTTTTTTCATCAAATCAAAAGCTTCATCGCATGTCTCCCCCCCCCCTCCTCCCAATCACACTACACCATCAACCCCACCTCATTGGTCTTCCTTCTTCATTCTCTCATCATCATCACTTCCCTCTCAAACACCACAGACAAAACCTTCGTGTAGCTAAGGTTAAGCTGATCTTTCATCTTGTCTTAGTCATTTTCTATTCATTTCTGCTTCTTGCTACCATATCTGTCCTTCAAAGCATATCACCTCCAGATGTGCCAGTAATATCTCTTCTCTCTTCTCTCTCTCCATCCTACACTCTCTCCTATTTTCAATGAATGAAACGAAAACATAAAGATTCGCTTCTTCTTTGTAACTACAGTCCTAATACGGCAGTGTTACAAACGTAAGTTTTCTCCCATAAGTGAGCAAAAGACGTATAATTTGTATAAAATTATTATTTTGCATCTCCTAAGATCTGAACATGAAGCTGAACATCTGGTAGCATTCGGAAAGTAAAGAGAGAGCGAGGGAACACAAAAAAGAAAAAGATGAAGTTGAAGTCGAAATTCTTCTCTTCATCATAAGAACATCTGCCATTCGTATTTCCACGTATGCTAATGAGATGAGCCACGTAAAGCTTCCATTTTTAATCTCGAACAACGTTGAGAGCGGTTGTACTTTCGCTGTTATTTCAACTTTTTTTTTCTGCGCCATCATCCCCTCTATCACTACACCTGGAGATAAACTTCTCTTCTCGTTGTTTTGAAACGAACATCGTTGTGTGTTCGCTTAAAGACAAAAAAGAGATTTTATTGACTTCTGTCCTCAGAGGGCAATTAGTCAAGATCCTGCATCTCCTTTGCGTGGCTGCAGCCATTCCTGACTCCCTCAATCCTTCATCATCATTTAATTGAAGACCTTTCCATACTATTTAATACTGAAAATCTCTGATTGGAGACACATTCGTTTTGAAATTCGTCTTGTCTATTCCCAAAAACAAATTTTTCTTTTTCGTCTTTGTCTTCTTCGTCTTCATCTTCCTCTTGACTTTCTCATCCGCTCAATGAACTTCCATGAGTTTTAGCTTCTCAAAGGTTGAAAGATTTTAATTCGTTCAAGGCTATTGCCTTATTGGAATTTCAAAATATGTTATTTCCATTTTCTAATGTGATAGTACTAGACGTTACTATTCAGATTTCATCTCCATGATCTACATATCTTCTAAAGATGAGAGGGAAGAGTATTGAGAGAGAGACTCTGAGAGATAGGGGAAGTGTTCAAACGGCAAATGATAAAGCCTTGTAAAGAGAGAAGGTTGGAAACAGATTGATACAGAGATATACATATATGGAGATGAATGAAAAAAAGAAAATTAATTTTAAAGGGATTCATTCATATTCCTTCTGAGGGACATAGAGAGTACAGAGAGATAGAGGAAGAGAGAGAGAGAGAGAGTGAACTGTACAAAGAGAGAGAGGGAGAGAGAGAAGCTTACAGAAAAAAAAAGAAAATTAAATAATCCATTATTGAAACTTTCAATTCCTTCTCGAAGCCTATTTTTGACATTTTGCCAAGAAAAGAATAAAACCTCGTATTTCAACATAGGATTGTCTTCACTTCCGAACAACATTCGCCGCGTTTTCGTTTTCTTTTCATGAAAATAGTTTCGGAGAAGAAAACAGATGTTTTTGCTGTCTTATAGAGAGAGGCAGCAGGAAGATATACAATAAGAGAGAAAGGCATGAAGCTGAAAGAGTAGAAGCATGTTCTTGCCCTCTTAGCTTCTCCTTCAAAATCTCATTTTGTGAATTAAATTTTCACATTTGCTTCCGGGGCCATAGTTCGAACTAAATACAAAGTGCGTTCACGTAAGACACGTGGCTTTTTATAAAAAAACATTTCAAAATTGCAAAAGCTTCAAAAACGGTTGTGTATTCCCTCTATTCAATCCCCATATCGCTTGTTCATCATCATATCCTCACGCCCACACTTGAAAAACCTTTTTTTCCCCAAAAAAATGAGATAAAGAGAGAGAGAGAGAGAAAGGGAGAGCCAGAGAGAGAGTGAGATAGATGGTCGTGGAGGTTTTATTGTTGAATTTCTTAATTCCGGGTAGCATTTCATTCAGTTTTAACGAGATTTCCTCCATCAGAAGCTGCGCCAGTCAGCGCATCATCCGCGGTAACCCTTTGATCTTTCACTTTTTCCAAATAAAATTTTGTTTTCAACTTTTATGAAAAAAAAGAGTTTAAAACGAAGTTGTTTGACGTTATCAGATGACAGAATATGTCATTCAACTTGTCGTCGTCGTCGTTGATATTCTGACAGAGAGGGGCGGGAGAGGAAGGGGAAGCTATAGCCATAGACAGCTTAATCATCTTTAAAGAATATTTGAATGTTGTAGATCATAAAGAATAGTTTATTATATACTATATTACATATAATTAATGGTCTCTCATTCACATCAATGGAACGTCATGCTGGTCATCCTCGCAAAGGATTTCAATTGCCAACGAATCCATAGTATTATTATTATTTTTATCATAACATTCACTCATTCAATACAAATAGTATGATTGCGTTTTTCAATTCTCATTTACCTTTTAACTTAATCTCTCCTTAGTCTCTCTCTCTCTCTCTCTTTCTCTTTCTCTCTTTGATAGGGAGAGACAGCCTGTCGCTTCTCTTCTGGAGCTCCGCTCAATATGTTTCTGGAACATTCGTATATCCGAGCTTGTCTCTGTTCGCAATGGTCTTCCTCTTTAAAGCTTCATTTCCTCTTCCATTACAAACCTTCTCACATGTGACTCCCTCTTCTCACCTTACCCCCCTCCTTCCCTCCCTCCCTCTTTCACTCTCTCTCTCTCGGGGTGTTAATATATTGTTCAAGCTTATATTCATATATGCATTATAGTAGAAAAAACTTTTTCATCAGATCTCCAGAACACCTCCGTCTTGATTAGAACTCATACGTAATAGGATATAATAAACAAGGTGCTCATGTCCTGAGCTTTTGGACGAAGCCCTAAATGGACTTCTTACGCAATTGCATTTCATTTAGAAACTCACATTTCCTGACGTCAAACGTGACTTTCAGTTGTTTTTTGAACAAATAAGGGAATTATTATCAATTGTTTAGCTTGCTACTTATTCATTTCATAAACACTTCCCCATTGCGCTTCTCTCACTTCAATGTGTGTCTTCCTTCATTCATCCTATCCTGTCTCCCCCCCCCCCCCTTTGGCTCTTCTCTTTGTCATTTTGCCTCATATTCCATATGCTAACTTTGCACGTGTAACACGTGCGTCATTTCCTGCTAAAACTTCATTTGCATCTCATGCCAAAACACTCATCGGTTGTCTCATTTTCTATTTTTATTTTGTTTTATCAATACTCTGCCAAAGAGTCAGATGTTTATGCGTTGAGCGTATGTGAGTATGACTCTCTGTGTGTGTGTTTATCAATTGACACTTCCAAGCTTGAAGTAACGAATCATAGATCTCAATGTTTAATTGAAATAATTATAATTTATTAATGAATTCGCTTATTCCACTTGAACCTCCTCCCACTCTTCCATTCTGACATATACCTCTACGGATGTTTAGTCCCTTCTATCCCCTCTCTCTTCACTTCATTCCCTCTCTGTCTCTCTCTCTCTCTCTCTCTCTATGGAATGAAATTGAAATACAGAATAATATATAAATATCAAACATGTTTTATAAAAGTTGAATGAGCATCCTTCTTCTCTTCTAACCTCTATTTTTACGAAAAATAAAACAAAAATGTTTCCAACAACAATGGTTTTTGAGATTCTGTTGATTTCGATGATGAAAGAGAGAGAGAGAGAGGATGGCTGGATACCCTTTACCTCCCCTTCCACCCTCTATAACCTTATTTGAATAAAAGACGTCCTTAAAGTATTTTATGAGATTTACTTTTAACTTTCCAAATATGAAAAACAGAATTTGAATTCACTCTCCATCTCTCTTTCTCCCTTCTTCTCATCATTCTACTCTCTCTTTCCCTCTCTCTGTACGTGATTCTGTTTTAATCTCCCCTCCCCCTTTCATTGCTTTCATATGTTCGTGAAGACTGCCACAAGATTCAAACATTCATCAACTTATCATTTTAATCTGTTATTATAGAGACAATCGAAAGAATCAATGTTTTTCCCTAATTGGACTTTGTTTGTCTTCAATCGAGTACAACATTCCATTTCGAAAATATATTTTTGACTCTTAGATCTCTAAACCATCTAGTCTTACCTCCTCTTCTCCAAGAGTAGTACAAGTGAAGAAAGATGAGTTCCAAGAGATTGAACAAGATTCTTCTTCTTATTTTCCTTTTTTTCGTTTTTTTGCTTTCGATTTGCTTCTGTCAATTAACTCGTGGAGCTAATTAGCATATTTGGTTGTACGTATAGCCGCAACGGAATTCATTTTGTCTGATGTTCACGCACTGACCGGTTGAGCCTTTTCCTATATGATTATGAGGAAGGAACAGAATGGTTGTGAGATAGATGAGAGTAGGAGGAGGAGGAGCTCCTGCTGTTTATGGTCCTCCCATAACATTTCTTTTTCAATCTGTTCATACTTTGATGTTTCTTTTCATTCACTACGCTACTTGCTCGTTTGACATGACCACGTCAAAGGACAGCTTCAACTTAATTATTTTGTATAACGATAACTATAATATGTGATATAGATGTAGACGTGTATAAGTGATCGAGATGATACCTTCTTATACGAGATTTCATAGAAAGCCATTCTTGTTTCGAGCTTTTCTAAGGTATCCTACAACTCTCCCAATTGTTCTTTTCCCTCCTTCTCTCCATATCCTCCCTCTCTCTCTCTCTCTCTCTCTCTCTCTTACTTTCTCTTGGAATGGAGAAAGTTCTAATATGTGAGAAAAAAAAGAATTATCGAGTAAATAGCTTGAAAAGTAAAATAAGGTCCGTTAAATCAAAAGGAAATGAGAAAGAATCGCAGAAACATTAAGCGATTACGGATAGCCAGAAGCCTTTCATTTCCTTTGTTGAATATTCTATCGATTTCCTATCAGAGACTAAGATGAAAAAACCTCTCACACTTCGTCTTCTCTCTCTCTCTCTCTTCACCTACTTCCTCAACTCTCTCTCCTTTTCACTTACTCTTAGTTGTTGCAAATAAAAATACAAAAAAGAAACGTTTTTGAAGTATTTTGAAGAAGGAAGAAGATCTCCATCATGCATCTCTCTCTCTCTCTCTCCCTCTCTCTGTCTACCTTCGTTTCTCTCTGAAGCAGAAGACCTCACTATGTCCTATTAATGACGTTGACTTATAAAGAATATTTGATTCTTTTATCCAATTTTTTCTTCTTAATTTCTAATACTTCATTGTTCTTTTCATTATTGATCATTCTCGACTACATCCCCACATTAAGCTCAAAAACTTTTTTATTTCTACAACAGTTTTCCTTCATCTCGTGAATACATTGCCATCAGCGAATGGCAGTCAGCACATTGCTGTCTCCAACTCGAAAAAAAAGAAAAAAAACTCGACTAAAAGTGGATTTTTCAATTTTCATCCCCCCCACCTCTCTCCGTTTCACTCACTTTGAGCATGCCTTCTTCATCTTCTTCTTTCCTCTTTCACATCTTCCGTTCTTCCAGATGTAACACATGAACTCTCTCTCTCCACGTTCGTTAGCCATATGAACATATCCTAGTTTGGTATTGAAAAGGTTTAAGGAATTGGAAAAGACACAAACAGCTTCTCCGATTTCCATAATCTCTTCCTCATTCATGGCTGAACTACCTAACCGTTTGAGAAACTCAAAAACGTTTTTCTCTTTACGAGCTTCAGCTTACTACTCTCCCTCCCCTCTCTTCCCATTCTCTTTTTTGATTTTTCAATCAAAAATGAGTTTTCTAATTAGGCAACACCAGTTTCCTTTCTCTTTTTCGTACTTTTCCATTTATTTTTCATTTTTTATTTGTCTACAAGGGCGAACATAGAGTGTCATTTACATAACCAACGTTACTCTTCCCCTTTCTCAACTCACACAACCCCAATTTCCCCCCCAGCCCCTTTCACTTTTCCTGCTTCCCTCTCTCTCTCCTTCTCACAATCCATACCATCTTAAATCGCAGCTTATCCATGCGTTCCAAAAATGGCTGCCACACACTATTATTTACACTCAAAACACAAAGTTTTCTCATCATTTCAACATCTTGATGTGACTCTCTCTCTCTCTCTCTCCCTCCCTCTCTCTCTCTCTCTCTTCACAACTCTTCTCATTTTCATTTTCTCTTTATCATACTCTATATCTCTTTCTATAAACTCTGACAAATAAAAAATTGCCATCTTATAATCCAACAACGCGGATATCACGTGATGACGTCACATCTTCCGTATTCTAAACCATTTTGGAAATTGTGAGATCCGCTGATCGGTTGGTTTGTTCCTTCATGCGGATATGGTTTTGGGTTTTTCATTGAAAGCTATCGCATAGCTTGCTTGTTCCTTATTAGTTTATTCAATGATGATGATGATCATCATCATTCTCACGCGCATATCTTAAATATTAAGTTGGAATGGCTGTTTTCATGAATATTTCAAAAACTTTTTTTTCTCCTGAAATTCCTTGTAATCTTTGAATGGAGGGGGAGAAAAGAGTAAGCGACACATAACGAAAGGAAAATGGAGAGAGTTTAGTGTAATTGCTGAAATGTGGCAAGTAAGGTAGAAGGAAAAGAGAGAGAGAAACAGAGAGAGGTATAGAGGGAAGGACTGAAAGTGAGAAAGAGGAATATCATGTTGATTGAGAGAGAGGGGGGGATGGAGGGAGAGAGTTGTTTCAACCAATTTCTGCCATCCAAATAGGTTCAAAATAGGAAAAAAGAAAATAGGAAAGATATAACTTCCTTTTTTGGTATCAACTTAAATATTCAGTATTTGATAAAAGAGCCCATACTAATTCCTCAAAGAAGCTAGAAAAAGGATCAAATTGCGGGACGTGCTTCCCAGTATCCCTGTGTTATCGTCTTTTGTTCTCCCTCGATTGCTTTTCGTGTTGACGACAAATTCAGAGTCTGTCTTTTCATTCTTGCATAAATTAAACCTTTTTTTTTCATTAGACGAAAAAAGCTTGAATGTTTATCTTAGTGTTATGACTATATATGGAGAACTCAGCTTTTGAGATCTTTTTTTTGCGCATTCAACATGGAACGCCTTGCCCTCCCCCCCCCTATCAGCCTGTTCGACTCTCTTTACGTATACTCTTCTAGTCAGTCTATCATCCTACAAATTCTCTCTCTCTCTCTCATAGATACATATGAGCTTTTGCTTTGTTTCATTTGCGTCTCATCAAATCAACTTCCTCCCTCATTTATTGGTTTCTTCATCTTTATAAGATAATCTTTCACTCAAATCCCTCTTCTCTCCTTTGCTTTTCCCTTTTATGTTCATTTGCAGTTTTGCCAATAAAATATTTTTTTTTGTTCAAAACTATTCGCCGCTTCGTACATATCACCTTCTCCTCCCCTTTCTTTCACTTATAGTTTCTTCAATTTCATATTCAGATTGTCCTTTCCAATGACAACAACGGGACTTCCTATACTTGCGATTTGTGAGCCTTCGATCTTCAATGACATTCAGAAGACAGCTCGATTATTTGGCGGAATGCCAATTGCTGTATTAGGCATGATCACAAATACAATAAATATCATTGTTTTCATTGATCCTGAGATGAGATGTAGTTTGGTCAATCATTTTCTATTGGTAAGTCTATGCTCATCCTCCTCCCTAAACATACAATACCCATTATCTACATGAGTCAGCTATGATAAGACAATCACAATCTCTTTCAGGTGTTATCCGTCTCAGATCTGTTATTATTAATATGTAACTTCTTCATGTTAACATTTCCTGTCATAGCATCAATGAGTGATTCAGTTGCATTACATGATACTTATCCCAATATCCTCTGGTAGACAATAACCTTATAAGGAAACTTGAAAATATATTTTTAAGGTATTCATTTCCAATTGGATTGAGTACGCAGACATGTGGAGTTTACCTAACTGTTCTTGTATCTGTTCATAGGTATGAGACAACAACTATCCATATATAGTATGTGTTATGAATTCAGATATTTGGGTGTTTGTCATCCGTTTCGTGCCAAACGTTGGGTTAGTGGGAAGCCAGTTAAATGTGCCATAATTGGTAAATTAAATAATCAATATCTATCTAATACACATATTGCTATCTCATATAGGATCAATAATCTTCAGTATTGTCATAAACATCCATACATGGTTTGAATTGAACACAGCTGAATGTTACTCCAAGGAGTTCCAACGAACTATTCAGTGAGTGAAAACCTTTTATGGCTGCAAACAACTGTGTGTCGTCTCCATTGCAGAACAATCCGTTTGACAGAACTTAAAACGAATCACACATATAATGTGATTACTAGATGTATTCTTTATACTTTGGTTATGTTTGTAATTCCTTTTATTGCTTTGATTATCGTCAATTGGAAAATTATTGTCGCTCTAAAGGAAAGTACCAGAATGAGAAATTTGCATTCGTCCAGAAAAACCAACCAATCGTAAGTTTTCACATGTTTTTCAACACCTCACTCTCTCTCTCTCTCTTCTTCTTCTTCTTTCTCTCTCTCTAGTTTGCCCTCTTCATTAGTAACTCTCTCTTAGTCGTTCTCTTTTTTATTTTCCTCTTCTCTTCCTCACTCACTCAGTCATCCATCTCTTCATTATAAACACTCTCTTATCTTTCTTGCTAACAAGTCCTTCTACTAACTGCTCTCTCTCTAACCTTCTCTCTCTCTCTCTCCCTCTCTATCATTCCTCACTCACTCTCTCTAACTATCTCCAATTTCTATAAAAAGTACAATAATGATATGAATGAGAATTGCATTAACCTCACCAATCACCTGTTGCATATGTTTCGCACAAGTACAGTTGTCGGCACCTCGTATTGTGCACACACGAGAAGCATCCAAAAGAAATATCCAAAACTTGCAATATTCCAGTCGTTTAATGCACAATTTTCGTCTTTTGCGAAACGCCAAGTATTCTGAATTATTTGGAAAATTCAGTAAACTAAACTTCAAGTTTGTCATTTAAAATTCATTTCAATTAAGCTTCATCTACTTCAATTCTATGATAGAGATAGATAAATGCAAAGCTGAATCATGTATTCCTAAATGATGTTTTACTATTTTCAGTCCATTACGTAATCCATCATTATTAAAAACAAATGGAAATTCAGTCAGAGATCGAAGTGTCACCTTGATGCTTCTTGCTATTGTCGCCATCTTCCTATGTTGTAACTGCTTAGCTTTCTGTAATAACATTTATGAAATCGTACGAGATGCTACTGCAGCTGAAGACATCTCAATGGAAGCCTCCACTAGCAACAATACAGTTAGACTCCATCCACATTATCTATTTTTCTCATAACATTCCATCTTAGGAAGCATATGACTCAGCTAGCAGTCAAGATACATTTGATTTCTCCGTCGAACTCAGCAACATCCTCATTTCACTCAACTCATCATCTTCTATGTTCGTCTATCTCATATTCAGCAGCAAATATAGATCCATCATCAAACACTGGTTGGGATTAGAGAAACGAAAGAAGGTTATCTATCCATTTTCACTATCTCAATTCATCATTAATCTGTTAAGGTTAACGGAGTTGCTTTGACAACAGCGATGGTTGCTCAGAAAGCCCTGGAGTTATCCATATTACCGGATGAAGCTGAAGGTTCTTAATGTCACAAATGTCATTTAAAGTGTTTCTGATACAGCTAGAAGAAATCGAAGAGAGGCTCGCCTGGGAATGTTCATCAAAAAAACAAAAGCAATTCGGAACCAATTAACAAGTGCTCATAGTGTTGGCTCAGTTAATGATGTTCGAGTAAGTTGCACAACCGCTCCAAATGTCTGACGCTTAAACAATGAATTTCGGATTTTTTTTGATCGCGTCTAGACGCTACGTGTTCACGTGAAAACCAAACACGTGAAAATCTTGTATTAGCATAATCCAAATGTTTTAGGAGGCTTTATCAGACGAAAACTGTGAAGTAGTCGGAGAAGCTGGAGATGATTTAGACATTGATCGAGGCAATAGAACAGACGAACAATCTCAATAACAAAATGATATTACAGATAGTTCACATCGAACAAGTTCACGACGAAAGTTATTGCGATTTGCAACAATACAATGAAGAAGATAAACTGTTGTGTATCTGCGTGTGTGTGTGTGTGTGTCTGTGTGCGTGTGTGAAGCTCATGTTGTTCGATGGATCGAAGAGTATTTCTCACTCACAAGTCCATTTTTGTCAATATTATCACGGGTTTTTATATTGTTAACTTCATTTAGTCTAATAAATATTTATTAAAACTTCATTAAAAACTTTGTTTTCTCCTATTTGCACAGGTTTGGCAAATTAGCTTCACAACCTTGCATCATGATGTAATCAAGCCTATATAAGGAGGGATAAGAATGTGTAAAATATCACTTGCATTGCGATGAATCTTCATCTACTTTCATTAGTTTTCTTCATCATTGTAAAGGTAACTCGTATCAATTCGCTCCCTCCAAACCATTTTCAATCTCAGGAAGCTCAAACTGATTCTCATGAATCTCTTCAGCAAACTACGCAGGTTCTAAACCCTTTCTAATTTCTATTTGCTTTCGAACAAAACATTGTAGAGTACCAAAGATCAACCTGAACTGGTAGACATTTTATCAACCGAGCCTATCGTCGATGTAACCGAATCTATCCAACAGACGACAGAAGCTATTCAATCTGATCCGACTGAAGCTACTACCGAATCGAGCCAAGTTTGTATTGAAAAAGTTCAACACTCAGTTGTTTTTGTGTTTGTAAACGTTACTCTCATCAAGTTAAATGAGCTTCAGATAGAGGACAGCACACATAAGCTCAATGATGACTTACTCACACAAACGGGAGGAACGGAAAGTAAAGAAGAAGAAAAGGATAATACATGCGTCGATATCACAATACCTCATCCTCTCATATGTCAGCATTCAAAGGATTTCTGTAAAAGGAAAGGGTAGGATGAAATCCTTTCCTCGCTTTGCCATTGTCTTATTCTATAGATATGAAAGTTTGATGAAACAAAAATGTCCAAAAACATGTGGCTACTGTTCTTCAACGACCAACATTACCAGAAATGTCATGGTTCCTACCGAAAGTATGAGTACAATCCCTATTTTCATTTATCAATACTTTCTAGAATGCGTGGATCTCTTACTGAATCTGAAAGATGGAACACCCGGCTGCTTACGTTATAAGAAGCTCTGTAAGCATCGCAAGTATGTTCCTCGATCCTTTGTTTAACATCCAAACACTTGTATTCAGAGCTGGAGAATATGTTAGACTTCAGTGTCCTTTAACCTGTGGATTGTGTGTTCCCAAAGAACAACAACCAAAAAGTAAGATTTAATTCCAAATGTTTCCCTCAACTCAACATTCTCCTAAGGCTGCTATGATGAACCTTATGTTTATGGACGCACTACGTGTCAACAATTAGAATCAAGATGTGATCTCGATGAAGTGAAAGCCAAATGCCCAGACATGTGTGGAATGTGTCCTCAGCAGAAAGATATCGGTTCGTATTTGCAGAAGAAAAAAATCATATTAATTGTACTCTTGCAGTATGTATGGATAAGCTGAAGACTTGTGACGCTAAGAACTGTGATCAAACCAACTTGCGCTTGTACATGACTGACATCTGCCCGGTAACATGTGGTTACTGTAACGCCTCAACAGGAGAATTCTTCTGAAGTTATTCATCTAATAATTAATTAACTAATAACTGATTTACCATTTGATTGTATCCATTGTAACTGTGTGAAGACGTAATTTTTTTCTCGAAAATAAAAGTATAATAAGTGTAAAGAGAAGACACCGCGAAAGCATCAGAAATCAATTAAATCTTCGCCGCGCTAGACATAACATGAACATGTTGCACTTTGCACGACCGCTAACTTTCCAAAACATATCGGAATGATTTTTTGCGCTGACGTCGTCACTTTCCATTTTCATGCTGGCACTACGTGACCGGTCGCCTCCCGGCTACCACCAGTTTTTCAAAATGAAATTTATGCAAGACCACCAACTGTTTTGAACTAACAAAATGGTTTTCATTCAATTCTTGACACGACTGCCGTTTTCATTTTGAACTGAATGATCCGTTTGTGTTCCAGCGCCCACAGTATGCCGCATTAGAGATAATTTAAAACGAATTATACGTTCTTGCATGTAAATCTCCCGAGAATATTGTTCTAAGCTACCAATTACTTTATTTAACGATATTAGAAATAATTTAAACATACAACAACTGTTATGACACTAGAATTCTGAATAACCAGACCCAAACTGGCAGATTAGCTAACGATAGAGCTAAGATATGTCTTTGTGTACTTGTAACATATTGATAATAATTTAATTGTTTAAGAGCTGTAATACACCGAGTATCATAGAACCCGCAAAGGCAGCATCATCCAATGTCTGAAATGTGACAATATCAATAATCCTTTCAAGTAATACCACCTTGGTCGTAACAATCCAATTGTTATAGCCATAACTGATGATTAACATACAAATAGTTATCTGAACGTGAAGAGATTGAACAAGCAGAATCAGCATATACAGACCTTCGATAATCTTGGCCCAAATGATTGGTACAAAAAGTTGGAGATACGTGCTCCGATCCTAGACTTGAATAATATAAATAAGAACACCGGTAGAGATCGCGAAACACGATCGATATTTGGAATGGCTGAAATGAGAGTGTGTTCAACGTGCTATCAATGTCTAATAACCTGGAAGATTGTTAATATTTTCGATAGTTTGCTTTCTATATACAGCTGACAACCCTATGGCCCCATTAACAACAGCACACAGACCTGCGAGGCACAAGGTGTTGAGACTTTGTGTATTCTGGAGCTATATCAACCTTTATCAACAGAAAAGTTAATGAAGGAACTCACCTTAACTACCATCACAGAAGTTAGACAAACGCACAAACTGGCTAAATAAGGATTTAACGTGGCAATTATACAAGCCAAGCTTAATAGTATGGCTTGATAAACACGTATGATCGAAGCAGGAAGGCTATAACACGCATTTACATCTATCTAGCATATTGTAATCTCACTGGACTATAAGCCAAAAGGGGAATCTGAAGATCATCCTGCACGCAACAAATGCGAAAACGCATGAAGAGAAGATGATATATTCTTCAATCTTTGTATTGTAGTAGAGAGATAAAGCTCTGTAAACGTTTTCATACATCATTGTACTCATGCAAATATCTCACCCAGCACTCATAACACACATCGAGAACCAAATGCCATGACTGATCCTTGCTTGCACAGTACCTGCAGAAGCAGTTTCCAAACGTATTATAGTCTGAACTTACTGAATATGCGAGATGCTTCAATTAATACCAGAACACAACTTGTGTAGATGAGGCCGGACAAAATTGTATTTGTATGCATTAGTGAAGTCTGAATATTGGGGTGATCACTGTCTTCTGATCGTTGTACTCACCCTATACCAGGTACGGAATATATCAACAACTAAATATAAGTCATATTGGCATGGTGCTTTTCCAACCATCAAAGAAATTCCGTAGTCTACAAAAAAATGTGCACGAAGCAAGTAATCACATACCAGCTTTTCCTTCCTTGGACCAAAACCATGCACGCAGGGAATGATTAGTAAAATATGAAATCCGGCGGAAACCATTGGGGTAGATTACAGAGTAGTTAATATCTGAATAAACAAAGAAACCTGCAAAACTGAAGTTGAAAACTACTGAGTGGGCAAGTAGGATTCAGAGTAATCTCGACAGAGAACATCAGAGTAGTATTCAAATGAATCAACGATACGACCTCAACCCCTTTCTGAAACAAAAACAAAATTTCTGTTTTAATCGACATTCGCAACACCTCCATCTTCAATCCATTCTTGTAAACGCTTAAGTGATCGATGAAAGTTGAATTTTCGAGTTTTTTCCTCTCCAATGCTAACCTATAAGATATCATGAGCGAATTCAGTTGTAATTTGATATCCATACTGTCCCGATAAACCTTTGGGGAAAGAAGCCATTTCCTTCTTCTTTATCTGTCGAACGATTTCCGTAGCTGATGTCCGTTCATTTTTTCGTTTAGCATCCATATAAGCCGATAATGATCTTGTGACATGTCTGAAATATTTAAAATTCCAATTTTTCCAATCAGGCGAGAATGTTTCATGACGCGCGAATAGTTCTCACGTAACCGCCACGTAAAATGTTTACGTGGCATTTCACGCAATCACTTGAACGAAGTTTCATTATTCATTTTCAGTTTCAAGTCTTCATGAGCTGGTTGGTCATCGCGGAAGTGAAAATGTGAGTTGTTTCTCTTTTATTATCTTGATCAGATAGTCCAAACCTTGTTAGTTGATTGCACCATAGTATACATAAGTGGTCTATTGGCATGTTCACTGTTTCTATTGCCCAGCTAGGAAGATGAGCTACCTGAAGCCATATAGATCATTATGACTTATTACTGTGTCCCAATTCACCCTAGATATGTTAGTCAGATGATCAGGTACTAGGAAATCTTTCTCCCCTCCACTGTAAGATAGAATACCCACTTGCGCTAGTTCTTTTTTCTTCACCTTAAAACATAGGACAATAAGATTCAAACGTTTGATACTCACATTCCAAGCATTGTGCATCTCATCATAGAATTCAGACATAGGTGAATCTATGTATACAGCTGTAAAATGTTATGTGAAGGATTAATCCGAAGGATAATAACGTACGGGGAGCAGCCAAGGGTGCTGCTAGAGTTATAATTAAATCGAATGTGTTCGTGTCAAAGTTGGAAATCGCTGGTAAACTATAAGCGAGCACACCACCTACGGAGTGGCCAATTAAAATGACCTTAACAAATCATTTTCACTCCTTAATAGATGATATGAGCTCACTTTTTTATATTTGCATCGAGAGTGAACTGTTTTCAAAAAGGAAACGGCTTCATTCACGAATGCCCTTTGCTGGTATAGGATCTTCCCGCTGAGAATAGAATGCTCCTTAAGCAAAAAAATATTTGAAAAAGATAGTAAAGTTGCAACCTCGTCAAAATCTATTGTGAAGAACTGCAGCTTATATGGGTACTTATACATATCAGTCTTGTTCATCATCACAGATGCAACTGATCTAACCTTGAAAGATACCGTTTGTCATGTAACTTATGATACATTTAACCTGCTGAAATGATCCTCCACTACCTGGGATAAATAGAACTGCGACATCTTCAGGAAGCGTGTTTCTGAAGTATCTCCTAATTAGATCAGAAAACCTTTATGTACACAACTTTCTTATTGTCCCCTCACAATACTTCAACAAAGAATAACCAGTATCCGCAGAATCTTTAAGTATTGACTGAAAAAGGGCAAACGTATAACCTATGTTGCTTGGCATCTCACGTGGAATGTTATGGGTCTCCACATGTAAGTCATTCCACAATCATTTTTCTCGTGAATCAAATTGTGAGTATTGTACAATCCATATACTAGACCCAATGTTAAGAATCCCAAAACGTTCAGTATAGCCATATCTCCGTAAACCCCTCCCCTGTACAGCCTCATCTGAAAAAAAGTTGATGCACCTTCTTTGAGACGTAGTTAGCATTTTAAAACACCTTCTTAACAGAATAATAAAAGATACACAAATTTCTCCATTCAACTAATGAGTGAGTCCTCGGTTTACATAACTTAAAAGGGGTCAAGCAAACATTATATAATGGGAAGGGAGAAATCGTTGAACCAGAACAGTAATACACATTTGAATTATTGTAAGCGAATGAACAGTTACTCTATACTGTTAATTGTAGAAAACCTCTTTCCTTCATTCTTTTCGAGTCTAAGATGATTCAACTGACTGCTCCGCTGATTTTTTTTTTCTCGAGAGCTTATTTGCCACGTACCCATTTTTGCTTGCACGTCGCTCCACCCTTTTATAGAAAGCTTGGACCGAAGAGTTATTAGTCATAGACTCATACACTAAACGTTGGAATAACAGGAACGGCTCTTCTGCTCTGCTATGTCTAAGTATATTCAGAAAGTATATTATAACAGCTTTCAAGGCTCAGCTTATCTTGTCTGAATTTAGAAAAGCAAATTGAAAGCCTCAACAATCAAAACAAAATTTTTTACACTTTAACCCGCTATCTCCTTTCTTATATTTTGGTTTTTATTCCTCCGTCAGTTGAAACCTTTTTTTTCAGGCTTTAATACCATGTATTCAACCAAACGTGAATTTTCTTTTTCCTGAAATTTTTTTATCTCTCTCTTTCTTTTCTACTTAAACAGATAATTTTGATACGGACGAAAGTTTCTGGCCCTCCAATACAGAAAAGAAAATTCAAAAAGTTTGTTCTCTTAGTTCTATTTCACTCTCTTTTTTTTTTCCAAAAAATTTCGTTAATTCCTTGTCAATTTAGTACAGACCGGTTATTTGTGATACTATGTCGCTTTTCCAGCCCATTTTTCACTTCTGTCCTCTGTTTTCTTTCTCCAATCTATTTTTTGCAGCTATCAGCTCAAATGATAAGTTCTGATGTTATCAAGAGAGCGAATCCAGCTGATGATTATGAGCTTCTTCAACGGGTAGGATCTGGAACATATGGAGAAGTTTACAAAGCACGCCATATACGGTAACGCTGTTTACAACTATACATTATCCAATTGCCATTTGAAGCACTGGTGAATTCTCCGCTGTTAAAGTTGTAAAATTAGAAGCTGGAGATAATTTTGCTGTTATCCAACAAGAAATATTAATGATCAGGTTGAACATACATCAATTAAACATATTTTACACAAACAATACTCTGTAGAGAATGTTCACATCCAAATATCATCGCTTATCATGGCAGTTATCTCAGACGAGACAGGCTATGGATTGTCATGGAGTATTGTGGTGGTGGCTCTTTACAAGATATTTACCATAGTAAGCTGTGAAACGATTCTTTCTTTCATAACTCATACTTTCTAGTGACGGGTTCCTTAACAGAACTACAAATCGCTTTCGTGTGTCGAGAAACATTGAAAGGCTTGAACTATTTGCATACAATGGGAAAAGTCCATAGAGATATTAAAGGTGCTAATATTCTGCTCACAGGAGCTGGAGATGTAAAACTAGGTTTGAACATATAACGCTGAAGCACCTCACACATCCTTTTAAGCGGATTTCGGCGTTGCTGCGCAGATAACAGCTACCATAGGTAAAAGGAAATCCTTCATAGGAACTCCGTATTGGTTAGTGTTCTAACTGAGAATTTGTTGTAATATAATGAATAGGATGGCACCTGAAGTTGCATGTGTTGAACGACGCGGAGGATATGGCGTTCAATGTGACGTTTGGGCTGTCGGAATCACTGCAATTGAGTTGGCGGAGTGTCAACCTCCACTTTTTGATCTTCATCCTATGCAGGTTCGTTGACTGGAAGCTATTGTCCATAATACTCTTCTCTAGGTTCTATACCTGATGACAAAAAATAATTATAAGCCTCCACATCTCAAAGACAAGTATAGATGGTAACAAGCTTGAGAAGAACATATCCTAATCCAACTGCTTAGGTCCCCATTATTCCACGATTTTGTGCGGCAGTGTTTAATCAAGAATCCGAAGAAAAGACCTACACCGGACAAAATCTTGGGGGTATTCACACTTTCAATTAATTCAACTCATGTTTGTTTAGAGTCATCATTTCGTTATGGGCTCGTTGAGCTCTCGAATGACTAGAGATTTATTGGATAAGGTATCGGTTGATGCAAAGACTTTGATATGTATTCTGTTGTTCAGGTTAACGGTACTCCATCGAGTCATTTGAGACGAACATCATCTAATACTGGAAGCGATGAAGACGATGTAAGTCTTTGTGATTCAGGAAGTTAATTATAAGTTGCGCAGGATGTTGTTTCTAACATTCCCGGATATATGAGAGCTGGTGTTGAAAACGACTCTCCGTATACTGGCGAAGACAGTACCCTAGGGAATCCTCTTAGTCAAAACTCGGAACGCTCTTACAATAGTGACTGCGCTATTCCCCCACGGGTAAGATTTATAAATGGCTCACTGGAAGCATTTCTTATTTAGGAGATGCAACCTTTGCCCGATGTGGTTGGAGGCGATGCTCTTCTTCATGATTCTAATGGCCTCATAAACGATGATGATGGCACTTTGAAAAGTTGGAGTTGTTTGCATTCATGACACAATTTAGCTTGTTTAGCCCCTAGAGCACCGCCGAGAACGTTAAGGCAAAAGCAGCTATTAAAATCTGGTTCAACAGAAAATATTTGTCTCAGACAACAGTTAGATAGTAATGCTGATCGTCCTAAAACTTTTTTCGGGTTGCCGATTACACCAAAGGTGACACATCAGTTGGTGATGTATATTAACATATCGGATTCAGGTCGCAATGGGAGCTTGCTTTTCCAAAATGCTTTCCGATTGTTCCTTCCGTATTAACTGTGCTTCATCATGGATTCATCCGGGTTCATGCATTCAGTACATCTTGTTAGGTTGTGAAGAGGGAATCTATTCAATTGACACTAGTAAACTGCATGAAAGTGATATGACAAAGGTGGGTATCAGTACAAAACTGTTTGTTATTTGTGTTACAGATTCATGATCGAAGGTGCTCCTGGATGTATGTACATAAAGATATTCTGATGGCTATGCAAGGGCATACTAGTTATCTGTATAGGTATACGTCTTTCAGATTATATTTCTCAAACTCAGCTTTCAGACATGACTTAGTTGCTCTAACACAGAAGAACTTAACATTGAAGATTAGCAAGCCTATGAATAAAGTTCCTGAGAAGTATCTGCCTAAGAAATTGGCCATAACTGTTAGATTAGCAGAAACTAAGTGAGTACAGAATTTTGTTTACATTTGTTCATTCTATTCTTTGTTCAGGGGAGCTTTACAATGTACTGTTTCAAAAGGGTCGGGACCACACAGTGGTTCAACGTTCCTATGTTGTTGTGTTCCGTCATCCGTCCTTCTCTTCCAATGGTATGCACCTATGAATAAGTTCTTGCTGATTCGAGCGACTGATCTATCTCCGCTGACGCGTTTTCCACTCAAACCATTTAAGGTATTTTATATTCATTGTAGGTCTGTATTGAACACTTGATATAACGTTTCAGTTGGTTAACTTGAGAAATAGTGATTTCCCACAAGTATGTGTTGGTATTCGACCATCATCTAGTCCAGATTCGTATCAGTTCGAATTTTTGAAATTCGGAGATCATAAGGTGCCCCAGTTCATAAGTTATATGAATCATCATGTTTTTGTCGAAGGTTCGAGATCCTGAAGCTACATTAGAAGTCACGGATTATGACTCTTTACTGGAAGTAGCAGGGATGGTGCAACTGAACAGAGAAACACTAGCCTTTGCTCACAAAAACAAGGTATGAGACATGATGCCCTTTGGGAAACATTATAATAATCTGTTACAGATAGTATTAACTGATTTAGAGGGACGTCCGCGAAATAAACCCTCAGTTTTTACTTTCAATTTCCATATTGAACATATCCATGCTCTAGAAGATTCCTTGTTAGCATTCCATGCTAATGGCGTTCAGGTCCGGTTGCATTCTGATTCCAATTACCCAAATAATTGAGTCAATTTATTTCTCTCATTACAGGGCAGATGTTTGAGCAATAACACAGTTTCACAAGACCTCTCAGATATCTCTAAAATATATAAAGTGATAGGTTCTGATAGGTGAGCAAATTGATTTAGATCAGAAGTTCACAACCATTTTTTAAGAGTTATTGTTTTAAAATCGCATTCTTTGACTTCGCTCGCCTCGCATGACGTACATATTCTGTTGGGACATGAAGCCACCCCTTGTGAGTAAGCGGTATCCAAAAGACTATGTGCAGTACGCTCACAGGAAGTAATAAGTGACCTTTTCTAGTCCATATTGACTTTATTTGTAAATTTGCCTTGTAATTCATAAGACAGGAAGATTTAACACTTTTCTCAACAGGTATTTATTGTTCGAACCCTAATAGCCATTGATCTCCAGTATTTATTTCTCCAATGCAATTTGATTCTCTACCGCATCAGTTAAGTATTATCACTCTAGTTCATACAATAATCTCGCTAATAATCTTCTGAATGCATGAACGTGTCGTTATGGCTTTTGTACGTTTCCGTCCTTTGCAATAAAAATCTGATTTTCAAAAAATGTATACTGACAGACCAAAGCCTCACATAGCAGTACGACACCCACGCGAACCGACAGACTTCTTCTCGGAGTCCTTTTCCATATCTGACGCGTAGTTAGTGTTGTAAAAGATATGATAACCTTTTCGTGACGCTTGTTTCACAATTTCATAAGAATTACATATACTTTTATATCATTATAAAATGCCTCCGTGCATATCACACAAGTCGGCGCGCCTTTCAAATTCTAAATGGTCCCGAGCAGTAAAATAGTAAATTCAAAATTCGTGAAGTTATAGCGTTCTTTCAATTTTTTGAATTCGTTTAAATTTTTGTTTTTATTATCTTGTTTTTTTCGGATTTTTAGATGATCTGTGGAGCTGATGGCCCAAAATCGTTTACGCTATTAGTAAGATATAGTTCGTTCGTAGTTCTTAGATATTCTCATTTAAGCCCGAGGCGTTAATTCTAAGCAATGTTGCTGTTTCCCCCGACACCATCACCTTCGATCAAAATAATGAGCGATTCTCTTTCGTTTTCACGTTTGAGGATGAACGCAAACTTCAGACATATAGCTGTTCTTTTGAGGAAGTTATTGTTCTAAAGGTTAGCCCATCAGCAATCAACGTTACGACCGCATATTCTAGGCATCCACTATTGAACCCTATTTTCATGTTTTTAGCCTGAAGTTGAAAACTTCGGCAGCTCTACCTTTGTATGATTTAATGAAACCCAAAATTGTAAACAGCAGAGGGTCAGTTCAACCTCATTTGTTGCTTACCCGCCTGTTTGTAGGTTCGATCCAGAAATTATTCTAACTTTATGTCTCTCGGAAAGCGCTTTTGATATCGTTATCGGTATTTTCCAGCAATCTATCCATTATTGTGATGTCACAGGTTTTTTCTTTTTGTTTCGTCTTGACCTCTGTGTTTCCAGATGCTCATGTATTCCTTACCTCTCTTGGAAATTTGTATTCCCTACTCTTGTATAAAAAAGAAGACCCGGATCTAGAGAACGATGCTGTTGAGGTAGATGTTCTTCCTGATCTTCTTGAATGCTCTATGCCAGAGCAATCAGTAAGTTCAACAATGGTTTTTCTAGTTTTATCAATGTCTTCAGGAAAACACATGTGAAAATATTTCCATCTCACCTATTTCTTCGATGTCTCCTATAAAACTAAGAGCTGAAGTATCATCAGAACCATCTAGTCCGACATCTTCTCCTTGTCCTACAGAAGTTATCGAGCAACATATGATTTCCTCTACTGTAGAATTAGATGAAACTGAACAAGCTAGCAAGTACAGTAGCTTGAATTCCAGCTTCTGTTTCGATTCTGAAAGTCAGGAAGATGTGGAAGATGCGGAAGAAATAGATATTGACGAGCTCCCAGAAGAGTCTAAAGATTGGAGTATTGCGGACGAAGTGCAGGAGCAGCAAGAGAAAACCCAAAACTGTGATGAAAAACAGATTGAAAATAAGGAAATTCATAAATCGCCCACACCTGTTCAGTTGCTTCCTCCAGCTCAAACTCCTAAATCGAACGTCGTACTCACCAAGGGACAGCCGATAGTCATAGAGGAGTTATCCAGTGATGACGACGAAGTGAGTGCACCTTTTGCAGACTAATGCTGATGTGAGCTTCAGACAGAGGAGCAACCTATGGGAGATTTACAACTCAAGTTTGTGGATGGTTCAGTATTCATTTTTCCTCGAGAGTCGTTCGAGAAGAACATCTGTCCAAACTCATGGTTGAATGATATCATGATCGATTTCTTCATGGACTGGATATCAAAGGAGTGTTTAACAGATGAAGAGTAGGTCATTCCCTCACCTCACTTGTCATAGTTCAGTTACAGCCGGAGAAATGTACATATTTTTCATACTACATTTTTTACAAAACTATTGCGTTTAAAAAAGAGCATCGGGATCCCATCCAATGGCACAAAGGCTCAAATTGACCAGCATGTAACCTTTCGTACACCTTCGTTCTCTCATTTTGATTTTCAGATGAACTTTCTGTTTAATAGGTTATATCCAATTAGGAAAAACCAGATGAAAATTGACTACCTTCAGAAAGAAGTTCTAATGATACCCGTATTCTGGGAAAATCATTGGTTTGTCGCTGTGCATGTTGAACGGGTCAAACAAACTGCTTTCAGGCTTCTAGCTATGATACATGGTATGCACAATTTAGTCAAAGATCATCAATCTGAACAGAGGTGCCGTATTATCATTGTTGACAGCAAAATGAAAGATCCGCTGAATGCGTAAGGCTTCTAGATACTTGAGCGTATACTCATTAAGATCCATTGCAGACACATCCTACCATCTATACACCAGCAGATTTTTGAACTGCTCAAGGGATATGTTCAACTCATTGTTTATACGCAGTTCAACACCTTTCCTACATCTAAATTCACGTGAGTACCATCTTGTCTATTGATGATATGATTTATCGTTCAACAGATTCATACGATGTCATAATCTACCGGATCAGAGAAATAGTTATGATTGTGGCCTATTCTTAGTCAGATATATAAAGACGTTTTCATTAAGCAGGGATTTCTTGGTATGACTTTCTAGTTTCATCCTCTAGTTACTGACGGATTGTTGCAGAAGCTTGATGACATTAAATTAGCCGGAATCCGGGTGCCTCAGTCAGACACAGCATTCCAACTAAAGATTGACGAAGATCGTTCGCAAATGAAACAATTAATTGAGGAACATTTGATTCGCTGATTTGTAAATCTTCACTGTTATTTTTTCAGTGGTAATATTATATAAAAATTTATTTAAATATGAAGTAAAACATATATTATAGGCTTTGACCAAAATTTTAAATTACAGACCTTTTATTGCTAGGCTTTGGAAAACTTGTAAGACTATACACATTTGTACAACAACTGACTGGCAACTATATGATCACATTTTAGAAACTAAAATTTTAATGAACGAGTTACGAGCTTATGTTAAGAGATCAAAATGGCTAAGCCTTGTAGGTTGACAAAATATAAAGTGGAAAATAATTCATTTCGAGGATAGTCGGCCCAAAAGTGTGCAGGAATAGATAACCCGTAGAAGCTAAAGTGCTTTAATCGCATATCTTTTCCGTTCCCTAGTGCCATCATCTTACATAAAAGAAAATTTTCAAAGGCTCAAAGTCAAGAACAGGAGAAAAAAGAAAAAAACATAAAAAGAGAAAAAAACCACCAAAAAGTCAGTGACCAGGGTGTCAAAGACAAAGGAATTTTGCAGAACGTAGTGAAATCTGTTCACCTGTAAGTAAGGTGAATACATTATGACATCTGCACGTTTTGAGGTAAAATTTGTAACATAACAAAAACACCGCGAAGGATTATACGTTCGGACTGTTCAATGATTGAAACTCTAACAATCGTCTACGACGATCAAGAGTGTTCCTCAAACATTCTTTTTCTTGTCGCAATACGTCACGTACAAGACCTCGAACAACCGATGAAACAATCATTTCATCACTCATTTCATCTTCAAGGATGCAAAATGATCTGAATAGAACAATGATATCAGTGAAATCATATTATAGTCACCTGGACGGGGTAGATGGTGTCAGAGGAGTAGATGCTTCGCTTGTGTAACCTGGTTCATTCAAAGACAGTATGACAGGAGCTATACCAAGAAGAAGCGATGCTTTTCTTTCTACAGCAGAAGTCTCCTCATATACCTACAATCTAGATGTAGGAGCGCTAATGAGTTATAATCCTTACTACATAATTAACAAGATCCGTAACAACAGTTTTAACGTCCGCTTCACAGGCTTCATAACCGGCAGAGTCTGAACAGCTCATTTGCATTGCTTTCCTTTCTTTAGCACTTGCAACTTCAGGAATAGGTTCATGTATTTTACTTGTAACCCGATCTAATTCATTGATGTGAGAAGGAAAACTGTTGGGAATTACCTGACGACTTTGTCCACAGGTTCAGAGAGTCCGGCAAAGACATACATACTGGAGCTGACGAAGGCCCAGACCTTTCTGAACTAGGCAGTGATGGGATGCCTATTTCCAAAGATGAGGGTCTTGGGGTCAGCTGAAAACAGACGCTCAGGTTTGATCTTGATTGAATCAATTACCTTTGAGTTAACACTAACATCAAAAGTTGATGAAGAAGGTGAGACGGAAAAACGCCTCAGTTTCCGAACAGGAGGTGTGCTGGATACAGCTTGTGGGATAGACGGTAAAGATCCCCATTCGACTGAGATAGAATGTATGTTTCATTTTCGATTTCATATATACCTTTAGACAGAGGTTCGGGTTGTATGGTGGATGGTTGCTTCTTGATCGTTGTGACAGAAGCCAAATTAGTTGTCTCATCTAATGAATGTGTGGAACCTGACATTTCCCGTAACCTCTCCTAAAGAAAAAGCAATATTAAATCACGCACTCCTTAACTTACATTGATATCTGAGACTGTTTCCGTGCAAGTCAATGAAGAACTCCGCACTATTCTCTTTGTTAACTTAACACCCTCAGACTGTGAAGCTGTTTCAACCCCACACGTTGGGTGGACAGGATCAGAAGGCGATTCTGGAACATGGATTGTTTAACGAATATAGAGCGTTCGACGTACCTTCTACGACGCTCGCTTTATTAGCAGTTATTATATCTTCATTAGTGTCATCTCGTAGCTTCACGCTTATTCTGCTCAAATCAGCTTTCTTGTTCCGCTCACAAAACTGTCGAATCTCATCGTAGTACCGTTGGAATTCATCCTGATATTGTCGAACCTGTAGGACGGCAAACACTGTACACTACATGCAAAAGCCAAGCAATAACATAACTTATAATAACACCAAACACGGAACAAAAGAAAGGAGAAAAAGAAAACGAGTGTTCGAACAACTGAAGAGAAAACTGAATGTTCCGTATCCACTACGACAAATGTACAAAATTTTGGAAAATAGATTAACAACAGAATAGACAATGCTTTCCATGTTATTTCAAGCATGTTTGAAGCTCTAACGAAAACTGAAACCACTGCACTGACCTTTTCACTCGAAGGTAGCGCGCAAGATTGGTCCAAATTCATGAGTGTGATTGATGTGTTCATCTTCATAGCGGAGTGTAAAGCTAGTAAACCAGCAGAGCCTGGAAGTAGTTAATTGAGAATATCATAGATAGAGGAGCTGAGAAGAACAACCGTTCCTTCACAATTCACAGCTATAAATAACATGCACGTTCGGCTGTTCACGTGAAATTCAAATCCACGTGAAATTCAAACACGGAAACGTGGACTGATGACGCACGTATGAACCTAGTTCACGTGGTAAGCAAACGCTCATAGCGGTACGTTTCACGTGAAAAACCAACGTGTTGATACTGTTCATAGTGTTTTCATTACAACATACCTATTTCCGGATTGTCTCGTAAGTCAACTCTAACCATAGCATCGTTATCAGCAAGACATTCAGCTAGGACTATCGCAGCTGGAAGAAAGTATGAGTTGGACGCCTTAATACAAGAGTAAAAACCTTCGCAATCAAGTTTTGTATTCTGCAAGCCAAGCCTGTGTAAGTTGGATGTTGAAGATAAGGCGGCTTTCAACCTGTGAATTCCTTCAACTCCTAACAGATTATTACCAATATTTACAGTTTCAATATTGTGATTCTCTTTCTGAAGTGAATAAATAAGAAAACGAAGAAAACAAGAACGACATACCAGCACAGATGCTAAATTACTCATGCTTGCAGCTGTTATGCGATTGTTCCATAAAACAAGAGTAGAGAGAGAGCTTCGTGTACAAGCTGCTTCACTACTAAAAGCTTTACAAAGGTGTTGTAAACCAACGTCCTTGAAAGGGATAAATTAACATATTTCTTTGTTGCATTTACCCCGAGTTCGTTATTGCGCAGGTCTAACATTTGTAAAGTAGTATTGCATTCGATAAGTTCCAGTAAGTGAAGAGCATCAGTAGGTTGGAGCATATTTTCTCCTAGATAAAGCTCCTGAAAGCAAATTGATGATCATTTGTCATTTCATTGTCGTCTCACTTTGAGAGTTGTATTATTTTTTAGTGCTCTTATTAATGTCTGTAAACTTTTACTAGAAACCGAGATATTCTCCAAATGTAGACATGTTATCGAAAGAGGTGGATTTGCTTTGAAGCTTTTGCACATTTGAGTCAGAGCTCTCTCAACCGTTGTATAACGAAGATTCAAAACTCGAAGAGAAGTGCACTGTAAAGAAAAAATTGAGATGAGTAATTGAGTCTGAGAGATGCTCACATAACGAAGACACCTGAAAAACATTGTCCATCCATAAGAACTTATATCTCTATTGAAGGAGAGATTCAGTCTTTCTGTGGAATCATAAAACTCTAACATCTCAGAGAGAGCTATCAAACACTAAACAAGAGTATCTTATCAGTTGAAATCTTTTGTCAGAATGATTACCTCGTCGTTCAGAAAAGTGTACTCAAAATCCAAAGTGTCGAATTGTACCCGTTTGAATATTTCCTCGAGAGCTTCCATTTGCTGAGGTGAAACCCGTTCCCCCTTTAAGGACAAAGACTCTTGACGTACAGCTGGAGATCGATGCATATACTGAAAGAATTTCTCGTCTCTTGGGTTCTATGGATGACCATTGCTTACGCCAATCTGTTTTTCAACTGCTGGACTGGGGGCGATTTTGTTGCGCTCGCAAGCTTCTCTATAGCATTTCAGAATTTCTTCTGGGTTAGGTTTATGCTCTCCTCAAATATCATACATAACCATTTTAATAAGATTTTAACTAACCTGGCTCTCCACCAGACAGTTCAAGGAACGGGCAAGGAGCTTCTGAATAACCCGTGACAACGTCGTCATCAAAACGAACACTTCGATCGTGTGAACATTTCTGTATTGGGCCTTCATCTGAAAAATTGTTATGAAGTTCGCTGAATCAATAGTAGCGGTACCATCTACTGGTTGTGAATTAATATCGGAAGGAGAGCGTCTTACGCCTGGTCTTGGTAGAGTGTTATTAAAAATTCCATTCGAAGGAGGAATGGGTGAGGAGGGTGATTGCGGAGAAGTTGTCCCCGCAGAGTCGTACAAGCCGAGAAGGTCCTTAAACAACACCAGTATGTACGTTGTTTGTCCTTTAAACGCACCTGTAGACCCGAGAAAAATTTCATAGACATATGCTCAGGCGTGAGTGGATTTTCGGCCGAAGTGGGGGCATCAGGAGCCAAAATTGGAGCGACGTGGCTTCGGACTGCCAGTCTGACCTCTGTGTAGATGTCTTAGGTATTGGAAACAAAACCCTTTGTCATTTAGGACATCGACGCTGAAATCAGTGTCTTGTATGCAATGAAGTTGTTGAGGCAATTCTCGAATGAGGCACGAAACGAGACGAGAATGAACAATAGGTAAAATGAAATCAATATTGTGAAAAAGCACGTGACAAGTGAGTAGTTGCGATACAGACAGTCGTAAAACATCAAGTAATAATAATTGGCTGAGAATTGGCTTCATCTCATTATGAAAGTACCGAAAACAGAGTATGACGTAGATGATCACTGAAGAAGTGCGATCGCAATGAATATCAAAGTCATTATCAGTTGATGATTAATGATTTCAATCAGAGACGTACGAAAAGAAGATGAGCGAGATGAAAAGCTAATGGTCAATGAATGATTGAGAGACAAGAAAGAAAGGGATATTACAAACAGGGAATTATGCATATGAAGCATATCTTCATAACCGTATGTACCAAACTTTTGAATTTCATCGAAAAAAGCCGGTTTGCTATAATGAAGTAGGATGATTGAAAACAACAACAATTCTATTCGATTCGAGTATTGAAAAAGACCAGAAGTAATGGCCATTTTGTCTCGTTCACAGTGAATACTAAAGATAATCAAGCTCAGATCAGTGATATGATAAGACACACTAATTTCTTGAATAACAACTGAAAAGTAAAGAAATCTCAAAAGGCTCAAACCTGGGAAGTTGGCAAAAAAAAAAAGAATGCAACCGGATCTGTACGGGTGAAATAGTTTGGGCACAGGTTAAGCACAGGTACACTTATCGCTGCGTAATTCTTTCGGCAGCTGTGTGACCTTGCAAGTGCACACTGGAAACACCGTTCATAAAATATAGACCATTGGGGAAGCCTGATCACTAAGCTAATATGGTGAAAAAACGTGTTCAGGCACTTCTTTTCCATATATGCTGCTGAGCAGAATTAGCTTATTTGCTGTGAAGTCTCTTCGCTACGGGAGACGGTGAGCCGCGCCGCGAACCGCTCGCGTTTGGCCCAGAGCGAATATTTGACGGCTCGGCGCCTAGGAAAATGCATGGGCGCTGATCGATGTGCCCCTCCCCCTCTTTCACTTTAATCAATTCACGACGCAGCCCTCTATCTTTATCCAATACTTCTTCCAACAGTGTAAACTTATAATTTTTTAATTTCTCAAAGTATATCAAGCTTCAATCTCATATCAACAATATTATTTGTCTCATTTGACCTTGAATGAAAATATGCTCACAAGTTATGGAGCACGGAGCAGCCTCTGGCCGCCTCCGCAGCTGCATTGCTCAACGCCCTCAGCATATCCTTATCTTATTTGAATCACTATTTAAAACTTAAATTATGATATAAATCACTGAAAACATTCGAATTAAGATGATAACTCGTAGAATTGAACAAGAATCCAACAAATTTTCAACAAATAACCTCAGTATTGCTTTGGTATTTGGCTGCTCAAACGCACATCATAAAAGCGTATAGCAATGTGCAGGCTGATGAAAAAGTTAAAGAAAATCAAGTGTTATGTCTTACATACATACTGACTCTCACATTTACACAATTATTCAAAACTTAAGAAAATTTTTTTCTCTCTATTTTCGGCTTCAACTGCAGCCCTAACCCAAACGAGCGTCTATCGATATTTTCAGTCGTTTCATCCTCTTTCTTTGTTTCTTCACTAGTTTCTCAACAATTTCACATAATACATAAACTTAGAATCTCAGATATTCTGAAGTCATGGTATAGTGATTCCGTAATCACAAGATAACCGATATGGCCCTCCCACGGTTGAGGTACGCTGTCTGAGTGTTTCAAAGTGACTAAACGTACTATTTTCAGGGTAAATGTCAACAATGAGGAGAAGCTGGTCCATCCAAACCATATGGTTTACCAGAAAATGGAAGAACTGGTGAACAAAATGTTGGATGCCGATACCGGCGTTCCTATTAAAACAGTGAAAAGTTTCCTCTCCAAAGTTCCATCAGTGTTCACGGGCCAAGATTTGATTGCATGGATTACTAAGAACTTCGAAATGACAGACCTATGTAGGTGTACTGAAATACATAATCTCATATACTCAAACAGAGAGTCGAAAAATGAAAATACCTCATCGTGATCATTTTTCAGCTGATGCTTTACACTTGGCGCATCTTGTGGCTTCTCATGGCTACTTGTTCCAAATTGATGACCACGTGCTAACGGTTAAAAATGATGGAACATTTTATCGATTCCAATGTCCATATTTCTGGCCATCAAACTGCTGGGAACCAGAAAACACAGATTACGGTTCGTTTCGGACGAGTGAATGACCTTAAAGGCTATTTTAGCGGTGTACCTATGTAAGAGAACCATGCAAAACAAAGCTCACTTGGAATTAGAAGACTTCGAAGCTGAGAATTTGGCTAAGTTACAAAAGATGTTCAGCAGGAAGTGGGAGTTTGTTTTCATGCAGGCTGAGGCACAATATAAGTAATCAATAGAATTCCTTGTTAGGAAATTTATAATTCTCTTGATAGGGTTGATAAGAAACGAGATAGGCTTGAACGCCAAATATTGGACAGTCAAGAGAGAGCTTTCTGGGATGTTCATCGTCCTGTACCAGGCTGTGTAAACACCACCGAAGTAAAAATATAATACCAGAAACCTAAATGTATACTTGAAACTCTCTAGGTGGACTTCCGAAAACTTTCTCGATCTGGTCGACCCAAATACAGCCAAGGGCATGCTGCTTTGAATGCTGCAGCTTCTTCCGGCGTCAGCCCTTATTCCACAAGTGCTGCTGCTGCTCATTCCAACATGCCCTCTACATCCAATGGAGCCACTGCTCAGACATCTCACTCAAGGTTCCCCGTTTCCGATTCCCGAGCTGATCATAATACATCAACTTGCAGCACCAGCTCTGGTGGTTCTTTCCGTAGTGGCTACGTCACCAGGCCAGGCGTACGTCGTTGTACTCAAGTTCAAGACTCTTTGAAGTTTGAGGTTTGAGCTCAGCAACTTAAAGTCTTAACCTGAACTAATCCTTTATAGATCAGCATGCTTAATAATAGATTATCCAAGAATGTTTTAAGGACCTCAAAAGTAGTAGAAAAGTAAGAAAGTCTATACATGTCGCATTACATCGTCTATTACTTTTCAGTTATGTCTCTTATTACGAACATCGTAAAGTGTTCGATCCCTTCATAATTCCTCCTGGCTCTGCTAATGATCCATTCCAAAGTCTTCCAAACCCTTGGATTCATGACACTGTTGATTTCTGGACCCATGACAAAATGTAAGATCTCATGATCACACGACGCTCTTCTCACTTCTATCTCGATTACAGAACGGGCGAAATATCAACTAGACGTTTAAAGTTATGGGAAGAGTGTTTTGAGGATCTCTTAGCCGACAACATTGGTCGTGATACTTTACAAAAATTCCTCGACAAAGAGTACTCTGGTGAAAATCTACGTTTCTGGTGGGAGGTACAGTCCCCGCTCGTGTCTTCGTTTTTGCTAAGCTGACCTTACCTTCAGGTTCAAAAGTTGAGAAAATGTAGTTGCCGAATGGTTCCTGTATTGGTCACAGAAATATATAATGAGTTCATCGACTCGAACGCCACTTCACCAGTCAATGTAGATTGCAAAGTAAGGGTTTAGTGCATGACCGACCGGGTTCATAAAAATTTCACAGGTAATGGAAATCACCGAGGAGAACTTGAAGAATCCTAATCGCTGGAGCTTCGATGAAGCAGCCGTAAGTTGCCTGCTCGTTTCGTGTGCATATGCTAGTGAATTTCAGGATCATATTTTCTGTCTAATGAAAAATGACAGTTACCAAAGATTTTTACGTTCTGATATCTACAAGGATCTCTTAACACAATCCAAAAAGAAGGTATGTATCGTGTGGAGTTCATCACTAGTAGAGAAAATAGAGATTTTTTTCTGAGTGAAGAGACTAACCGCATGTATTTTTGCATGGGTAGGCTGCACGATTTAAAGAAATTATATTTTGTATATTAGGAGTTGTTTCCGTTTTTAGAGCACGCTCTCTTCATTGATCGGTCGAAAGACCTCACGCAAAGTTTCTCGTAAAGGCGGTCAATCTCCGGGTCCTATGCCAGTGAATCACAGCTCTCCTTGCCTTTTGGCTCCGCCTAACCTTCCATAGTGGGTCCAATAACCATAGGGTGCGCCCGCCTCTTTGCTATCAATGCTTCCCTTCGCCTCTAAGCTATCCGCATGTACCTTTTTGTCTTGTTCTGTGATTTTGGCGGTAAAGCGCAGCTCAGTTGCCTTTTGTTCATTCCTTATTTGTACTCAAAATAAGCGTAATGTGTTGCTCTGCTTGAGCTGAGTCTTTTTTGTTCACCTAGCCACGAACTGGGCAACGCTAGCTACCGCAACTTTCCTAAATTTACGATAAATTTTTCAGGTTCCTGCCAAAATGTCAAGAGACATCGGAATACGGTTTCCTAACTTGGGTTTTTCATCCAATCAAGTCCGAAGGGACGCTGCTAATCTTCACGTGGGACCACAGCCCGGCAGCAGTGGTGGTCCATCCAGTTGCTCGCCGACCAACACAGCTACTGTTGGAATATAGATTTGCATTAACCAGACATATGACCTTATATAACAATACCACCAATCGTTCTCGGTCTCCTTATAGCGCTGGTGCGCCGCCGATCGCTGTTTTTCTCCCGGTCTGATTATACTAGAAATCATCACTGCTTCTGATAGCATGGGTCTAAGGTTCTATATTCCATTCTTTAGTTTCTTTCTTCGATAAGATATTCCCATTTTTAGATTTGTATAGAAATCCTCTCCCTCTCTCTCTCTCTCTTCGTCTCTGTCTCCCACTCTTTGTCTCTCTATCTAACTCTCTCTCTCTCTCTGTCTCTCTATCCCTCCCTCCCTCTTTGTCTCTCTCTCTCTCCTTTTATATCTCTATCTCTCCGTCTGTCTCTCTCTTCTGTCTCTCTCTCTCTCCAAGTTTTTCATATTCCGCACCCAGCATAATGAATTGTTAATTGCCAACTTTACTCCCCCGAAATCTCTCAGCCTCTAGTCAGTTTTACAACCCAGCTTTAATTATATTCTAGTCTTTTTTCTGCAATTTATATAGTTCTACTTATCACCGCAACGAAAAACTGTTTTAGGATGATTAAGCTACCAACTTCCTATTCCTGATGTTTTTTCTTCTATTTATACATCCCCAAACATTGGTGTAAAGTAATCGGTATTATTTATTTTTAAAGTTTTCTTATTTTTCCACAATTGTCCATTTTGAATGAAGTTTAACTTGTAAACTGTTCTTGAAAATGATGAAAAAACAAAAAAACATTATTATCTGTGAGCATATCTATGCCGCGCTCGATGACGTTCTCTATCTGTGTGACGATCCCTTGACCGCGATCTCGATCTCTCGTACTTATGCTTGTGTTTGTAATCTCCACCTCCTCTATGCTGATGATGTCGACTGCGGCTTCTGCTTCGGCTCCTGGATCGTCGGTCACGTGACCTACTTCGTAAACGATTCCTAGAACGAGAACGAGATCTTGACCTTGTTCTGTTTCTACGAGAGCTGATTCTAGAGTTAGAACGATTTCTCGATCTCGATAATGATCGTGATCGTGACTTGCTCTTCGATTTAGAGCGCGACGAAGATCTGGACTTGGAGCTTTTGCTGCTACTCCGACTGCTTCTGCTACTACTGCGGCTACTCTTTCTTCGATCGGAGCCTTCCCGTCGCTTTTTCTCCCGCTGCTTCCGCTCTTGCTCTTCAATGAATATAATCTCATCACGAATCTGAAGTTGATGTTATTTAAGAGGAAACATCACATAAAGAACAAACTCTTTTTTCTTTCTCTGCTTCTCGTTTCTTGGCTTCCTCTTCTTCCCGCATTTCATCAACAGTTTGACGTAAAGTTTTCTTTAACCTGGCCTTCAACTTTCGTGCTATCTCTTTCTAAAACTACGGATTGGATTCAAAACATTCGGAACACGGACCTTTTCTTCTTCTTCTGACTCATCGTCTTGTCTGTCAGGCTTCTTTTCTCTTCAAAGAAAAAACATTAAGAACATTCGTAAGAAACAACCCCACTTCATCATTCGTTTCGTACGTTTAACTCTCCGCTTTCTGTTTTCGATTTGTATACGTTCCTTCTCAGAGTCCGACATGCTTGATCTATGAAACCGTTATCGACACCGCATTCTGTGCAAACAGAAACCTTATTTCTACAAGTTCCAAATCTGATCCATAATCACTAGATTCGGGCGAGTCAGAAGCAACTTTTTTTTCTTCGAGACCAGTGTCGTCACTGGGCACTCCGGTAGAGTCATCTTCTCTGACTGGGGACGGAGAACCACCAGGTCGACATGGAGGAGATGCAGTTCTGGATCTTCGACTCATACTAGGGGATCTGAAAAGAATATGAGAATAGTTTGGGGGTTTCTCAGTAACACACCTGCTCCTATTTACCCGTGGTTTCGAAACCTTTCTAACTGGCGGCGTTTGTCCGTCCATATCAAGCGATGTAGTGGGTTCACCGGTAGCAAATTGACTACAGAAGGGAAATATACAAGTTCACAAGCAAACTACCCACAGCATCTTCATACATGCTGGATCCATTTTCTCAGCTGGCTCAGCTGATCCTGGTTTAACTAGTTCCTCCTCTTCATCATCTAAACATCAAATTAACTGTCGGTTGAATATTTGATAGAGATACCATCTTTGTCTGCGCCTCCACCAAATGTAGTGATAAACTCTGCTTTGGCTGGTTCGTCATCTGAAGAATCACTACTGGAAGATTCTTGCTTCAAGTATTTGTTTTTATCCTCATAAGCCTTCTCACGGAATTTAAAACCTGAAGGTGAAAGTTTGGAATGCAGTATAATCATAATCTCACTAAGTGTGGCTTCATCATTCACACCCTTGCCAACAATCATTGCACGTTGTCGTTTGAGAATTTGCCGTCCTTGTTTCCCTTCTCGACCCTGCAATTCTAGGAGTGTGTCGGTAGGTAGAAGGTAAACGTACAGCTAACATGCTCTTCTGTCTTTCAATTCTCTTTAACTCAGCAGCTTCCCGAGATGCATGTTGATCGGCAGCCAAGAGTCCGGTGAACCTGGCTAACTTGATCCCATAATCTTCGCCTATCTTATTTGCTCTTCTTTGTGAATCAGCAGTATACTTTGAAAGATCCAGATCAACATCTATAGTCCACAATGAAAACAAATTCCATCTAACACCTACCGATATCCTGAACTTCGTCGTCAATCTCTTCCTCAGACTCTTCATTCATACTTCCTCTAACTACGTCAGAATCATTGTATGAGAAACCTATGGATGCTTTTCCTTCTCCGCTTTTCCTGAAGAACCGTATAACATTGGAACTCTAGGAGTACATACTTCTTCTTCTCCATCTCCAGTTTGCGATAATCCTCATTGTTACTAGTCAACCAGAACTCCTTCTCACCAATTTTACGCAGATAAGTCTGAAACTCATGGATATATCAATGAACTGATGAAGATTGGTTTTTACTTTTTCCGAAACATCTTT
This sequence comes from Auanema sp. JU1783, assembly GCA_943334845.2. NCBI lineage: Eukaryota > Metazoa > Nematoda > Chromadorea > Rhabditida > Rhabditidae > Auanema > Auanema sp. JU1783. Next base: position 97,578 of record CALQYR020007454.1, on the reverse strand, counting down.
GAACTCATTGATTATGAGCAGACGATATCTTTCGAAATCACAAACTGTTTCCTCTTTGGCAATGGCACTGAAACTATCTTGTGAACAGACAATACTATCAGTCATACCTCTTCTCATCAATCCGTGTTGTTCTGGGAGGAGGGATGTAATCCAAATGTGATCGGGCATCAAAACGATCAATGAGAATCTCTGGATCTCCCTGCCACTTCCGCCTGAATAGAGTAAATACTATTGAAGAAAAATGAGGAAACTGACAAAATATTCTGTTCCTCTGCAGCTTTCGCAATGCTCTTATCTGCGTGTATGGTACATCCTCGACCATGCAGTTGCATAAACTGGTCAGGATCTTTTCTCTATACTCACATCGTTAGAAAGATAGATTGAATGCTCCGTCATTTACCACATTTTCATAATACTTTCTCCGTTGTTCAGCTCGGCGAGAACAATCAACGATGCGAGCTCTTAACAGTTTTTCCTGTTTACGGGCTTCATGCCACATCTTCAAAGAAAATGGAATTCTAAGCGATACACACAAATGAACGAAATATAACGCAGTAATCTAACGCTGGGAAAGAATTTGAAGAATCATGTTTAACCCTTTATTAGGTACAGCATAGATAATGGTGGGATGGCACCACAACACATGTACGTAGACAGGTAGCATCTACATTACATATCTACAACTGTTATTATGAACAATCCGAAATACAGACATATGAGGGAGAAAATCAGAAATGCTGCTGAACAGTAAAAACTTGGTAAATCTGGATGCCTTGAAGCATTTACATGCTGTCTACGGTGTGGTGCTTTCACAAACTGAAATCAAAATGAAAACATATCTCTGAGCTTCAGCCTCTGGACATGTATGCCACATGGTTCATACAACTAGTAAGACACCCAGTAACCCATTATAGAGAATATTTATCACATAGTTCCAATACGAGATGTTAATAATGAGAAAGTTATGAAGTAGAAACGGAAGCCCAGCCACTGAGCAGTTACTTAGGCTTGGAAAAGAAAACATCTGTTCTATTCTCAAGAACGGTTTGACAGCGTTTGAGCAAATTATCTTGCCTCTCTAACGCTTCATCTATACTCTTCATTTCCTGAAAATGACAACGTTCAGATCAAAATCCATCTTGGAACATACATCTTCGTGATACTCTTCCGGGTGTTGTTGTTCCCACTGTAAACTTATACGCGTCAATTCAGTATTCAAGTCGAGTGCTGCAACCCTCCACTAGATATCACAGATTAGAAAAAAATGGGTATATAGGAACATACATCTTTAACCCATAACTCTGCAACCTCTTTAACATGTTCTGGAGAAGTTGGAGGTGGTGCTGGGGGCTTCGTTGATACACTCTTCATCATTTGACACCAAACAACCATGAGCTCATCAAGATACTTCCCTAATCTCGTTTGGGGTAAAGGTGTGTTGTCATCCAATAATGATTCTTTTGCTAAACATAGCACTTCATGACATCTTAATTCATAGCAAAAACTCACGTTGGTCATCAGTTTGCATAGGTGAGTCGTCCTCACCCAGCACTAACTTTTCGAGGTGTGTCATTGAAGATCCTTCCAGTGGTTTTTCTGATATTACGTCTTTACTACACTCCAATGAAGATAACCAAACCTTCCATTCTCCGATATTATTAAATGTTCCTGAGAGTCTAAGAAAATATACAAATAATTATCTGCATTGTTATAACGGTTCTGGTCTACAGAGCTTAGGCTCCGCCCATTCAACTGTGCGCAACCAAAGAACCAAAAAAATAAGTTGTGGACATTACCACATATGTACGCAGAAAATTAAAGGTTACTGTATTCAAAATATTTATAACTAGAACTGTGAAAAATGATTTACATGAAACGGGATAAATCTCTTTTGCTTCTCGCGTCCTGCGCGTCTGATACTTTTGGATCCTTAGAACTGGGCTCTCCTCCCAGACTCAACATAATAGCTTGTTGTAACTCCTTTTCCTTAATCAACAATGATGATGTTCATTTTAAAAAAATAGACAAACCTCGTTTGTTTGAGCATCATCACTCTCTGGTGAATCTAGAAGGGAAAATATAAGCAATTCATATGAAAATCGGGCATGACCCATGTACTAAATTTGTTTTTCAAAAAATATCTATACAACCGTTCTGCACGTCTGCGCAAACTGAGTTGCATTCCATTTGTATCTTCATTTTAGGAATCTGTTGGCATACCTGATTCTCGTCCTAAAAAAAAATAACTTTGCCAGTTGTTCAATACTACTGATTCCCGTTACCTAATTTTTGGCCCTTGCCGCTCATTGGCTCAAACTTTTTCGGAGCTGTAACAGCTGGCTTCAAAGGCACTGGATTCTTCTCAATAATATGATCGACTTCCACATATGGTATATCCCCATAGACAACGAAAATTGAATATCCTGTGAAATGGAGAATTGATATCCCGAATAAAGACGATGTTTAACCTTCTAAACTAAGCTGTGAAATATAAATAGATAAGTAAGTATCAGAGAGAACTTCCGGACCAGCCTATATTGATCATTTTCTATCAGAGAACTTGAACGTTTATACCTTCACTGAATTCAATGAGAACCATTGTCGGCCTCCGAACTTTCTCAAAGTGAACCAATGCTCTTGCATATTACAGATGAACGCAGTGGCTGATCTAGAACACACTATTTCTTGCAAATTTCAGATTGACTAAATACGTTGGACAATCTTTGTACTCTGCAGCAGTGGGGTGATCGATAGAAATTAACTCGAGCCCCAAAGCGGATAAAGCTTTCACTATTACCTGCAAGCAAGAGGAAAACATTAGCAATCAGTAATAATCTTTCGATACTTGAACTGAGAAGAAGCCACTATCATTCATATTCTGACTCTTTTCGCGTTTCCGTTTTAGAACAGCATTCTCTTCACTGAATTTTCATTATACTATGCAATAACTCTTTGTTCATACTCGTCCAGTTGATGAGCAATTACCGAAAGATCAACAGATGTGAATAAAGGTTGTTGGAGTAGCATGTTGAGTGCATGCTGGGCACATAACATTCCCTCTTGCTATAAATAAGATGAGAAAAGGAAAAGCTCATTTCACCAACTTTTTCAAAAAAGATCTTGTCCATAATGCTGGGATCTGGTTCGAAACTGCAATATTACAGCAAAAATGGTTCAGTATTAAGACAGATAGGCAGAATGGCTATGAAACCATAGATGTGTGGAAATATATAACTACTTTTCATATTTATTTGAATAGAAATTTGTTCCATTTTCATTTTTGTCGTGATCGCTTGTCAGGCTCATTAGCAACAGATTTCTTCCTTTTTGCCGCCTTTGCTGGTGCTAACAAATATAACATGAGAATAAGAAATCTAATTATGTTACCTTCACCAATGATTGACATTATCTTTTCTTGCAACTTCGATAAAGGTTTCTTGATTCTCATATCGTAATAAGATTTAATTGCCAATGGATCTTGTAGAGCATGTAAACACAATACGTGTTGAAGGGAGGACTTGAAAGGTAACATGTTAACCAGACCATGTTTTCAAAAACATACACTGAACGCTGTTTCCAGTCCTTCGGACCTCCTTTCTTTTGAGGAACGAAACTGTAAACTGAACTCAGCTAGCTTCCTCTCAGCTGCTTGGAATAGAAGTGTCTGTGCTTCCTCATTCATATCTAAGACTGTATATTATTGATTAACAAGATGCTTACAACCTTGAAACCCAAACAGTTTGACAATAGGTAGTAAGCTATCTCTCAACAAGTCTTCAGCTCCTGACAGAGGTTTGAAAGCATCTTGTGTTTCAAGAGGCTGAAATCTAGTATTTGAACGCTAATATGAGGAAGAATATCCGTACATACTTAGGTATGTTGAGAAAATCTTTGACTTCATCTTCTCTGATCTTTTTGCGTCTTCCACTCTTAGCGTGAAATTCGTACAGATTGTTGTAAATTTCAACTTCGGATAGCACCTGTACATCACGGAGGTATATTGAGAAAAGGTGAACCACAAACCATTCTATTTGTTGTGTTTGTTCTCAGCTGAAAAACGTATCTAGTTGAAGTAACAGGAAGAAAGAGAGAGGAGGTACAAAGATCACAACTTCAATTATAACTATATCTAACTTGGATTATGATTTATTAACATGCTAGGCACAAATATTATTCGACTAGAAAACCTAATAAAAGTTAGAAACTTTAAAAAATGTAACATAAAAAACTTACAAAGAAATTGTTAATAAATTAAAAATCAAATTCTTCATCTTGGAACAGATCGATAACGCTATCACAACAACATCCGTAACTGTAGACATAATCACGATCAGATGGCGGTGGAGTAAGTCTTTCCATTTCACTACTTCCATCAGGAAGGTACATTCTCTCTTTTACCTCAGAGCTCTCCGGAGTTTCTTTTTCCATATTTGATCCATCTCTCTCAATCATTCGTCTTCTCCGGAAATTCCCTAACCCCATGAGTATATCTTCGTCCTCATCTTCCAATATAGGACCAGGCTCATCCAAAGCGTCATACTGGAAGAAAGTAAGACATAAGAATCTATAATAGATTGGCAAATTACCTGCATATCTTCATCATCTTCCTTTTCATCACATCTATTAACGATCACAGCGCTGATTGGGCCGCAACGACTTCTTATCTTCATTTGGTACTGAGCCTCATACTCGAACCCAAACTGAAAAAAAAACTGTTATGAATACTATACTAATTGATTGCAAAACCTTAGGAGGCGAAACTTCCACACTAGTTCCTGCAGGAGCATGGATGGCGAAGTTAATAAGATTGGGAAACACTTGCTGAACTTCCTCTTGTCGTACATATGCGTATTTTTGATTATTAGTAAATTCGAGAACGTTCCTAATGCTCTGAAATGCTGACAAATGAGTGGCTCGTTTGGGTTAGCCTGCCTACCTGTTTCATAAACTTTAAATGATTGGTTAACTTCTCTTCATCATCGACCAAGACTTGGATTTCATCTTTGAGGAATTGTATTCTCTCTTGATCTCTTTGTGGGATTGGTCTTTTCCCCGTTGTAGGCAGCAGTTCACCTCCCCTGAAAGAAATGATCATGTGGTCATCACTCAAAGATAACTCACTTCCATTGAATTATATTCTTGGATCTTTTTTCTATGAGACCTATACCTTCCAAAACATTAGTAATATCATATATCCTTCGTTTTTGACGTACATTCAACTGCTCAGCAGCCTAAAGCGTATTGATTAATCCCCGTGATTGGTAGTCTGTTTAGACTCACACTATTCAAATCACATATCCCTCCGGTGGCAGTCTGAAGCAGACGAATAAACCGTTTAGTGAGCAGACCGAGAGATTTATCCGCTCGTGTTCCCATTTGTGGAGTTTCGATATCATCGTCATCAAAATCATCAAACACTGAAATAAAATAAGCTATCATTTGGTGAGGACGCCTGACACTCACGCTCCATCTCAGTTTCCTCTACGGCTGCTTCAGCCACGCCATTGACGGTTTGGTTATGTGAACTCGTAGAGGGACGATCAACTCTTACAAGTACAGGCTGAGATCCAACATCACTCATCGTCTGAAATAAAAATAATGATGCTACAGAGAGTTTAGTGAACAACGTGACAATACGGAACAGGCGTGGTGAGCCTGGCTTCGGTTGTTTGCTTTGATGAGTAGGATTCATTCTTTTTGAGAAGAACTTTGAAAAAATTTGATAAAGCTCTCATAGCTTAATTAAAATTAACATAAAAATTTAAAATAAATCGTTCCCACCAAAACAACACGGCGCCAATTCAAAAAAAATCGGTTGTTTGGCCGACGCTACAATCGATATAGGTCTTGACGCGATTATGGTGCTTGCATTCAAAGTTTGGATATATTCTTACAGATAGTTCCGATAATGAGCAGATTGTTAGATGAGGAACTGATTGATGCAGCACAGGATGTGTGTTATCCTGATTGGGAAAGAGAGGACAGTATCCTTCAACTACGAGAAGGTTTGAACTTAGCACTCATCCTTTCAACTAGTTCTTTGATACAGGGTTAAGACAAATATATGAGGATGATACTGAAGATTCAGTATTTGGCTCTGTTTTTGGCAATGTAAGCTGTTTTGAACAACCAAAGACTAAGAAACTAACGAATAGGGATTTTATGAGTTCACCAATACTCAGGAAACATAAAGGTTCTGGCGTTGGCTAAGTTAGAGCAACAGCGTTTGTTTAAGATCGGGGTTATGTTGACAATGGTAGCGATGATGAGGAGGAAAATAATATAATCGTGAGTATCTGAAGAACTGATTCTTTTTAATCTTGAAGAACTTTAAGTTAACAATGTTTCCCAAAGAAGAGAAACTTGTAACCGAGACATACGTTCTATTAGGCCAGGTCTATGATGAGTGTAATGTTATTGATCAGAAGGTGGGGGTGTACGTTTTCTTTCAATCTGTTTATGTTTATTCAGATTGAAAGAAGCTCTTCACGATTCAGTACTGGTACTCCTGATATAGCAGATAAAGAAAATGTTGTAAATGAACCAAGTGAGTCTGAACGAAATTACGTTAGTCGACCCCGTTCAGTAACTGATGACGCTGCCGTTCAAGTTGAGCAGCCAGTGACAATTCGATCTCCTCTGAAGCAAAAGGCTCAAGCTAATAAATGTAAGAGAAATGTTTTGAGTAGTTTTCTATTCGTTGAAGGTCTTCGCAAAGTGATTTGTCCTGAACCAGGCAGAAGCCTCTTACGGCATGATCCAGTTAAGATGATCCAGATATACAAAGAGGAATGGAAGAGAAAACCAACGCCTGAAGAGCAGAAAAGATTGGAGCTAAGATGGAAGGTTCGCGAGCACATGCTACGTCGGGATTTCCCAAAGTAAGTTTGGCTCGAGAGCTTCATAAGTTCTCAGCATCATGTCATTATAACGTACATCTTCTCTTTTCAGGAAGTTCCCTGGTGGAGGTATTGCTAAGCATGACAAGGACTGGTCTCCAAGACCCTATATGAACTGAATGGCTCAATAGCCGAACACTTGTACATTTCAATTGTGAATAAACTTACACTACTCTTCACTTCTCTCTTTCGAACGAAAGTTGTTTCCTCAACAACTACTTTAGAAGTTCGGATGATTTTTCAGCAACCATATCATAGAAGGATGAAGAATTTGATTTTTCGACAACAAGAGAAAGTCATTCAAGCTCTCGGTCAGCACAACATTCCGGGTTTGAGATGGCTATTAGAAGGTTTCAACTAGTAAGACCTAGTGTGATATCTTCATTACTGTAATGTATCATACAGTTACGATGTGCAGCGTGTGAAAGACGTGGGCCCGGATAGGGCTGCTGCTGAATGGATTGTTCGTTGCGGAGGAAGTATTACGTGCGGTAATGCCTTGCTTCCATAGAAATCGTATGAGTTCAGATTCGATAAGATTGATGATTCGTTCTCCGATTATAATGCTCTCATCAAGAGAACTGCTGAATTGGATCCTCGCTTACCTCAAGATAACGTGAAACTCACGGACATCGACGCTTCCCATTCTAGCGTCACAGGATTCGGATGCCGTCATTTCAGTATCAGAATTGGTTTTACTAGAGTCATCTTGTAACTTGTAGAGGGTTTGTCTGGCTTGCAAAATGTACGTTTTGCTCACTGCAAGAACTTGCACGATTTCGGTTTGGAGACAATGGGTGAACATGTGGGTGGTCACTTGAAGTCACTGGAACTTGGCTCTTGTAGACGTATAAGTGAATTCGGACTAGCTCATCTTAAACTTTTTAAGTGGGTCGATCATTGAGGTTGATTATCTACGTTCATTTCAGGAAGTTGGAAGTGTTGAAGTTATACGACCTGACTGGAGTGTATAAGATATCTCGCAGTTTGGATCAGCTGCACGAGGCTCTGCCAAACACAGACATAAAGTATTCGGAAAAGAATGTCTGAGTGTAAATTAGATTATCTCTATATTCTCGAGGATTTTGGACAGCCACTTAACCTATGTCTGTAGAAGTATCGTTTTATGGGGTTATATGGGGTAAGGAGATTGTTTTGTAGATAAACTAGCCTAAGATCTAATCTGTCATGCACTATCCCTTCGATTCTCTTGTACTTACTAGGAATAAAATAGATTTTTAGAGTTGCTTTCTGAATTTCTTAGAGATGAACCAACAATTAGGTTACGATGCATGAGCGAGAAGAAGGAGAAATATTAAATTTTTCAAAATTAAGATGTCTCTTCCCATCGCTGCAGCCTGTAGAACATTGAGAATCCGACAGCAGAGACTGAAAACCGGCCAATGTCCTTAGGTAAGGTTCAAGTTTTTTGTTTCCGTTCTATCACTTATCTCATCTCCCCCACATTCTGCGAATAAATGTAGTATCATTCTCCCTCGAATACGAAATAATCTGAGGACAGAAGTAGATGAGGAAGAGGACCCATCGAATCAAAACTGAGACAACTCGGTTGTCTTTGAGCGATAACGTGCGACGTCCTTGAACCTGATTCTCCTCCAGTCAATCTACACTCTAACAACCCAACACGACCCCACAAAGCCCAAACAATCACTGAACTTCTAGCTTTTGATGTTGAAACACAAAGCTCACTTTCACCCACATCAAACTGTTCTGTCCGGATTATATCAGCTGAATGTATTGCAAATTTTGGGAAAACAGGGTCTGGTCGAATACTCGTTCAACGTTTGCAATTTTTTAAAGTCCACGTCGAAGTACACGTATCTTGCGATGACGTATCATTTTTTTTTGTGAACGCAGAGTAATTGGTTGTTCTTTCTGTATCTCTCAGCCTTGGTAATCTCAAATATCTTCAGAAAACCTTCCAGTCTTGTTATCCTTTTATCTCATATTTTATCTCCCCCTCATTCGTATGATTATTACCTGTACATTGAAAAGGCAGCCTCTATTCTTGTAAGTCTCATTCTGCTAGCTGACAGGGACATTCCTTCGAGGTCATCAGTAACTTGCCACAGCGACCGCCCCGATGTTGATACGTCTTTTCTATACACAACGATCAGCTCGTCGCTTTATCCAACTAATCTCGTAGACATGCTTATCCATCTCAATAGTTTCTACATTTCTCAATTCAACCCTCTTGGACACTTGATGTCTAGTGGAATGTCGTCACCTTGTGCTTTTCGCTGTACGCTGACTTATCATCAATCAGTCAACGTCATCATTCCGTTGCTTCATGTTAATACGGACTTTCTAAAAATTGCAAAACTGCAAACTTTCCTTTTATTGTCTCGGGAGGTTTGCCCAATTTCAATTAGGTAACTACAGCCGACTTTGATCGTTCTTTTCCACGTCGTGCCCCACTTTCCGCGTGAAGATTGCTATCACGTCGTATTTCGGGGTCCCTGGTTGTCCCAGCCGTGCTCCTCCTCCTCTTCCCCGTCTTCCTTTCCTTCTCCTTTCGCTTAGTTTTCTTCTTCTGTCATCATGTTCATCATTGTTAACACAACCATACAATTTCAATTAACATATACGTATATTTACCTTTTACGGTAACAACCAGTTTCATTGCAATTTTACTGTCCAATTGTAAGTTCTCTTCGATCTCTGAAGTTTGTCTGTGTGATGTGTGAGTATGTTAGTGTGTGTGTGTGTCGTAGAGATGGAAATCAAGCATATTAATAACTTAAATCCACTCATTTTTCTCTTTTTTCCAATACTTCTCTTCTTCTCCTTCTCATTTCTGATTTCTTTATCTTTTTCTATCAAATTCAAGTCAATTGGCTTCGAAAAAAAAGATCACAAACTTCAAAGAAGACGAGAAAGGGAATATGATAACCGAATAAGAGTTTTTCCGTCATCATTCGCTCTCTCTATCATTTTATATTTTATTTATATTTCTTTCTATCATTGAAAATGAAAGAAAGAACAACTTCTTATGCTTCTTAGTACGTCTGTATTTACCGTCTATGGTATATGCGTGTGTAGTGTGTGTATGTGAGACATAACTAAACCTTGCCACGAACGGAACTATAATTTTCTTCTACAAGGCAAAAAGAACCTTGATTCCTAAACAGTTAGCAAATCGTTTCTTCTTCTTCTTCTTCTGTCTTCTTCTTCTTCTTCTTCTTCATCTTCTTCTTCTTCTTCTAACCACCCCCTTCTGACACCAACACCATCTTCTTTACCCAACTACGTCGTTGTGACGCTTCTCTTTTCTTCACCTTGCCTTCCGACGTCATCAAAAAAGTGTAAAAGGTTAACGGGACAACACGCGATTACTCATCAACTTCTCAACCCGTATGCTTTTCTGTTTTCAGTAGTTCGACAGTTTTCGTTTGACCTCCGTTATTTCCTGCGAGATGAGGCGGGGACAATTCGTTTTCCATAAACTTTCTCCCCCGAAAGAATGTCTCCAGCTTCCGCCATTTCTTTTCGACACTTCTTACGATCTAAAGCTTTTCCGTTCTAACATCAATCGGGCTTTTCTCATTTTTTTTGAACTGTTGGACCCAACCCAATGGTCTTTCACCTGAAAATTTGCATTCTCATCTGTTTCATCAATCATCAAACAAGGAGAACAGAGAAAATTGAAATTTCCTTATAAGTAATTGTTCGTTCTGTATATTTTCATAAAAACAAATTACGTTTTGTCAACAAAAAGCTGAAAAAGAGAGAATTACAAGTATTCCTTCTTCTAACAAAAGTTATTACGAAGATTGACCGATTGAAATGTAACTTCGTCTTCTCTCTTCTTACATTGTTTTCAAGCTTGTTTTCTGTTTTTCATACTTCAATGCTTTATAAACATAATTGATCAAGTATGGAAGAAAATGAGTTTACCAACCTAGTCTATCACGATGGTCTGCAACACAGCTCGAAGCTAGACCTACAGAATACAATAGGCGTTAGGAAAACGACAAGTTTCTGGGGCGGTTCTGACGACTTCAGCCAGTGTGTCCATGCCTGGATATGATCCATCATCAGTATGACTCTACCTGCCTCTCCTTGGCTAGCTCCATCCCAATTTCACTTTCTGCTTATCTATTCTTCTATTCTTATCCTTCTCACTGCTCTACTCAAGCCCATTTCAATCTTCTGTGATACCCATGCATTCCAAACCCCCCCAATGTCAATGTTTCTTCAAATAATTGAGCTTCTTTTCTTCATGACATCATTTGCCAAACTGTTCGGCCAAACCTTCAATGTGTTCCCTATCATCATTATACCTTCTAACACGTTATTCACAAACTTATTCATTTCAGATGGACCAGGAACCAATAGTTAACTTGGACTGCCATTGTAATAACTACAAATGGGGTAAGAAGGGCCGAAAGAGTGAAGTAGCCAATCTGTATGCAGCTGGCCATTCCAACTTTTCGATTGATGAGAATCAAACATATTCTGAAGTAAGTATTTGCAATTCTGACTTCTCCATTCAATCTACACACATGAAACCTTTTGCCTTCTGTGCGTTAATCATCATTAGCGCAAAATGTCCCCATTCTGACAAGGAGAGCGGTGCGATACACCCAGGATAATGAGGGTTCGAACAGATAGCAAACTATCTGTTACATACTCGTAAACAGCAAATGTTTCATGCCTCTCTACCATTCAGTTAATTTGAACGCGCAACAAAAATTAGAATACGTCAATAGCCACGTTTTGACGGCACTTCTTACGAATCTCATTTTCAACAAAAACAGACCCACGAACGGTTGCAGTACACACTTCTTCATATTTCTCTCATTGTGTCTTCATTTTCTTTGTCAATTTTTGCTAGTTTTCATTTCTCTCAATTCTATTAAACATACATACTATCTCAGAATCTTTTGTTTCGAAAGATTGCTTAAAAATGAGACCACGTGACATTTATAATTCAAAAAGATATTAATTATTATATTTCAGCTATGGATGGGAACTCATCCACATGGTCCAGCTATGGTCCGAAAATCGAGTACATTGCTTTCAAAAATGATTAAGGAAGAATCTTTCACACGTACTGAAAGTAATAACAACTTGAGCAAAGTAACATTGAAACATCATCTAGTAGTTAGTAGTCTATCATCTGATCATTCAGGATGTCCGTACACAACATCATCTGCCATACATCATGAAAGTCATGTCAATTGATCAAACTTTGAGTTTGCAAGTTCATCCAACTAAGGTAAGATTTGGGAACATCATGTTTTTCAAAACATGATTGAATCCTGTTTAAAATGTTCGTTTGGGTTCAATCAAACACATCTTGTTGTGCTATTTGAACTGTAAAGTGGAACTTCTTCCCCCTTTCTCTTCTTTTTTCCTTTTTCCTTCAATCATATAAATAACAAATTGGATCAAAATGACGTCATCAACTTTATCTCTTTTTCTCTCTTTTAGGAGCAGGCCGCTATTCTTCATCAACGTGATCCTAAGAACTATCCAGACCGTAACCATAAACCCGAATTAGCTTATGCGTTTACTCGTTTCGAGTTGCTCTGTGGATTCCGTCCAGTTGACGAATTGCTAAAGAATCTCGAAGGTAGAGAACATCATTCCAGCCGATCATCAAATTCTTCATTTGCAGCTTTTGCTTCGCTTCGAGAACTTTTTGGTAACTACTATTGTCAGAACTTAATATGTCTTTTGAGACAATCGCCTGATCCAGACGATTTTGAAACGAAGAGAGCTTTAAAGAAATGTTTCAGTCATATGATGGAAGTTCCAGCTGAACGTGTTACGGAACTCATTGACGAGCTTTTGAAGCAACTTGATAATGGAAGTAAGAAACCTCCAACCCTAGTTCAATGTAAACGAAACTCTGATTTTGCAGTTTGTGGATCTTTAAGTGAAGATACTATAGGAGTAATTCGTAAAATTAATAGAGAATGTGAAGAAGAGAATAGAATACGCGATGTTGGAGTCTTCTCACCTCTATTTCTTAATCATATGATATTGGAGCCAGGAGAGTGCTGCTATTATGCAGCTGAAGAACTTCATGCTTACATCAGTGGAGGTTGTGATTGATGCGCTGATAGATATATCATTAAGCGAATTCCAGAATGTGTTGAGTGTGTTGGGTGTTCCAATAATACGATCAGGGCTGCTATGACACCCAAGTACATAGATAGACCTGCTCTTATTGAGGTACATAACATATTGATGATCACGAGGTTAACAGACGATTGATAGGTTCTCAATTACCGAATGACCAGTCAAGAACATTATTTGGTACCAGCAGTCACTTTGCCGAATTATCCAGCTGTTGATGAGTATTCCCCAGACTGCAAAGATTTTCAACTTCACAGAGTTCGAGTAAGTCTGACATTCCGAAAATTTTCAACAAAGTTGTTTTGAAGGTTGAACAAGGGCAGACGAACGTTCAAATTCCAGCCCTCGAATGTGGCTCAATCATGGTGATTCTTGGTGGTTCTGGAGTTATTGAAGAAGTTCCTTCTGCCAGTAACGAACTTCATGTAAGTGTAGCTGTCACAAGTCTCCCTAAATTTCCATTTTAGGAATCTAATAATGACGAAAAGATAAATAGACATGTTAAACGTGGAGATATTTTCTATATTAGACCAGGAACAAGGTTAAGGTATGAGATATGAGCATGAGAATGTTTCATTCAAAATTTGAAATTTAAGATTTGCCTCATGCACAGCAGATCTTGAAGGATTCCGAACCTTCAGTTATGAGGATGGCCCAGACCATGAGAGTCGATTGAATGACGGCTTATGCAACCGTTCCACTATTTCCGATTCTATTAAACAACATAATATGGTTTATAACCCTTACTCCCACTGATCTCTAAGCATATCTATTTCAGTCTTCACAAATAGCAGAAATTTCTATAAAAGGAAAGGACAGGCTCGACGGCGGCGTAGTTTTTTCCGTGGACACTGAGATGGACGGATGTCTCTAAAGACATGAAATTAAACTTTTATTATTTTCTCTCTTCTCTCTCTCTTTCTCGCGCGCTCTCTCTCTCCGCTCTCCATATAAAGATTACCTTTCATAGAATATCTCTTTATTATTATTGTTTTGCACTTTTGTTTTTTTTTTCCTTGAAATAGCTCCTCTGCTTTATTTTATGTCAACCCCAACACATTGATGATAAAGACGTCTTGTAATAAGTTTTTTTTTCTTTTTTTTTTGTTTCACTTTCTACATCTTCTTCATCTTCAGCTTCTTCTTCTTCTTCCTCTTCGTCTTCTTCGTCTTCGTCTTCCAAATAGAAAATTAATTCATTTTCTTCACTTCGTGCTATATCAATAGTTCTATTTCACTAGTTATTGTTATTTTCGTCAAATGTGAAGTAATAAATTGAATTAGAAGCCAATTGTTTCAAAAAACTTCGTTTTCCATGAATCAAACATCTCATCTCTGATAAATCAACACATACATCGGCGTTGTTGAGCTGAGAAACTGAGGTGGAATAACACCTATTTACACAAACTCATGAATCGTTTTCGTTTTAAGAAGTCTCATCCTAATTACGTCAAATAGCTTCTTATCACCTTCTAACTTTGAAAACAATGTGTCGTCTACATACACCCTCTTGACTCTTCTACTTGTTCTTATCCACTTGCCGCTCAAGTATTTGAAAACGAACATACAAAAGCTTTAACAAGATTAAACAGACTAAAACGATAATCGTCTACTTCACTTGACAACCAGCATTTTACTTTCATTATCTTCTGTCCTGTCGTTGTCCCCCCCCCCCTTTCCCCTTCATCCACAACTTATGCATGGTCGCTTGGCCATATTCTAATTTCCTTTGCCAATTCCCGTTGTCATCATTTTTGAAATTCCTGGCGCGAAGAACGGTTGCATATCCATAGCTCTCTCATCCAACCAACTTTCATTCCCTACAAAACTTTCGAATTCTCTCTCTCTCTCTCTCTCTCTCTCTGTGTCTCTCTTTCATTTTTCCTTTTTTTTAATATCCGATGGATTACTGAATCTTTCTTTTAATCTGTTAAAAGGAAAATCTACTAAACACATGATCAGATGAGCATTAAGCTTCATATCCATCCTTATTAACATAATTTTCACATTTTTTCTTTTTCAAAGCAGTTTCTTGAACAATAAATTTGTTTATTTAGAAGAAAGCTCAATCCTTTTAATTTTATTTTTTTTCTGTCTTCTCATATCCAATAACATTGGTTGTGAATGAGTCTAGGCTGTGTGCCATATTCCGTTCGAGACAGCGAAGCTCACTCAATAGGAAAAGCTCGAACTAAGCGATTTCGTTGAAAAAGACAAGAAAAGGTTTTTGAAAGAATTTTAGTGAAATGAGATCGGAGGTCCTATCCCTTAATTTGACGTTTCCCGCAGAAAAATGTCAAAGATGCTCTTGAAAACTACTTGAAACCTGATCCGTTGTGTTGTTGAAGAAGAAGACCTTTCAACTTTGTTATGTGACACTTTTTACTTTTTTAAACTTTAACCGTTATGTCCGCTTTATGTGCTATCATTAATTTATAATATTGAACTTGATTATAATGAGCAACTGTTATCCAAAATGCTTTATGTCGAGTTGGGGGTGGAGATGGGGCGGCCATCACACCTGCACCTTCTATTTCGCCTCCTCGAACATTACGACTCAACTGACCGCCTAAGGATCCATTATAATTTATTATTTAATTGATTTTGTCTTATGCTCTTCCTCTATTCCAATTTCATTTTTGTTCCACACAAACTTCTTTCAAGTTCACTCTCTCCTCCTCCTCCTCTCTCTCTCTCTCTCTCTGTCTAACTCTTCCAAAAGCTCATTTGAGGGACACGAAAATAATATTTTGTTTAAAAAAAAAAAGCTCCAAGAGTCGAGAAGAGGAGGTGGACGTGACGTCTTTAGGTTGGTTTTGCAGACAACATCTGCATGTTAACAAAAATAAATGTGAGGTTAACGTTTGAGAATCTTTCAAATCAATCTATGATCTTTTAATTATAACAATTGTTTCCGAAAAAACATCAATCAATCCGCATTGAATCCATCTTCATTAGTGGATTATTCATTTTAAACTTGTGTTATTTGTAATTTTCAAATTAAATGATTGTTGGTCTGCAATTCAATTATTATTTTCCTTCTCTTCATGGTCAGACAGACTACAACATGGTTTGGTCTGTGAAGCTTCTTCCTATGTATATCTCCTCTCTCTCTCTCTCTGCTCACACCCTTTCTAAACATTCTCATGCACCTGCCTTTTTTGGAATTTACAAATTATGAATTTTTCACATTATTTGTTGGCTCACAAACATACACACATGCATACCTATTACCTGCGGTATCATTTCCCTCCTTCAATCGTCTACCTCTCCTCATTCCATTGTCTCTCACTCACGTATTTCCATTCAAGACTCATATATAGTTTCATTAATGAGAAATTGATTTATTATCTCAACAGACTTTGCTGTGTCTAGGCTCTCAACTGGTTGTAATATCAGTGAATAAGCAGACTGACTGAAACAGATGATGATAATGAAGTTGTGACCCTGCAAAGACGACACCTCTTTTGAACCCTCATTTTTAAATATTTTATTATTTTTCCGTTACACACTCACTCACTCACTCACTCATAACCATTTACCTTCAAATTCTATTTATTGAAGAAAAGACGAAGTTGCGAACTTGTCACACACACACACACACAAGGCAGTCACCTTCTGTACTTTCGTCGAAAAGCATAAAAAAAATATTTTTTGTTTTCAAAATAAAAATTTTCTGAAATTTTTGACATCTTTTATGCAATATTTCATAGATTTTATGACGAATATGCTAATTTGTGAACAGAGTAACTACACGCAGCTTTCAACTTCACCAACCACACAAGCAAAGACCGTCAATGTGTTCATTGGGAGAGAGAGAGAGAGATACAACGTGAAAGCGAAACATGCAAAACACTTACTTTCATTTTGAACTGAAGTTCTGTGCAGAGCGGTTGTGTACGTTTTGCCTGTTTTATCAGAATTTTGATGGCCACGATACACATCCACACATCCACACAGCCACCCAGCCACACAGCTACACATCCACACAGCCACAGACGAGCACATTCTCAAACACAAAACATTCATTTAACTTCATTTCAACAGGTGTTAACGAATTTTGTGTTCAATTTCTTACTTTTATATATATTCAATTTTACTTTTACCACTTTTCTATTTCTCTCTTTCTTCTTCTTCTTCTTTCTCTCAATTCGTTAGCACCGTTAGCGTGTGACGTCAAGTAGTGTGTCTATGTAGGTGATGCTCAATGGCTGTCTGACACATATGAACAAGCATCACTCTTCATTACCGTTTTAAATAATGTGGGAGCTCATATCTCTGTCTGTCTCCCTCCCTTACACACACACACTCTCTCTCATCTCCCTTTGTAGATATTTTTGGCAAAAAAAAGGTTGAAAAAGAACGTTTTCGGAGAGAAGATCTTAATCAAATAAATTGACAGTTCCTGTCATTAGCTGTCATTAAAGTTTTCGTTGAAATAGTCAGAAATGAGCGACAAAGGCTCATTAAGCTCTAATTCGAAAGATCAAAAATGCGTTTCTATTCATATTCACGCACGGCTCGGATGCAAAAGGTAACATCTTTCCAGCTGCTGTTTCTCTTTCTCCTTCTTCCTTCCCTGACATAACACACAACACACACACACATACTGACACAGACATTCATTTCCCGCATGAGATTTGACTTTTTTCATCTTTTTGTGTCTCCTTTTTCGGATTCTTTCTTTACAATTTACTTTTGAGATTATAAGAAACACACACACACACACCCAGACAGACATCTTTCTTCTTTGTATTTCCAGTCTATTCGGAGCATTTATCAAAATCTTCTTTTTATGTCTTCGCTTTCTTAAACTGATGTTTCCTTTCCAAGACAAACATTCTTGAGAGGGAATGAGTGAGGCATTGAGAGAGAGAGATATAGAGACTACTCCCTCGTTCCTCCTTTCTTGAAAGCATTTGAGAAACATATCCTTCAAATCTTCTTCCAAACAAACTTCTTGAGCCACGTGTAATTTCCACGTCAAATCATCTCATTCATCGCCCATTCACGTCTACAGAGCGGTTGCTTTTCAACAAAAATTTGAATAAACTCCCACCCCCACCCATCATTCACATCCCACACACACCCATTTTTTGAGTCTCTTTCAACGCACTTTAATGAAATTAAGAGCTACACACACATATCCTTTTTTTGTGTGTGTGGCTGCGTGTGTGTGTGTGTGTGTATTGCCTGAGGGCGTTTTGCATAAGTGCCAATCTTGTTGAGACAATCTTATTTGTAATCACCTACTTGTCTTGCTTTTAATTTTCTTATTTACGTAAAAATTCAAATTTATTTTTTTGTGAAACGGGAGGGGGGGGGTAATGCTTGCAAAAAACAAAGCTTATTAGACTGATTCCTTCCTGCATCAACTCCTGCATCCATCCAGGTTGTCATAATCTCTTTATATGAGGCAAGCGAACGATTGAAAACAATGAAGCCGACCATATGGCTTTTCCTTACAAAGCTCAAGATTAATATTCCGAAATATGTCAAGTTCAGTCAGTTACTCGTATCCGCTCCTATATTCGCCCCACCAAATTAGTCCAAAGTGGTTGCTGAAACTCCAATAAAATCAAAAAAATTGCTCTTAAACTTGTAAATTGTATTACATCATACTCTCTTCCAAGTTTGAACTTGTAACTCCCTCTCTCTCTATCTCTCTCTCTATCTCTGCACTCTTGTACACTTTCTCGTGTCATGAGACAATTCTTTAACTAGAAGACTTCAAATATTAAGCTCAACTTTAGAGAGAGCAGATTAGTGTCTTTTTCCCTCCCTCCCTCACTATCTCTCTCCATCTCCCTTTCTGCAAGAAAAAAAAAAGTTTTTAGAGCCTCTGGACGAATAGCTGATCTTGCTCTTACCACCACTCCCTCTTTCTCTCCCTCTTATTCCTTCAAACTCTTTGTTGTAGTGCTGATCTTCCAAATTCGTCTCAGATTACGTCTTCCCTACTTTCTGTTCTGAGGAAGGCAATCATCTCACAACCTTTCTGTTGAGTAGACCTCAATCAGCCCACTAGAAGTCACTCAGCTTTTGAATAAATAAAAATTTTTTCTGCTTTTTTTGTCTTCTTCCTCACTTCATTTTTAATGGAAATGAGTAATTGTATGCGTTTCAAAGTTGTTTCCTCATTTGCCCACCGAAGCTGCTATCTATTCATGATAACTGCTCTCTCATTTTAGATTCTTCTTTTCCTCCCATCCTCCTTCTACTTCTTAGCATTCATGACTCCTCTTTCCTGTTCTGTTAACCTATTACTTCCTTCTCTTAATTATGCTTTATCGCCTATAATGAACAACAACCTCTTGCAGAGTTATCAATTTCGAAACATGACGACTGTTTCCCGAGCCAATATGATGCAGTTCAGTGAGGACATCATAAAGATGGTGCAGTCGTTTCTTCCTCTTTTTTTTTAAACTCCTTGTGGTTTAAGTTGACTCCTGAGGAGATTGATGAATTTCGAGAAGCTTTCATGATGTTCGACAAGGATGGCAATGGAACCATCTCAACTAAGGAATTGGGAATTGCCATGCGTTCTCTCGGCCAGAATCCAACTGAGCAAGTGAGTTTTATGCAAATGAGACGGGAAATATCTGTTATGAAATACAAATGAAATACAATATGGAATTTATGACATAAATCTTTTTTTTCGAAAGAGAGCGAGAGAGGAAATGAGAGAGAGAGAGGGTGAGGGATAGAGATAAAAGTGAAAGAAAAAGATGAAAACAGAGGGTGTGAAGAGAAGATAGCGGGTGTTGAGGCTTCATCAGAGCACATTCCAGTGATTCCTGAGATCATCTCATGTGAGTCAGAGCACAGCCGAAAGTTTTAATTTCAAAAGAGAAGAACTTTTTTTATAATCTTCAAATGTTTCCACGTGACGTCGGAATCACGTGACGTCATGGGTCATTTAAATACATGTGAACGCGGAGAGCGGTTGATTATTGAAACGGATGAGAGATGATGATGAGCATAATGATGGAAAACATTCAGCTTTTCATTTTTCAGGAAATTTTGGAAATGATTAATGAAGTCGATATTGATGGTAACGGACAAATCGAGTTTTCGGAGTTCTGCGTTATGATGAAACGGATGATGAAAGAAACGGATTCCGAAATGATTCGAGAAGCTTTTCGTGTTTTCGATAAAGACGGAAATGGTGTTATCACAGCTCAAGAGTTCAGATATTTTATGGTATCAAACATTAGCTTGTATCTCTGTCAATCAAGCATTTCCTGTTTAGGTCAATATGGGAATGCAATTCTCAGAAGAAGAAGTCGATGAGATGATTCGGGAAGTGGATGCTGATGGTAATTTTTCATTTTTTGT
Source organism: Auanema sp. JU1783 (assembly GCA_943334845.2). NCBI lineage: Eukaryota > Metazoa > Nematoda > Chromadorea > Rhabditida > Rhabditidae > Auanema > Auanema sp. JU1783. Next base: position 77,233 of record CALQYR020007454.1, on the reverse strand, counting down.
TTTTTTTAAACAATGCATTGTAATTCAGGTGACGGAGAAATTGACTACGAAGAGTTCGTAAAGATGATGTCTGATCGCTGAAAGTGGAAGAAGAAGAAGACGACCGTTCTTATTCATCTCCTTTTCCACCTTTTGATAATCATTCCCTTTTTCAGTTGATTATTTAAAGCTTGTAAATATTTGCGTGAGAACATACGTGTAACGGCTAGTAACCTACATCCTCTGACTATCTCTCTCTCTCTCTCTGTATTCATGTTCTTCTCTTCTTGTATCTTAGCACTTGAACATTCCTGATACCAGGGGCGCAAAACTTAATTTCGTTGGCCATCATTCCCTTCTATGGAAATCACTAGACTCTCACAACTTGTAAAATAAAAATCATTTTTGTTCTATTTGAAACAAAAAAAAAGAAAAAAAAGCGTTTTTAAATAGAATGTTCATGAATCACACAAACACGAAAGCGAAACGTTCTCTTTGTATTCACAAACCAATCTCTGCTTCAACAAATGTCAGAAAAGGTTTTTTCTTCTGTTTTGAATTATTTTTGAACTTTTTCTCAACAGAATCCAAGTTTCACTAGAATACGTCAGGATTATGAGTCCATTGCTAACCGACGTCCTTCTGGACCCTCGTTAACAAACAGAAGTTCATCTATGATTTCTATCGGCTTCGAAGTAATGAATTCACTACAAAAACATTTTTCAAAGTTCTGCAACTTTAAGGAAGAGAAAAGAAAATCTTTTTCGGAAAATTTTGAAGATGATTTCAAGATGGAGCTTAGTGTCAGTTTAATTTCAATAATTCATACACCGACCCAAATCCGCTACTTCAGCGAAAGCTGGAAAAGCAACGTCGAAGTATAGACTCATATGAGGAGAAGCCGTTTGTCTCTCCTTTAGTTGCACGTAAGTCATCTAGCTTTTCACTGTCTTCACACCGAAGACACTAGAAATCAAAAAATATAAATTAGAAAGTGAACAGCACGAAAAGCCTCCGCATCATTTTGACGGTCGGCCGCCTTCATATCGAGTAAACATAATGGAGGTTCGTAAACACTTTTTACAACTCTAACGAAATTTTCAGGAATTGAAACAAAAATTGAACAAAAACCAAGTCTCCTCTAATTATGATGTTGATCGCATAGTGAAGGAGACGAAGACCACAACAATCACTCAATCAAAGGAGACGATCCATTTCAGAAAGGTTTTCGATTCACTGTTCCTGTTCACAGATCTTTACTCGTTCAGGTGGCTGCCGATGACAAGAAATTTCTGCCATCTACCACGTGAGTTTATAAAATGAAATTTAAATCTATGCTAATTATGTTTCAGGCCTTCTAATGGTAATGTTGTTAGCAAGTAAGTACGTTAACTATGTGTGGGTTTCACAATCATTACAGATGTGATCCTTCGACTTTGAACTCTCAGCAATACATGATGAAGAATGAAGAGAAGAAGGTGAGACAATAAGCTGCAAGTGAATAACTGACAAAAAATAATTAAAGAACTCTCTCAATCACATATTTCCCTCGCACATTGAGCAATGGGAATCGCCAAGGTTATTTCAATCATTCAACTCATTTACTTTTATATCTCATTTAAGATCTAATACCTTGATCCGTCGCGAATAAATCATTTCTTGCTTTATTAAATTTATTTGTTCAAAAGAGAGAGAGAGAACAGGAAATAAACCGTTGTGTATGTCTCCAATGCATTGAAATGAAGAATGGCACGTATCCCACGTGAGCTTTACGTAGCTGTTCAAAAGACCGTGATAATTACAATTTTTGAATTTGCATAACGAACGAATACGAAAATCAAATGTATACATGCTCATATCAACACAATTTTTAAACTTTTTCATTGAAAATTTGCTTTCCATTCTTATGTGCTAGACGTCTTTTAGAAGTTGTTATCCAGTTCCTTCTTTCTATGAAGGTACAGAAGATGAGATAGGCTTGAGAAGGAGAGAGGTTCCATCTTTCCATTCTTACAAAAATAGATTCGAGAACGTGGGAGAGAGAGAGTAAGAGAAGCAGAGAAAGAGAGTAAGAGAGTTAGAGACAGAGAACGAATATCTCACCTCACCTGTTTATACCTTTTTTTGTTATTGTTGCATCTTTCATCTAGCGCTCATATTTTAGACAATGGCATCGAACTCAACTGAGATCGAGTTCGATTATTCCTTCCATAAGCCTTTCATATACAGTGTAGTAGGTATGTTCACACTTCTAGGCTTATGGGGTAATATCAATGTTGTTATTCTACATTTGAGAAAGAAGAATCTATTGAATAAGTACGGTAAGCATCGATGCTTCTTCTATCTATTAACAGGCATACACTTCTCAGGCACTTTACTAAGTTTACTTTCGTTTTGTCAAGCGTTTTGCTTGTGTTTTGAATGGGTAGGTATACTGTACAGTTTGACCGGTATGGATAAGCACCCCTCGAAAAACATTAAAATTTCATTTTTAGTCGAGAAAATTACTCGACATGGCTGTTTCTCTTTATTAGCGCCTTACGTGTTTCTCAATTCAATGCAAACTGGCCTATTAGCCACAATCTCATTAGATCTATTGATTTCAGTCACTTTCCCTATAAGGTAAGTTGGCGCTTCTAGATTTGGCTCTATCCTCATATACAGACATAGAGTAGCGACTGTTAATACTTATATTTTCTACATAAGTATCCCCACAATTAGTTATGGAGCCATTACAGTAGCTTTAGGAGCTCTTTATCTGGATGACGATCTCATCCCTATGTGTAACCCACCAAGCAGCTTAGCTCCCAATGGTAGCAGTATTTTACTTACAGCTGTCTGATTTCACATTACAGTCAATCAAATATGGTATACGGCAGCTATGATAGCCGGGTGTATTACGATAATCAACTATGTCATCACGTATTCGTGGATTTACTATAAAAGTAAGCTAACCACCTGCAACCTCCGCATTATCTGTGTTCTCTCCTTTTTGAAACTGTTTGAAATCCTGTCCTGGCTCCAATTTAGTTGGTTATGATCAATATCTTTCAGGTAGAACTGGCAGAGATCCAATAGAGCTGGAGAAACGAGCTCTTCGTAGCATCACTGTTATTCTGTTCATTTTCGTTTTCACACGTTATATAGGAACGGTTGTTTCCTCAACTCTTCGTTTTTTTCATGTTCATCAAGCAGTTATTACCTTATATCAAAGCTATAATGTAAGTTTACCTTCTCTCTCGCACGACAGGCATGAACATGAGCAATAAGCAATAAGATGAGGAGAGAGATTTACAATCAACCGCTCAGTGCCTACATTTTTTTGAAAATAAGGTTCTATGTTGCAATACACGTCACGTGTACAATATGTTGACGGAAGATATTCAAAATCAGAATATTCTTATTTCTAGGTGTTTTTCGCTTGCATATGTTATAGTCAGAACTATTATGTTTGTATTACGACAAGTTCAGAATATCGTCGTCTACTGTTCGAACAATTTTTTTTGTTTTCCAATCGCACAGCTCGAACAGTTCATCCACTGGCATCATTCCATCAGTCGAAGTCGCATCTCAGTCATTCACTCAAGCCACTCTCACAACCAGCTTAGGACAAATAAAAAGTTTTTTATTCTTTTTTCTGTTTTTTCGTGCTTCTCAAAAGCAATCTGATAATACATATCAACACATACAAAACAACTATGGCAATAGTGATTAAGAACAACAAAACATCTAAATTGAAATATTCAATTGTGGACAATTGAGCTCCGCGCACATGCAGTTCTTCCAGTACTCCATGCTCGGCTGCAAACTCTGTCCAACGAACTAATCTCTCAGCTGCAGTAAATGGCTTATTTTTCATCAATTTTTGCATACGTTTGGCACTCTTGCGATAACTGTAATACATTATCCATCTTTCAGCCTTTTTAACTCAAACAAACTTTTCATCTCCTAAAATGGTATTAATAGCATTCAAAATATTTTTTTCATTCAAGTCCTTTTTGAGTACAACCTGAAATGATTTCGTGATCAACAGATGATTAGCGAGACAGTGTGGGAGATGGAGAGAGAGTGTACATACCTTTCCGACATATCGCTTCTCTACATTACGTCCGTTTCGGAATTGGTCAGCGAAGATGGGAATGACAACTACTGGGACTCCTCTTAGCATAGCTTCTGTCAACCCATTCAATCCACCATGCATTATAAATAATTGAAGACGAGGGTGGGCTTTACAAAACATTCTAATTTGCATAATTCACTCGAGCATATACCTAAAATGTCTGATTGAGGCAGCCATTCAGTGAAATCAACATTCGATAGTTCTTGGAACAATGGTCTGGTTGTTGTATCGTCTGCAACATTTGCTTTCCATACTCATCTCGCTTTCAGAGCTTACCTTTTGAGACACGGAAAAGGAAATGATACTCTTTCTTCTGTCTAACTACTTTAACTAAATCATCTTTTACTGTTGGAGGTAAGGCATGGAACTGAACGATGGAACCAAAGGACATTATGATTACACCCTTCTCTCCCTTCTCCATAATTTGCTTGAATTTCTGAAATCAGAGAGTGACTACAATGATGTCATGACTATTTCTCACTTCATCTTCTAAAGGTTTTGGCTCCTTCACTCCTAATCCTCCGACATAAATTGTTTTATGAATGATTGGTCGTGGCAAATCAAACATTTCATCGGCATTTACGAAACATAAACTACTGTTCCCTGCGATTTCACGGACATTCGGAAAATCGGGTCGTACATGACGGCGAAACACCTTTGAAACAAAAACGTCTTTGGGATCAGAAACCAGCTAGGATTACCTCAGTAGTCGTATCTGTACCCCAACGATGAACAAATAATGTGCCAACATACATATACAAATTGAATAACCTATCCCAGAAGTTCATACTATCCCCATTATCGTTTTCTTCAATTGTAGGTACATATGAGGTTGGAGCTGGGATTCCTGTATAAGATCGGTTCATGAGTTTCTTGTAGACAAAACAAAACACACCTAAATTATAGCTGACAGCATCCATAATGGGAGTTGTGGAAATCCAAAGGATGTTTTCAATGCCCAGATATCTGATATGACAAACGAACTTTCTGTTTTTTACTGTTGTTATGCACAATTACCTGAGAACACCGATTCCACACAAGTCAATCTGCTCAGCAAATGCAACATCGAACTTGTAGTCTATTAGAGGTTGTAACTCTTCTTTCCTTTCCATCATAGCTCAAACATGAAACATGAACTGCCGTGCAAGACAACATCGTTACCATTGCACATGTGTGAGCATGTGTTCTCAAAATAGAGTCTTTCTAAGAAACTCAATCGGTCGCTAGTGAACATGTACTCATCAAGTCCTTCCAAATCATCATCAAAGCGAGTACCTTTGAAAGGAGGAGATTGAGAGAGAGTTAAGAGATGTCAATCTTACTGATATCCTTCATGTGAATAATTTTAGCCTTCTTAGCTCCTTTAAACGATGCTAACGATTTAATGTATTCCGGAACAAACATAACCTATGAAGGGCACTCGTTTTCATTCTCTTCTCATCCAATCTAAACTCACAACTTCATGCCCAGCTTCGGCAAGAGTATCAGCTATTCTACCATTGGATATCAAATGACTAGCAGATATTGATGGACTATAGACTAATACTCGATATGAACATATAATAGGCAGAATAGAAAATATAAAATATGCTTTCAGCATCTGAAAAGGAATGTTAAGCGTAATGGAGGCACAACAAATGACACAAATGTGAAAAGGAACAAGTTTCAAGAGAGGCAGCGAGAGAGAGAGAGAGAGAGAACGAAAATGAGACAAATTAATGTTTTCTTCTGTTATTTTGGTCTTTCTAGTTAATTTGTATTCGGCATATCTTATCTTATCATCGAATGTTAATGTTCCTCTTCATTACTTTCATCTCTCACTCTCTCTCTTTTCCACTCTCTCTCTGGCACCTTTACCCTTTCTCTCTCACTCTCTCTCACTCTCTCTCTCCTTTTTTTCTAACAGAACTACTTTATTTTCTGATATTTTGAACTTCACTTTTCATGTTTTTTTTTCTGCGAGAGCATTATCGAATATTCTTCTGACTGGACGAAAGAGAGACGAGTGCTAATCGATTAACTCGATTGTTGTGGCTTCCAAGCTTCTGCCGTTGAGAAGATGAAAGCTATGTGAGCGCGTGTGTGTGTGTGTTGATGGAGAAGTTATTAGGAAACATTAGAAATAACAATTGGTTCGATTGATTTCGAAGAAACACATGTGCGTTGATCGACGAAATATAATAAGCGAGCGATTCTCTATTCATGGGAAAGTTTAGTTTTTGAAAATCAATAAGATTTATGATTTATTAAAAAATATGAGAAGAAGCACACAAGAAAAGCGCCACGTCATGCGAAAGTCCACAAAAACCACCGCTCAACAACAGCTGGAGAAGCTCACGTTATCCGCTACGGCATGCGAGCCATTGCTTATGAAACGCAGACGAAGAGCGGTTGCATTAAAAAATTGAAAAAAGAACATGTTGAAGAAAAAACTCATATTTACCTACTTTCCACCCATATTGTACGTTCATCCAGTTCTTTTTTTGATTCTATGAGATGCTTTTTACATCAAATTGATTGTGCTGAGTGATTCTTACATTCGATTAGAATTAATCATAAAGTGTTATTAGTTATGTTACAACAACAAGCAATGCATCATCATCTACATTTTTTGTAACAAAAACCGTTTGAATGGAGGAGCGGTGACAGCCATGAATGGCAACTCGTCAAGCAATCGCTTAGCAGTCAAGATTGCAGGATAATTTCAGCATGAGTCTCTCTATGTATGTCTCTCTCTCTCTGGCAGCTCCAATTGCTGGAAGCTCAGAATGAATGGAATCAAAAATAGCAGATTTACATAGTCACAAGATGTATACATATGAATGGACTCAATAAATTAGTTTATTCTGAATTACTTAACTACCTTCACACACGTAATCAGAAAATCCCAAAGATGCGAGGAAAACAAAATTGGAATCATTCATGACACAATCTAGGGGTAGAAATACTGATAAAATCTCAAAAAATTTAAACTAATAAAAACCATGAGGCCATGTTTGATTGTTAAAAAGTGAATTGAAGTAACTATACATATCTGAACTTCTAATGACGTCTTAAGATACACACACACACACAGAGACAAACTTTCGGAGATGGATGGATGGAGGGACAGCATAGACACTTCAATACAACAAATGAACATATTTAGAACTGAAACATAATAAAATCATATTTGACGCTTATATGGATATAATTAACAGCTAGTAAACTACACCGGAAAATCAAAAAGGATTCTGATGAGATGAGAAATTTTAAAGTTTTCGTTAATATTGAACAGACTTAGAGACTCTGCTGATGAGGGATGATGATGGAATAGAACCGGGAGAGACTGCCGATTTCGGAAAACGACTAGCTATTGCAGGACAGCTACCTTCAGAAACAACAAATTTTTTTAAAAAGGCTCACCAAAATCGACAACCGCTCACACATAATTAACCAGAAATATTTAGAGTAGAGAATCGGAAGTCACATAATCTTACGTTAGTTCGGATCTACAGATTCGGAGAGGTTGTTGCCTTTCAACCTCTTGGCCAGTCTGAGCATTTCACTCCAGTCCTACAGAAAACACCTTAGCCAGAGCATCAGCTCCGGCAGAGCCTATTAAAGGCCTGGATGGATGGAAAGCAACACAGTTAACAGATGAATCGAACTTTTTACGATGAGCAGAAATTTCCTGCAAGACAAATGTGAGATGAGAAGGTAAATAAAACTGTTACCTGAAGACAGATCTTCTTTTCCATATTCCAGAGACGCAAGCTTCCGTCATGGCTACCAGACAGCAGATACAGGCCGTTGGGATCGATAGCCAACGAGGAAATTCCGTCCATATGAGCAACAGTGCTGTGAATTTGCTTTCCTAACAAATAGATCGGTTTGGAAGAGAACACATGCGGAAAAAACCTGTAGTATTATCGAAGTAACGGATTTTTCTGTCATCTCCGGCAATGACGGTCATGGCCATTGTTGGATGAGATAAAATTCTTGTAATCAGACCCATGGCTTCTGAAGTACTCACTGATTAACAAAATCTAGACTGAACATACCTTCTCCAAAGTCGAAACTCAAGAGAACAGATCCAGTTTCAATATCAATGATTCTGGCTTGTGCCTTGGTATATCCCGCAAGTAACTGGGTTTGTTCAGTAGATACAAAATCAACGGAGGTGGGAACTGCATCCGCCACATCAATCTCAATGGTGCGCAGGAGAGGTTCATCGAAGTTTCCTGGTTCCCATAGCTTGATAGTACCATCAGACGAAGCAGAAGCGAGTTTATTATCTGAGGAATGATAAGCAATAGCCCAGACAACATCTTGATGTCCTTTCAACTTCTCGGAGAGAACATTAGGATCTAGAACAGACGAAAACTTAGAAGGACCATATTATATCTCACCATAAGCTTCATGAGGATCTGTGTTACTGCTTGGTACGTTCCAACAACAAATCTTTCCATCATGACCACCTTAGAAAACAATACGTTAACTCAGCAAATATTTTGAATAGACAACCTGTATACAGACAATCTCCAGTAGGTGAAAGATCCAAGCAAAGTACTGGGCCAAGATGCCCACGGAATGTATAAATGGGCTCTAAGCCTTCATGCTTCTCGTCTTTACGGGTAGATTCCAGACACCACATCTTGATGGTGCTGTCCTCACTCGCTGTGAACAATACTGGTTCAACAGGATGGAACTAAGAGAAATAATGATAAAGAACTATAAGAATATAAAAAGTACCTGCATTGCCCTGATAGAATCCAAGTGAGAACGGAGCGTAGTCTTGAGACTCCACTTCATTGCGGCAGGAGAATTTTCATAATCCTACAAAGAATATCTTGATAAAGGGTGAAGACGATGACTTACGCTTGGAATGAAGTTGTCTTTGATATCAATAGCCTCGTCAGGAGATAATCCGAGAGCATCATCAAGGTCCATGAAACCATCACGTCGAGATTTCCCCTTTGGTGCGTTAGCTGGGATATTGATTAATTCATCTAAGAAAAGAAGTTCAAATGGAAGCTACAAGAAACTCACCACCTCCAGGTTTTCTGTCATCCTCTTCATCTGTACTGCCGGTATTACGCTTCGTTCTCTTTTCACTTCTACAAAGTATAACGGGGTGATGACTAATAACTCATGTGATTACTTGTATTGTTCTTTCAGGCGATCGATGGCATCATGATTAGTAGTGGACCATTCATCTCTGGTCTTCTCCTCTTTTAAAAAAGAAAATTCATCCAAAGCGCGAGCGGCGTCAGCATCGAACTCCTTACCACGCTCCTCTCCTTCACAATCACTATAGAACGAACACTGATAAATGAATTATAACTAGATTTCGAACCTATCATCGTCTCTCTTTCCTGCTCCATTGTATTTGCCACATGACACTCGTTCGCTAGACGGCCAGTCCCCCTGCACGAAAGTGTTATACTAGTTTAAAAACGTAATGAATACCTCTGGAATCAGACCAAGAAGATTTTTTACACGGAATGACCTGACGTCAAGAATATTTTCACTGTACCCAATCTCCTTTAGTAATGAAAAAAAAAGATGAAGAAAACAACTCAAGAGACTCACTTGTAAATATTGTTTGAGAAGTTGACGTCCCTGCTTCCAAGTCAAAGCACTGCCACTCGGTCCCATATCATCAGTGGATATGGGATTTTCTAAAAGATTAAAGCTAATGAAAACAATTTGAATATAAACACATACCAGGAACAGGCTCGATTTCCGGTTCAACTTCTTCGTACTGTGGAGGATCTTCACCGTTATGTGTGAGACGATAGTTCTTAGCTCTACATACACAACTTCATCGAAAGGATAACACTGAATTGAACTGACCTCTCCTGTTTCAAACAATATTCCAACATTTTGATACGACGAATAAGATCTGCTTTAAGATTTTCTTGTCCTTTGCGCTCTCCTTGGAGGAAGCTAATCCTCGCCTTCATTGAAGCATGTTAAAAAAAAATTCTTCGCAAAATACTACCTGCATTTCCGCTCTTTCCATCTCCCACTTGGCTCTTTCCATTTCACTTCTACTCCACTCATGTTGCAAGTAATGAAGAACACCATGCATTGTGTATGGAGCCTTTTTCAACTGAAAACTGTGCGGTAAGGAAGATTCAAAAACAACTAGTCTCACCCCATCATCTTTCTGCTCTTGGCCTTGCTGGCCAGAAGCATTTTGCTGGTCCTCACTCTGCATAACCAAAATTAGTTCCCAGCAACCTAAAAGCGAGGCAAACTGTTTGAAAATGTTTCATTCAATACGCAGTACCAACAATTCACCAAATGTTATGAGTAGACTGAAGATAACAAACGAGCCACTTTTGCTGATGAAACCAAAGCTGAAAACACCATTGATGAGAGAAGATCACAGTATAGAGTAAGTAGCAAGGGAAAGAAACAAAATTAACAAAATAAGCCTTCTTAAAGTTGAAAAGTAGCCTTTCAATATGTCGGATGTTAGAGGCTAAGTTATTCCAAGCATCTAAGCGCGCGCTGTGGGTTACGCTTGGCATTAGGGCGAACTTCAGATTGGCATTGGGTCATTAAATATTTTGACTTCTAGAGTAATTATAATTCATGCTTTTTATTTTGTTTTATTCTTTTTGAATTGTTTCAAAACACTTTGTGACTCTTTCTCTAGTGTACCGTTAATGTAATTAGTTAATGTAATCATTAATGATGACACGTAGGTGTTTTTTCTTCCCTTTGAACTTACCGTTCGCATAAATTAAAGAGAACAGTTCCTTACACGGCTTGCGCCAAGAGATTGCTTTCTTTTGTTTGAAGTGTGATTTCTCGAACCTTGCCTCTTCTTATCAGTACTCTGATTGCTTTTCTATTGCAGCTCGTATTTTGAATTGAATGCCTGGTGTGGAATTGAGTTGTATCACCAGTATAAATTATGATAGTTGGACTGAAGAAGAGAAATCTCCAATCAAATTGGATAGCTTTGTAGACAACTATGGAATTTTCAAAGTTTGTATTGTTTTCAAACACCAGTCTCCATTTCCTTGTTTACAGAAACTCGAAAAGAAACAGGTGGAGGGCAATTACAGTGTTCAGAAAGATTCGAAGGGTTTAAATCTACTCAATATACAGACGAACCAGATTGTTAAAGTTGTACGGAAATATAAAAAATGTCCTCATTATCTTGAAGATAACAGGTTTGTTATTCCATTTGAGTTCTCTTCACATGTTTCAATTAAGGAGTGTGATAAACATAATAGCCTTGGGTACGAATACAGGTGTTTTTGTGGATTCCTCTAATAGTGTTTGGTCTTTCGATTCTACGGGCAATGAGACTTGTATAGATGCTAAGCATGTTTATTCTTTTTGTAACGATAGAGTAGTCAAAATAGCTCCCGGAAGGTATGTATTGACTCTCTCACTATCCCATCTCATATCTGCTCCAGAAGCCACTTTCTTATTTTATTGAAATGTAAAACAACTGAACGCAAACGAACATGTTCGTTCGGTACCGAAAAATCTCAACTCAACTATGATTTCTGTGAACAATGCAAAAGTGCTGACAAATCGGAACATGAACTGGCCCAATTAATGATCGACGCTGATCAGGTAAAAGAAAATTCTCAGAATTTGCATTGTTACAGTCTCTTTAGAAAGCGGAGCAATCAATTGAAAACGAAAAACCACCTACTCCAGTTGAAAGGTAAGGTAGCTCTTCATACGGCTTCCCATTATTTTTCCAGTCTGAAAGAGCAACTGAGTGAAAGGAGCGCGCTCACTTCTATTTCCGAAGATTTATTCTTGGAAAAGCCATGGGATGTTGTTTCCTATAAAGGTTTGTGAGAAATGTTTCCGTTCAAAAATATAGTTTCAGATCGCTCGTTTTCACAATCCAACCCCAATGAGTTAGATTTCTCTTTTGTATCTTTGGACCGCATATCAATCTGGGATAAAATCGACTTAGCAGACAATAGTACGTAATCACACTGTACATTCTTCTATTATTCATCGTTACAGGTTCATCCGGAGAATTCTCAGAGAATTCAGACTCAAAAGAAGGTTCTTTTTATTGTTTTTAAAATTGTTTCTAACTCGATTACTTTTGAAGATGGCAATGAGCTCAGCTGGCTGGAAGTGTGGTCATACGGTGACAATGAGTGCGGTCAACTCGGGCATGGCGATACGGTCACGAGGTTACTCACCCTCTCCTCTTTCTTGCTCATCTGTTGTTAAAGATCTGACCCTGTACGTATTGTCAGTTTAGTGGATCGAACAGTGGTGGACATAGCAGCTGGAACTAACTTCTCAGCTGCCCTCACAGCAGCGGGCGAGGTATCTTTTTTCCTGAAGATTTCACTTATTCATCCCATTCAGATTTATGTATGGGGTAAACACATATCAAGCGACGGAAGTGACAACATATTGGTTCCAAGACTACAAAAAGTTTTTCCCATTGATGTACATTTACAAACCAAATGTTTCAGCTGGGCTTGGACCAGTTCGCCTTCGACGTTACTACTACGGTCAACGCTCTTTGGATTTTACTAAATGGTCCTCGAACCTCCGTGACACTTTATAGAATTGGAGAAATCAGGGGTGGATATACAACAACCCGAGTGAAACTTCAAAAAGTTAGTTAATTTCCCAATTTTGTATTAAGCCAATCTATTCCTTTCATTTTGCAATCGTAGTTTCTCAAAATTAGCATTTTTTGTACATTCTTAACTTTCCGTGAAATTAGCATACGAGTGTGCGCGTGGCGTGAGTTTGAATTCTAATTAGCATAAGTATAAACAGCGTCATTTTTTTCATTTGAAATATATTTTTACCAAGATGCGGTTGCATTTAGTATATTCTCACGCAACTTCTCCAATATCTAAGAAACAGTTCGTTCATTTTTCTAATTTTATTAGTTTTTTATTCATTTTTGCATATCCATATTTCCAATTCAAGGATCAATTACCTATCAAAATATGCTCGACTGGTTCGGAAGTTCATATGTTGAAGCTGTTACCACATAGTAGACTCAAAGAGCTTCTGACAATCCATTTCGATATTGCTAAAACGGCTAAAATGATTAGAGGTGTTTTGGATATTTTAGGAAAAATAAGTAAGTATTGAACTCAATTGTCGTTAATTGGTCTTATATATAGAGAATTGCACCGAGGATATGTACTTGGCCATGATGACAGATAATTGCTCTTCTTTACTTGCACTGTACCAGGAGTTCTCTACGTAATATTTTATATATATATGTACCATTTGATACGGTGTTGTTTACAGGCAAATGCAATACACTGTACAAATCGTTCAAGACTCAAAGGCGTCTAAAAATATTACTGATGTACTAGTCAAGTTTTCTACACCTAAATTCATCAGCCGCTTGAATAAAGCTATCACAGATTGTGCGATATCGGTCGCATCCGGCTACCTACACTCTCTTACTTATCCGTGAGTAACTTATTCTGTTGGACAGGGGATATTCTCTTTGTTTTCAGTAGCGACATCAAGTTGAGAATAGATCGTTTAGCAACAGAGTACAGCGAAGACTCAGCACAGCCTGCAAAAGTTCTCGGTACTGTGAAGTTCATTTGTGTTTATTTCCATCCATGAATGTTTCAGTCAAATTATTTCATCGAATCATTTTATGGCTCAAGCATCTGGAATTGTATGGACAAGAACTCGCTTCTATTTCAAGAGTTAGTTTATTTTAGTTTTCGGTGACTCCTAGAGTTGTGGACTGTTATATCATCATAAGGATTCTTTTAAACAGAAGAATTCATGTTGGTCTATGATTCCAAGAATTAAAATGAAGGAAGTGCATGAGTTGCCAACTTTTATTACTTCGCTATTCCTTTTGATGACGAACATTGATTCGTCTTAGAATTCAACGATCATCAAACATCAAGTTCATACTTCTTCTAATGGTCGTAAACAGCTCACTTAATCCGTCTACTTGAAACTTAACTGTTTCATTTAGTATACGTACCTGAGTTCAATAGAAGAAGATGATATTTTCATTTGTCTTGACGTTTTGAATTTTGGTTTTATCCAAATCCTGTGATTGTCTAGATATTTATTACATCTCGGGCGTTTGAAAAAGAGAAGAATAGTTCATTTTCTATTTTTAAATTCCGACGATACTAGATCAATTCGTTAATGACGCCGAGTATCATTCATGGCAATGATATTTTACACAATCTTGATTCTGATAAGTGTACATCCTTTTTTCGTTCGAATTATTTCATGAGTTCTCTGAAAAAAATTCTAGTAACGCCGAGAGATTTTTTTTCGATTTCAAGTCTCTTGTTATGATTTTCCTTGGCCAAAAGCATTTTGAAACTATCGTCGTCGGGTGAAAAAGTGTTTGTGAAGCTTTCAATAGAGAAGTTTCTGTGTCTCACGTGAAGATTAAAAGAAACTGTCATATGACAGTTTTTTTGGCTACGTCGAATGATCATCTCTCACCTGTGTATGACCATGATACCAAAAAGAAATTAAGTGGCGTAGATTATCCGCATCCTATTTAATTAATGCGTGAATAGTTATTTTAAAGTCATTTCATGCATTAAGGTGTCTGATCATAGATAGGATAGGATAAACGTCTGGGTATACAAACATGAAACCTCCTTATTAAGTTTCATCATAGAAGAAATTATGATCTCCACCCTAGGTGCTCGCTACTTGAGCCAGGAAAAGGAATCTCATGATGGAACTATCCAACGCGGTATTCAACCAATGACTTAGTGAATATAAATTTGAGAAGCGTATGACTGCTATCAAGTTATATTTAGAGCTATCAATTGATTGTCCGAGAGATATGATATCATCACGTACACGTGATGTCTATCGTGGAATTCTAAGAATCGATTGACTACTCAAAGAACGATGGGTTTTTTGAACTTGTTGATACTTATTGGTTGTCTTGATTGTTGTTCTTTCGACAAGCTTGAACTGAGAAGGGTTTCGAATTTTTCAACAGTCTGATTCTTCTTCTCATATGTTCTTATATTGATCTTTCTAAAGAATTTGAAAAATGTATCAATAAAAGAATTTATTGCACTTAGAACAAGTAACAATTAGTGCTTTAAACTCTGACATTAGATGTGAGAGGACAATATTTACATGAGAGAAATGATATATACAATATACACATGAAGTAAGGCGATTGCTTATGTTCGACATCAGTCGGTATATACATTATTTTTACATTAAAGAATACGAAACGTTTGTTTTCGAAAGTTAAGTATCTAGGAACACTTTGGGAAACTAACTACCCGTTACTGTATGAGTGAGATATGTTCAATAGAGATGGGCACGGAATGAAAGCTATGATGCTCAGGAAATACCTCAGACATCAACTCCAGTAATCAAGTATCCAGATGTCTTCTTCATCTCAGTTATGAATTCTTCGGTGCAGTCGCAACATATTGTGCACAACATTCCCATTGGGTATCCCTTGTTGTCTGTGCATGTGTTCATAGGTACGAATGTTTGATGACAGCTAGCTCCATCTTTTTGAGTTTGATCAGTAAGGATTGATCCATCATTAACGACTGGTCCAACACATCCCGACATACGGCATTTGGGAGTTGCGATCTAGAGTTCCAATAATTAATAACTTATGGGTTCATCTAGAATACTCACCTTATCGAAGTTGCCTCCTTCTAAGAATGTAGCTGCTGGGTTAGCTACAGCTGATGGTTCTTCACCGAAGTTGAAGTAATCGAAGTTAACTGGTGTGGTGGTTTCTTCAACTTTCGCTGCTTCAGGAAGATGAGGAACTACTCCTGGTTGAGTCGTAGAATCATCGAAACCCTCTTCAGAGGCCTTGTCGAATTCTACGAATTTGGAGAAGTCTTCGAAGTATTTTTTCTCTTGTTTCTTCATCATTGGAAGTTTTTCACGTTTCTTTTGGACATGGAGGGATTCAACGGTAACACCATCAACATCCATGTTTACGAACTTTCCATTGGAGTCGAAGAAGATGTTACTGTTATCAGATGATGATGGAAGAGGGCCATCAAGACCTACAAGATAGATATAAGATACTCGCACTGGGTTCATCACACACCTGAGAAAGTAGACTCTGGAAGAGATCCGGAAGGGAAAGTGGATACCAAACCAAATAAAGCGACTACTATTAATAGAAACATTTCGACAGAAATAGATTTCGGGTACAATTTGACAAGTTTTCTCAGAATAGAAACCACGTCAAGGAGGATTTTTATGTTAGAAAAGATTTCTTGTGGTTTTTCCCACAAACTTCCTTATATAGGAGTGAGATGGTTGGAGGGGCGGGGCCAGAAATAGACACAGACACACACGCAGACATGAATATACATGCAGGCTGTGTTGGACATGTGGGGATGGCGCCGTTGAAATCGCGACCTGAAGACGTGATCGTCACGTGGACTTCAGAAAACATTTGATACTGGGAGATCACGGGATTCCAAGACTGACTATGCTCTGGATCGTCGTATATATTTCGTTCTATGGTCGTTTGACGGTTTCTGGCAATTAGCATACAGCATACGACATGCTCGTTTTTTCAAGCATACTGTCGCTGTCGAAACGATTGTTCGTACAACCTTCAATTGAAGGAGCTCTCTAACATCCTTCCTTTTTTAGTGTAGTGTATCGTCGTTGAATACCTCATCTGAATACTCGATCATCTTTTTGAATTAATTTTCCCATTCTGAACGTTCTTTATTCAATATGCTCTCTGGTTCTCTGGTCGTGTTTTAATT
Source organism: Auanema sp. JU1783 (assembly GCA_943334845.2). NCBI lineage: Eukaryota > Metazoa > Nematoda > Chromadorea > Rhabditida > Rhabditidae > Auanema > Auanema sp. JU1783. The sequence continues at coordinate 60,409 of CALQYR020007454.1, read as the reverse complement.
AACATATTTCTGAACGACAAGTGATAACAGTCGTTTTCGCTTGGTGATGTCGAATTGAGAGTTGAATCAAGGTCGAGCTATGTTCGACATACACGCCATTTTCCATGGGCATCCATGGTTGTCAGCGTATCAGTAACAACACTTTTCTAACCAATGATCCCGCTTGCCAGAAATGAGATGTTAAGTAGTGAGGTTCTCAAAAGCTGTTTTCGTTATTACTTATTTTTTCATAAATTTCAAGTTTTGATCCGTTGTGTTTTCTCTGGTTTTGAACCGTTGCAAGCCAAGGCAAGATATGAACGAAAAAGTTTTCTGATACGAATAATTGGATCTAATGAAAATAGAAACGTAGTTCTATTTCCTTATAATGTGGTTAGTGAAACTGAGAGTGGAAATCCCCCCTCCGCATCCTTTGAAGCTGTTCCCCTAACACTTTTTCCTAAGTTCTCCGTTGCATCTAATCCTTGTCCTGGTTTGGATCACCAATTACGTTATACCAGTGCTGTTATTCTATCTAATTTTAGCGACTTCGAGCTGAACCAAAAAATTTACACGCTTCTTAACAGTCTTCAGTACATATCTCCTCTGACTTTCAGTGGCTATCATTCTCTAAGTTGTCCAGCACCTTTCAAGTGTTGTTTACCACGATGTGCGCCTTGATTGATGGCTATCTGACACTGTCAGCGACATGAATATACGTCTGCTGACTGCCCAAATTAGGCTTTCAAGTCATCTTCATCTGTCCAAACGTTTTCGCTTCAGAAAACTGTGAGTTCGTAACCAGACTACGTGATAATATCTTACGTTCATATACAGTTCATTCGTACATATTCGATACATGTCATCCTTGAGGGTACTTCGTCTATTATCAGAGTTCTTTTAACCGTTGTCGTGCAATCCAGCCGTACATCATGTTTTTTACGAACACGTCATTTATTATTATATTCTCAAGGCTGTCTCTTTTTGAAGGGTCTGAGGTACTCGTGTATCGAACAAAAAATAGCAGAATCTTGAAGGCACTCTTATCTTATTGGAATCTTGGATGCACGTTAATGATGCTGCACAAGGGCGTCGTCTGACGGGTAGAAACCGATTTCCCTGTGCGCTAATGGCTATAACCCTACACAGCTTTCGATAGAGTCGGGACGCGCCTAGACCGGTTAAAGCCTAATGTCCAGTGGTTTACTTGAAACTCATTTTCCAATTACGGACAGTTTGAGGTTTTCCGCGTGTAAAAGACGGCGTTCAACTATTCCATTTAATCGGAATTTTCGTTCGAGATGAGTAACTTCCTGGATGCCATCTGTAAAAACCGTTTGCAAATCCAACCTAAACAGGAACAGCCTCAGTTTGACAATTCTCTGCGAAATGTTGATAAAAACAACAAGTTTTATCGTCCTATAATTCAATTTTATTTAATTCAGCAAAATCGTTGGGTTTTTGAGCCATTTGATGGCGCCAGTTCGAATTACCGATGTTTTCTAATGAGGGTTAAAAAATTGGAAGAAAAAGTAGATTGTCTGTGTCGTGTCGTTACCGTAAAAACAATCATTTGGGAAACTTTCTTCTGCATACAGAGACAACAACACCTAATATCGTTCAGAACAAGAATGATTTTGATCGCAGCTCAAGTTATATTGCGTTACTCGTTCTGAAGAAAGTATTCAAATGCCCGATTTGATACTCCAGTCGCACTTTTGTTTTCCTATTCCTAAATTCTTCCCATACTATTCAGAACCTGTCTTCAGGAGACAATTGTGCGAACAATGTTCATAGAGCGATTTATAGCAAGTATAGCTGTAAGAGCAAGTTGTTGATCTGAGTAACTTTTAAGACTCATAAATTTTGATCCAACTTGGATGCAGAGTTTGATACTGAGATCTATCTGAATTCAGATACGGATGAGATAATCTGCAAAGAGAATAATCGTCTGTGTAATTCCTTGTAAAGGACTAATTGGAACTTTGATTTTTCATTGAAAGCGCCGAAGATATCTTGTCTTAACACAATGTTCAAGACCATTCAGGGAGCTAAGTTCTAAGCCGCGCACGTCTCCCAGAAATCAAACCATTAGAATGGTAGAGATTGAGGAAGTGTTCGAAATATGCGAAAAATGACAGGAATGTTTACGTTTAATCACTTCGTAGCTGTCATAATTGAAGCCTTTTAATGGTTGTCTTAGTTCGTTAACTCGATTTGCTGACGCGTTGTGACACGGACATGAGAAAGCGATGTCCACATAAAATAATGACTAAAAGGTTTTTGTGTTTCTCGGAATGTTTATATGAGCGTCCATCAGCTCTCTGCTTCAGGAAATTACCTCGAATGGTAAACATGAAGTTCGTTTCGAATAATAGTCGAAGAGAGAAACTTCGCGGATCAAAAAACTAATTCGACTGTCCCAAAAGAGGAACTTATATAATTATATTAACATATCATTTTTCCTTCTTGAATATTACACTGAAAGTGCTATCAGCGTGATTAGTTGTAGAAAATAGGTTCGTTAGTTCACCGTCACTGTCATTATTCATGATTCAGACGTTTTATTTCGAAAAGACAGATAGGCTGGTATATAAGAGCAATCGTATTTTACAGATATATACGAACTGCTTCAAGCAAGCAACGAACAGATTGTCTAATAGTTTTTGGGGTTATTACTGAAGAAGAGCGTGTCTTATAGGAAAAATGTGTAAACGAATAGTTAGTTGAAGGGGTTTTCATGTTATAAATAGAAATCCTACCTATGTGACTAATCCTCTGATTTTTTGACGTGCCCAGCTGTCAAACTTATCAGAGTCTTATATGAAGGAAAATTGATGAGAATGATCAGCTATCGCTGATCAAAATCGCTTATGATGTTTTACGAAAAGGATAATGATGAATAGAAATTGAAATATGACGCTCATCTGCGATGATAAACAAATACACTCGTGCTTGATTATGAAGAATGATCAGCGTGATATCTGTTCCATTTTTAACACCTAAAGCTAGAATGTTGATCTTATTATCTTAAGATGTTTTTGTAAACGACCATTCCCTTCCAATCACAGATCATGCGGTTAGATTGAAGATCATGATTATTCGTTATAATTTTCCACCAAAACTCAAAGGTTCAGTTTTTCATGTGTTTCCATATCATTCAAGAGGCTAGTTATGACGTCTGAGAAAAAAAATATGCGAACATGTCATATCATTCATTCTTTCTTCGCTTCTTTTACTTCAGAAGGCGTTGACATGCCATATTTGACATGTTTCAAATTCTGTGAGAAACATTTTGTCTTTTCGCTTTTTTGAGATATTAAGACGTCAAATTCAATTACATTAAAGAATCTTCCTTTCAAATAAACAACACGCGCACTTAGGCCAAGTGAGATGATATGAAAGTGAATAGTGGAATGTTTGACAATCATTTTCGTGTTCATGAATCTGATAAGATTAGAGTTCGTATTTCAAAAAATTAATTTTTAACAATCAAAGACATCGTTCTTTGAATAACGTCAGAAATAGTCAAAGAGTCAGGCATGATGACATGATATGATAATACTGCTTCCTTCATTCTAAGTCTGTCTAAGGTCTTCTATACTCTGTTCTTTCAGGATGATTCCGTTCGCTCGGTTCTCAGCTCATCATTCCAAATTTGGCAGAAATCTTCCGCATTCCTAAAACGGCTTATGTCGCTCGCAAATCAAACTCAAACTCTCTGGAAGGATGTCAACTTGGTGAGTTGTTTTGCTGAACTTTTGTTGCAATTCCAGATACAAAATGATACAATCTTTGAAAGACAGCAAATGTGTTATCTGTCGGTAAATGAACTAAAGGATTAGTTGTCTCAAATGGCTTCGAAACATTCAATTTTCCTTCCTGATGGAAGTATTGTTTTTACAATTAAAAAACGTGATTTCAGATGCGGCTACATAAAATAGGGAGATTTCTTCTCGGGTCTTACAACGTCGGCCTCAAAGATGAAATAAAGAAAATTACTCTAGAAAAACCAAGATACCGTTTGATGAATCCGAAAATCAGTTCCATTTATGTGTTCAGTGATTCATTAGTTCTTTTAATTGTAAGCTAGGACTGGAATAGCTTCAAATAATGAGAATTATTTTTAGAACAATGACATTCGCAGCTACGACTTAAATTTAGTATGGACCGAGAAAACGCCCGAAGAATTGATATATGTTAAGACTCCAGATATGGAGTGTAGTTTGGAGTTCAATGAGGAAGAAAACAAAGAGGGTGGCCAGAATTGGGTTCATATCTGAAACAAGGCTGGACTAACAATATCGCTTACAGAATGCTTTCTCCATGCAATGCCGTTATCCATTTGACCCCTTGATGGAAGGAGTTCCTTATCCACTCACCAGATATGGAAGACATCAGTTTTCTAATGACTGTGAGCGTGAGAAGCTGAGGCTCTCTGTTTACGAGGGCGAATGGAGGCGTAATCGTATGCACGGAAAGTATAACCTCAGTTTATGTTCCGCGTCTTAATTTTTCACTTTTCAGGGGAACTTTAACGTTTCCCAATGGGGATATTCATAAAGGAATGTTTGTAGATGATGTATTGCATGGGTTAGTGCTTATTTTGTTCCTTTAACGTTGTACTATTAGGTTTGGCGAAATTCATAGGGCAGTTTTGGAGGAAGCTGAAACCAATAGTGGAATGCTCTCGTCCTTTTATCTAAGCTCTTCCTCCAAGTCTGTCAAGTTTAATATTTTTCGAGGAGTTTTTAATCGAGGAGTGCTGAATGGAATTGCCAAGATACGGTGGGAGCACTTTTCAATGAACTCAACAGTTTTTTTCTCAGATATTTTGATGAAAGAACGTACGAGGGGTATGTAGTGAACGAGGAACCTTTTGGATTTGGTTTGATGAGAAGTGCAACTAGAATACATGTGGGATCTTTCCAAAATGGATTAGAGAATGGATACGGTGTCGATGCTTGTGCAAGTATGTGCACTTGAATTGTTCCTATTAAGTGAACCTATCCTTGTCAGAAAGCAAAACTCTTGGTGAATTCGGAAACACCAAAGATAAATTGAATCGGCTTGTGGTAACTATAGACGGAGCTGTTACTGAAGGAGAAGTGCTCAATAATGTTTTCAAGGTTTTGAACTTCTCGAACATGTTCCTCAATTTGTATTACTAGAATGGTCGAATAACTGCAGTAATGCCAGACGGAGATACTGTAGAGTATGAAGGAGAGATGGACGGAGCAAATATAGGCAGAGCAGTAAGGAACAAGATATAACTTGAAAATCAGATTTCCTAGGGAAAACTTATGCTGACGAAAAACAGGAGCATAGTAGGATCTTTCAGTGGTAACATACTTAACGGCGAAGTTCATATTCTGGAAGGAACAATGGAGTTTTCATCTGAACGAGAAGACCTTATGAAGTAATTACAGTATCGTTCTTTCTCAGCAAACATTGTCTATTCCAGTAACGAGGAACCTAAATTGTCGATTTGGTCAGTACCATTAGAGAAACGTTGGAAGGATATGTTCGATAGCTTCAAACAGGAAGAGCTAGGAGTGACAGGTATTCTGGAATAACATTCGTTCCGACTCATTGACTAATCTAGGAGGTGAAACAAATTGCGGGCAGGTGTGGAGTAGCATAGTTTGGTCGATGGAAAGAGGTAGACAGTTACTATGCCGTAACGCAGGGTTTGTACTGAAGAACCGTTCGGAAATCGCATGTTACTTCTTGTAGAAATAGTGATGAGAAATATCCATTGAGAAAAGGATTCTGTCGGGCTCTTGAACATATACCGGACTACAACTCACCGTGGTCCCTGTCTTACTACGAAAGCGTGGTGGAGTATTGGCGTCTTGTAAGCTACACTGTTTCTGAGTTATGTCAGATCCGATTTGTTATAGGCTCTAGATAATGCATATCATCCCATCTGTCGCATAATGATGTCTGTGGTTGATGTTTTCCAGATTTCTTATGGGGATGTTGCAGAGCATCGGGCATTATATTCTAATGCCACATTAGAAGCTATCAATTTGATTAATAGAGTTTATGAAATAACGAGGTTCGTCATATTTTTAGAAATACGTTAAGGATGCATATTGAAGGACCCTCTTCCCATCTCTGCCCTCTGATCCCAATCATGTTATTTCTTATGATTTCGAACCAGACCATTTGTGGTAAATATTATCCTTCGGCTCAAAATATCTCCTATACTTAGCTCATCTTCGAATGATGTTTTCAATACAACATCTTCTGACGAATCGGTTCCAACATCATCAGATTCGTCCCCTGAAAAAATGAAATCATCGTAAGAAATCGAAAATTCTGTCTTTGAATTATATAAGTGTTTCAGATCCAAGCAAACTGATAAGTTTCGCTTCCCAGTGCCCGCAAACGATTTTGTCAACGATGTTAGTTACATGCAGCTTACATGAATTATCTAATCAGTTTTAGGCTTTTTTTTCGAGATGTGGTCCAGTTTTATTCTCGATTTTCTCTTTGTATAACAAAGATGTTAATGATCGTTACTGGGAACGGACAATGTATCTAAACAACTTCACTGACGTCAAAATTTTGAGATACCTCAGTGTCCCGAAGTTTGCTTTCTTACGTATATACCACAAACGAGCTTTTCTGTAGAGAATTGTGGCCTTGGGAAATGGATGAAGATGTTATGAACGACTTAGATAGACCATTGGTACAACCGTTCGTATTTAGATTTGCTCTATTCTAATCATTATATAGACTATTGCAACGGCTAGAGATAAATTCTACTCAAATGCAGTCCACATGCTGCAACAGTTACCTATGGAAACGAACCCTTCACAGAAGCTCAGAATACTTGCAGGGACATTCAGCATAATGAGATCGGTACGCTACATTTTTTTTCAAAAGTTTCAAACCCCCTTCGCTCTACTCGTTGTCGTTTTCACTAACATTTACTATTGGGAACTGAAGTAGTATTTTGGTAAGTATACATGACGCGGAGAACGGTTGCCCTCTTTCTGATAACAGTTTCCTGACACTATTTAATCTTTGGTTATAGTTTGGACTTGAAAGTTAGGTTGCAAAAGGGAATGAAATTTCCACTTTTGTAGTGTGTACGTAGATTTTTGAAACATTGGAGAAAATAGTAGACTCTGGGGATTATTAATTTAAACTAGTACCTTCTATGAGATGCTGGGAAATTTTCTGCTCTCTTGCAGTTTTGAATAGTGAATAGTCTATTATCATTGCCTTAAGCTTCGATGTTTTGGTTTAGTGAGGCACTATGTTTGCACTTCAATGCAATAGAGATACTTTAGTATTCTCAGTATGTGAGACAAGTGTTGAACACATCAAGATAGTTTTTATTTAGTTTATAATTTAAATTTGTGTATAACATGTAAAAGTCAATGAATTCAATTCAACAACTGGGGCAATGCTGACTTCTAGTAACAAGATGAGAAACTGTAGTCAATTTCTTGGATGTTGTTGAGAAGCTCGCTTAAAGGGTAAAGGTGATGGAAAAACTTCAGTGGGTGCAGAGAACACAAGACTCGAGAAACATAAAGCGTAGTTGCGGATGAGAATAATATATACTGTATATTTTACAACTGTATTAGTTGTGAGCAATGCAAGCCGGGAAGAGCAAGATTCTCTAACCCTTCTAGGAATGACTCTCACTCTTGGACAACAATCTAATCTTTTGCCACTCATGTAGAATTTAGAATTAGTAACATAATTTTCCCTGAATGTACATAAAACTGAGAAGGACGTTGAAAGAACCCCAATTTGATACCATTCCATATCTTAGAACGAGAATTTAGAATATATTCCGGTAATGAAATGAGATTTGATATAAAAAGACATATGGGAGTGAACATGGGGGAAATAAACAATCTGAACAACTGGGGCTCTCTACCTCTAGACGTTAAGATCAGAATCCTCTTACTCTATCGTAACTGTGGGTTTCTAACTCTGGCGACTTTACTCTGTAAGGTCTGGATCTTAACTATTAACTGAATAGTAGATCTAAAAAGCTACTGATCACATATTATGCGATATCAGCTTTCACTTATCATTACTAGAACTGACTGGGGTCGGGGCATGGAATGCTTGAAAACAATATGTGAGCGGAAGAACTTGGTAAAGATTCGTGAAAAAGAAGAATTTATACCTAGGGTCAATAAGTATCTTTTTTCAAAAAAATTCATATTTTTTGATTAAATTAGACGGAGATGCATAGAAGAGCAAGTTTTGTAATGGCTGTGGGGGTAAGGTGATGGGGTTCGTCTTAACACTCATGGCAACAATAAATAAGTTCACACTCAACAATAGATTCTCTGAATCTACTGAGATGTTAAAGTGTATATAAGCACGTTGATTTCATTTCATGATAGAGCTCTAGACTGCTTGATAACTGATTTGAATTATGAATGCATCAAAGTTCTCTTGAATGTTAAATGGACCGTTATAGTTCAGAATTCAAATCAATTGTCAACGACAAGACTAATATAGAAGTTAAGAACTACTATATCGATGAAAAGGCTAGGAGGAAACGAAATGTTATGGATTATCGAAGCAAACTGGCAGGAGTATTTACATACTATATACACTTGAAGGGTGTAATCAAGATGAAACATGAACAACAGAGAAATAAAAGAAACAACTTAGTGGACGAAGCTTGTCACTGCTTTGTTTAGAGATCAGGGATGTACTTTCAATTCGAAATATGTGTCTTATGCTTCTAGCTTTAACTCTCGAACGATAGCGTTTTCTAGAATATCGCTAAAAGATTGTTTGGGAGAATCAGCACTAATGTAACCGGAATCATTGCTTGCTTTGTCAAGATCTTTTCCTTCATTTTCGGATTTCCACATGCCAACGCAGAAGGCAGCAATAGCATCAGCCATATCCGTTCCTTCACGAGCTTTCTTCTGTAACAAAATATAGTTACTACTATCGGACAAATCCCTCTAACAAATGATGAGCTACTATTGAAAGCTAAATTTCTAAGCGATGAAGGTAAACCATTGTCGTAGACTTCGACACTGATTCGTTTATGTTTGGTCAGACGGACTTTTTGCTAGCTCGATCATAAGAGTTTTGCTGAAGCCACGGCGACCCATTTGTTCGCTGGGCAAAAAAGTAATAGAAAAAACAGTTCGCTCGCTCCTATTTATATTGATCAACCGACGAATCGAAATCAAAAATCGTGCGGTAGACGTTTTTTCCAAAGTTTTCCGTACTCAAACAATCGAATGTTGGAACGCGAGGAAAAATTTGCAATTCTCATCTCATTCATGGGTGCTTGAATTCTTACCTGGTACTTGGGGTGATGACGGAATGGGCTGTCTGGTCCAACAGATTCAGGAAGGTCTTGGTCATCAATAATTCTACGAATTCCCTTTCCTATCTCTTGACTTTTCTTGGCATTATGATCGTTGTTATTGAGAACTGAAACTGTAAGCACATAAGAGATGAGTTTGACGTGTTCAGTTTCAACCTATGACTACTCACGCACTAAATCTAAGGCTTATCATTTAAGACTATTTAAAAGCTTTCTATAGCTAGGTGTGCATAATGTGGTTTTAAACAGATTCGCTATGATGGTAAATTGACAAAAATTACCTTTCGCCATATCCATTCGCAGTTTGAACTCATCTTGACTAGTTGGAATAGGAGGAAGTCTTATTTGATTGGGCTCATCCTCGGTCTCAACCAGATGGCGAAGAACTGAAGATCCTTCTCCTCTCATTGGACGAATCGCAATAGGCTTAGCAGGTGCCTCCATTCGGTGACTTCTTTTGCGTCGTCTTTCAATTGGGCTTTCCTGAATTGATAATAATTAAATAATGACTGGATATATATAACTAACCCTGGTGTTCTGCAAAGTAGCAGCACTACTGAATGCTCGTGGACGCACATCAGGAGTAATCTGATTGTTACTAGAGACCGGAGAAGGCAAAGCGGAAACGGAGGATCGCAGTTGGTTCTGAAACTGTTTTTATACTAAGCGATATAATCTATTCTAATGAAAATTAGTTTGCGAATGGTTTTCTAGTGAATCAAAAGCCCTTTTGTCTCTCCACTCATCTCTTTTTTTTGGTTTTTATCTTAATAGTTCATCCCTTAGCAGCTTCTCCATTTGCTCTCTCGCTGTTCTTCCTGATTTTTCATTCTCCCTTTCTATCTTTATATTTTTCTCCGGTATTGTCGACGTCAAGGACATCGGAAACATGTACTTTACGTCGGTAGCCCACCAGATAGTTGAAGACACGAATCCGTCCCGAAAGCTTAGGGACTCCCTTTCAAACGTTAGGAAAGAAAGAGTTTCTAAGCACTAAGCACTGTTAGGAGCAGTTGCACTAGGTCTAACTCTGTTTTGATGGCTAAGTCTTTCTTATTTAACAGGGCAAAGAAAGTAGAGCATTGTATAAGACAATTCTCTTTCTAGAGTGAAAGTCTATAGTTGTTATATATCCTCTTGTTGGAATTTTCTTTAATAGACAATAACACCTACCATGTTCGAAAGGAACCCAAAGGAGCTATGTGGTGGAAGAGCTGGAATTCCAAATGGCAATCCATTTAATGTGAAGGTATTCATACCCGAATACATAAGTCCTGATCCGCTAGTAGCTGCTAGAGTAGCAGTAGGAGTAGTAGTAGAAGGGTTGGTGAATACTCCTGTATTGGATCCAACGTGTGTAGAGGAAGCTATTGTTGATGCTATAGCAGCAGCAGCAACAGCAGATGCAGCTGCTTGATTATGGAGTTGTAATATAAAATGGTTGAGCTGCTCATTATTGAAAATATGCGATTGTTGCATTGGCATGATGTCTTGTTTGGAAGTTGAAGTCTAAAAGAAATCAGTTAATGAAGTGTGTGTTTGTGTGAACGAACTTCAACGTTAGCAGAGTTTCTGAATTCTTGTGGCATTGAAGCGAGCAACGCCTGTAAGTCTAACTGGCCGAGAACCGATGGGTTTTGGTTGTTCATTGCCTGAAATAAGGAAATAAAAATCCAAACTAAAGTACGGAAGATAACAAAGACGATTTCAAGACAGTGTATATCAAATATTGCGAAAATATGAGCATATTCTTGACGTCAGTAGAAGTTAGTTAGAAGAATGAGGAGTGGGAGGACAAAGGTGAAAAAATAAGAAAAAGAATGAAAGAGGAAGAGAGAATGGCTTTGAGCAGCATCATCATCATCATCACTTGCAATCGCTCTCTTCGTATCTTCTGCGATTGTGTGTGTGTGTGAGAGTGTTATAACGCTTTTTCTTTTTCTCTTTTTCTTAGTTCGTTGTGGAGTTTGATCAGTCACGTTGATAACTCCAACGAACTGCCAGAGGGCATCGTTGATAAAGCAGAATGATATGTGATGTCATTTCCTTTTTTTCGTGTATTTGTTATGGTTGCGAAGACGATTCACGACTTAAACTTGAATCTGAAGCTTGGAAGAGATAATATAAGTACGTAAACCTCATCGGTAGCTCTCAGAAAAAAACGTTAGGGCAGGTTGTAATAATGACATGTAATGCTTTGACTCAGAGTGTAATTGAGGTTCATGTGACTCTAAGAAGATAACTTGAGAAGGAAAGTTAGCTGTTGCCACATTTGTCGTGTGGTGATCAGCTAAAACTACAAACAAAGAGGCTGATGTTGCGAATATGGGACTAGGTCGTACGTTTTTAACCGAAGTACCTGAACGATTCTAAAGCAGAAAAAAAAAACGAAAATTGAGAATACCAGTTCTGCAGATCGTTTGATAAGATGCTGACAAAGATGAAACGGAAAAAAATGGCTGAAAAAAGGGAAAAGATAGAAATGGCTGAGAGAAGATGGAAAACCAAAGAAGAGGTAGAGATCGAGACGGTTTAGAATGAACAGTAAACGAGCAAAAGCTATCAGAAGGTTATGAAATAAATGAAACCCGGAAAAATCTGTGACAATCTAGCGCCTGAATATTTCCATATGCACAAAAGAAGTGTACAAGAGAATATCTGGGGTTCTGTCGACAAACAGCCGGCAAGCCGGAGGTCGCATGTCCTTTTTGGGAAGAACATAATGATCATGGCACAGGTGTGAGTCATCGATCGAAATCGGAAATGCAATGAAAACGCAAAAGCTTCTTTTTCTGATATTTTTGGTTTTTTGCGAGAATCTACTAGTTTATATATGTGTATGTTGAAAGACATATAGAATTATATGAAACGATAGACAAACAGATTGATGCTGTTGGAGACGGGGGAATGGGGAGAAGCGAACGAACGAACAAGCGAATGAAGGAAGTAGAAGTTGAAATTGAAGTAGAAGTAGAAGTAGAAGTAGAAGCTTGAATACTATAGTAGCCTTACTAACCATACGAAAATTCGTAATAATTGAGATTTATTAAATAACTTATTGGAGCCAGGAAGTGATCCAGCTGATAGATTTATGCTGTATGCGAAATATAGACTGCTTAGGCTATTGCTTGAAGAAAGAGTGGGAGGAGAAGACGAAAGTACATCTGATGTTCTGCAATATTCGTTGATCTACCCTCTGCCCTTCTCTCTCTTTCTCCCCCTAGGCGTCCCTTGGTGTTCTCACTTCTATTCTCTATCTTCTCTTCTTTTTAGCATTGTTTTGGATCACCTCCCTGCTATTCTAGCTTTCTCGTTGAACGTTCATCCGTTCCTTTTTTCTCTTTTCATTTGGCGTCTAATTCTTTGTCGTCAACAACTTATTTCTTTACTTCTCTCATGCTCTCTTCCTCTCATTCTCTAAGAACATTAGTTCTTTCGCCTACTATCGTCTATTGTCTCTAATGGTTTCATTTTCGATGCTCAATCTTTCTTATCACTTTTTGTTCTTCCACCTCTCTCTTCGCATTCCTCATCTCAACACTCTATCACTCTCACACACGCTGATTCTCTCTCCTCGCAGTCTTCGTGTAGTTTTTAGTTTTTTTTTTGTTTTTTACGTCGTTATCTCTTTAACGAAAGAAACGACTAGCGTTTGTCTATCATCCGTACTATAACCTTTCTAACTAAATATTGGCAAGAAGAGATTCAATAGCGTTCGGGAAATGACAAGAGTTTTCAAACTTGTTATCCATTTTGGATATTATTCTTCAAGTTCTCTACGGATCCAATAGAAAGAAGGAAAGAAAGTGACAAAGTAAGAAAATCGTAGAGTACTTCTCAACTATTGTATATTAAGTGCAGCATAGGGGCAATATGGGATGTCGTCAGACTAGGAATAGTTCGTAGAACAAACTTCTGAAATTCATTCCGTTTGGCTAGTCATAGCTCATAAATGTTTTGTCATGGCTTAAATTGAAACTCTGATCATTACTCAACTTGGAGAATGACATACGAGAGAATCAAAGCAAAGGTTAGAGAAGGTTCCATACCCTCTATCGTTCTCTCTCTCTCATAACAAATGTGAGACGATTCGAGAAAGATTCGATAAGAACTAAATTCGTGACACAAGAAGTACAATATGGCTTATTTCCGAACAAAAGGACTATGATACCATTAATGATCATGTCCTCGGGGAAAGACTCAAAAAAAATTTGTGTGGCTGTATGTTCATGGTAGGATCTCTATCTCCCTTTTCCTTTTCGATGCACTTCTTTAGTTCTTTCTCTCTCTCTCACTTCCCCCCAATAATATTCCAATCTCTTTCAATCGTTTTTGATCAACGACTCCAGATTGACGGGGTTGGGGGATGGGTCGAGCCCTTGTTCGTTAGGTCCTTTAGTTCTCCTTTTGATGCTGCCCTAAATGGCCAAGAAAGTGCGCAAAAGTGCATCTGTCCTCTAACATTACGTGCCGACTTAATTTTATTGCCCAGAGGCAGAAGGTGGACTTTTGTTTTGCAAAACTTTATATACTTCGAGACATGTTTATGACATGTGAAAGCATCCTTAAATGGTAGACATGTAGTAGTCTGTGATGTAAAAAATGGACAAATGAGATATTATTTGAACTGAGTGTGTATTGAGGGATAGAGAGAGGGCGAGGGGTAGAAAGAGGAAGAGAGAGAGACAGACTCAAGTGACAAAAATATTTAAATATGTTGGCCTATTGATTAGGGCTGTTTGTGCCAAAACACGACGAACATACATACACACAATGATTGACAGCATTAGATCAATTTGATATCGAGGAGGAAATATATTTCGTGAAGCTAATATAATGAAAAGAAATGTGTAAAAATGGAAAAAAAACGAAATGACATCATAAGTACATAAAGCTTGAGGCATGTAACCCAATCGTAATTATAGAAAACGATGGCAAATAACGAAATCAGGTGGAAGATGTTGAGAAAGATAAATGTGACTGAGTGCACTATGTCTCTATATACCATCTATGGTCAAATATAAGACAACAATTAAAGAATATATGCGGATTCTCTATTCTTGTTAACATATAGCAAAGGATGTGTATGTGTCTGTCTGTGTGTGATATAGGAGAATGAGAATGTAACACCGGAGATAGAGAGAGAGAGAGAGAGAGTGAGATGCTGTTGCTTCGTGGTAGTATAGACTCTCCTATGAGAGATGGTTTAAGATGGAAAAGTACAAATATTCTGTTCATTTTCACATTAAAGAACCTTCTGCTTTGGCGGAATGTCTCTTCAAAAATAGAAGAAAAAAATGGAAAATGACAATGTGAGAGAGAGAGAGAGAAGGACGACGACGACACAGAAGATTTGCTACTCGTATAACACGTGAAATGAAAAAAAAAGACGACGATGTTGTTTGAGACGTAGAGGAAAACAGGTTAGAAGTAGAATGAAGTAGAGTGCAGACATAGTTCATCATATAAACAACAGTACGTCGTCGTTTTGTGTTAAAAACTACATCGTTGTAGTCGTTGAGTTATGAATCTGAATTTCATACAACTTCGGGGATGAAAAAGTTTCGAAGACTATATTGAAAGTCTGTGGGAGAGTGTGTGTCAGCAATCACAGTTATTTACGAAAAGAATTGTTTTCGTTAAAATAGTCAAAAGAGCTCGAAGATCGGACATTGGATTTTCAGTTGTTCTAACAGACACAGACACATACACAGACACACACACACGCATACACATGCATACACTCTTTATGGAAATTAGACTGAAGAGGATGAAAGATGATTGCTGTCTGTACTGATTGAACTCTTCTTTCCACCCGATTAGCAAAAGCAGTTTGAATTTCGCTTTCTTCTCTTATCTTATAAGAAACTGCACTTTTGATGGCATCAGATAATGAAGTGAACATTATGTGGAAAAAAGAGATTTCAAAGCTTCTTCGTTCATCGATGTTGATAAGACGACATGGCTGTGAGTATGCGCGTGTGTGTGTGTTTCCTAGCCCAACAGCGAACAAGGCTGTCAATTCCCTTCCTCAAAATAACATTCTCACGTTTTCTCTCTCAATTGTTGTGACCTTTGAAGAATAAAATGAGCCAGAAGTTCATAAAAGTTGCTCCAAATGTGTGAATATGGGATTTGATTTGTAGCATAAGCTTATTGAATATGTGAGAATATAATGATAACGTGTGTATATGTGTGTGTGTGCATGGATGGATGCATAGATGTGGAATTGAATGACAATGGTTTTATAATCTCATTGATGAGGATTTGCTCCCATTATGGAAACGAGGGCACTTTTTATAAAAGAAAAAATGTCTGAGAGAAGAAAAAGGGGGGAAGAAGACGACGATAACAGGGACGACGACGATGAAGAAGAAGAAGAAGAAGAAGAAGAAAAAGATGGAAGACGTTTTTCTGTCTCTTTCTCTCTCTCTCCCTCTACTTACACTTCTTTTCGAAAAAATCTAAAGGGGATTGAAGCTTTGTTTCAGCCCCTACAATTAGAGAGCTGGTTGGTTGGCTGGCTGGCTGGCTCTACAAGGATGTTCGATGCTCAACCAGAAATTATATTTATAATAGTAGTTATAATAACAACTAATAGTAATAATAATAATGGAATAGAGAAATCTAATAATAAGATCAACCGTCTTAGGCCCAATATCAAAGCTTAAATGACTTTTGAACTGGTTCACGCGACGATCCGAAAGTTAATTTCGCGTGGAAATTAGAATATTATATTCAAAACAAAGGCGTTGAAGCGGAACAAATCATCTTATCTGATTGAATTAGTCTTGAATTCGAAGATGACAGCACCAGAATTTGTTTTATGATGGTTCGGTGTGTGTTAGTCTCTCTCTCTCTCTCTCTGTTTCTCTCTTTGAATTCTATTCGTTCGTCGTTCGTTCGTTCGTCCGACACAACCATATTGGCCATAGCTATGTTAAGCTTCAAGCCTTGTTGTTGTTTTTGAGAGAAGAAAACAAGACGAAGGATGAAAATCAAAAATAGAATTGGTATAATATGGAATTTGAACCTTCTATCAGAAGGCAATTTCTGATACTGAAAGGTATAAGTTGAGTCTGTTGTAATCGAAAGGTACTAATTGGGGGGAAAAGCTTCGGCACTTGGCTTGCCAACGAGAAAAAATGCCTTTTGCGAGCAAAAACAACTATTAGATTCATATACACAGACTAAAGAGAACAAGCACAGAATGATTTTCAAACAGGCACACACACATACACAGACACAGAGGAGGAAAGTGAATGAGTGGGTGATGGGACAAAAAAAGGTAAATATTATGGAAACATGTGAGAGTACATGATAGTACAATATGTAGCAGGTCGCTCGTCTCTGCAGATGCTTTTAACTAATTTTTTTTTTGCTTCTATAAGTAGATCGAGTTGAAATGACATTATTTTGTGAATGATATGCTTTGAGATGACGTTTGTGGAGCACGATATGCTGATCGTCGACCTGAGCTATTTATGCCATGTTGAGCTGTTGGCAACGTCTCAAAAAAGGTTTATATGAACTATAAAAATGTTGGCAGAAAATAAGCTCATTCTGTCCATGTTGTATCTTTCTCTCTCTTTCTCTCAATCTCTCATTCTCATATTCTCTCTATGCCTTGTTTGGAGCAGTAGAAGTAGTTCCGGTTTAATTGTAGATGACACGAATGATAAAGAAAAATGATACGTAAGGATTAAAGAAGAGGAAAAAAAAATGGAAGGAAGAAAAGTAATAGAGAGTGAGAGAGAGACGGCAGGACGTTAAGAAATGAAATGAACGGAAGAAAGGAGAGAAGGAGACTGAGAAAGATCAACCGTTCAACGCGAGTGCAGAGAGATAAACTAAAAAAATGGAATAACAATCTGCGTAGGAAAATTGGTGTTACGTGAGTTTTCACGTGAGCTTTTTCTCGCCGGCTTTCTAGTGCTAAATGGTCATATTTGAAAAGAATGGAGATTATTGAAGGAATGAGGGGGATTAATAGTTAAACGAGATGATTTCTTTCTTCTTAGCCTTCAAGTCTATGAGAGACCATGAATTGCTTCATCCTACGAACATGCTGCTGATGGACGAGGCGCAAAGTATCTCGTTGAGATGATGGCAGCGAAGGTTAAGAAACACAAAGCCAATACATTATCAGAATGAAGGTTTTATCAGAGTGGGAGAGAGGGAGAGAGCGAAATGGAAACGAATGATCTGTAGAACCAAAAAGAGTTCTTTTTGGCTGCGAAAGTGCAAGCTCATCAAGGTTTCATGTTCACCTGATCTCTCTCTGACAAAAGCCAACACAAAGTCTGAAAGAGCTTTGACTGCAAAGACGAAAAAAAAGATTTTTTTTGTCAAAAATTCAATAATTTACTTTTTTTGTCGTTTTCTTACACAATAATATGGAAACATTCAAGAAAATTGATATGATGTGAAGAGAAAAAAAGAAAAAAAATAGAATTGATGGCATAAACAACAACGGAAAGAAACGATGAAGAGGACTACTGCTGCTGCTACTACTGCTTGCTTGCCTGCCTGCCCCACCAGCACTACTCGGAATAGAGAATAAGCCAAACGACATACGAGAATAAGAGAATGAGAATGAAAAAGTCTCGTTTGAGAGAGAAAAAGAGAAGGCTAGAGAGAGAGTGAATGAGGCATAGAGGGCAATCGCCCGTCAGACTGACTGACGACGTCGTCGTCAGCACCATCTGAGAGAGGAAAGAGAAAGGCTAAGTGCAATTGCACTTTTTGTCGCCAATAAGCGACATGAAAGCACAGACAGAGAGAGAGATGGGGAGAGTCAGTAGATGGACACAGAGAGAGAGAGCTTCTAACCATACAACATCATATATTTCTTATATCATCATCCACTATCTCCCTCTCTCTATGATAGTCTGTCCCTCTCTCTCTCTCTCTTCATCACTTCCTTTCACTCTTTTTTTTGCTTGTAGTTGATGAATCTCTTCCTGTTATCACTTTCAACAAGGGAAAAGCTTACGAATGTGCATCTTGTAGCTGTTGAGAGTAAGAAAAGTAGAAAAAAAGAAGAAAGAATGTAACTGTGTAGACAAAATATGAACTAAAGGAGTGTAAAGATTGTCTACCAAATACTAGGTTGAAATGTTTTTTTTTACTTTTTTGTTCTTTCTCTTTCTCAAACTTTGCTCCGTTTAGTATTTTTCCAAAACATACGTTCATTCCTCTTCCTGTTTTGCACCCTCCACTCTGTCTCCTCCTCTTTGTATATACTTGTCTCTCGTCTCTCTCTAACTCCTAGGTTTTTTTTTATTTTTTTGCACACAAGAGAGCACAACTACATAAAAGTGGAAGAAAGAGAGAGAGAGAGGGGTTGAGAGTGTAAAAGGATGAAGACGAAGTATGAGAGAAGGAAAGAGAGATACATGAAGTAGAAGAAGGGTGTGACGTGAAAGGAAAGTTCAGTTTTGGAATGTTTTTATTCAAATTCAGATGATTAAGCTATTGAAAGGAATAGATGATGATCATGTGATGTGAAGGGACGAAAAAAAAAGAAAAAATAGTTTGTCCTTTCTCAGTTCTACAGATGATAAGACAGAAAAAGAAAATGAGACTGACTGACAGACTGACTGACTGACTGACTGACTGACTGAATGGACTGAGAGAATGAGAGAGAGAGAATGAAGTTGTTTGGAAAGTTTAAACGAGGAGTGAAGTTGGCGGAAAGTAGGAAGAAGTCAAATTGACCATAATTAACATAGTTTACTTAATAGTAATATTAACTAAATTAATTATATGAGAGAAAGAGAGAGAACATTGGGCTGAAATCATCATGAGAAACGTTCTTCTTCCTTCTTCGTCTTCATGCCTGTCGCTCATTGCCTTCCTCCTTCCCTCCCTCCCACCTACCCTTCTGCTTCCATCCAACCCTCCCTATCCTTTCTTCACAGAGTTTGTGAAAGAAAAAAGAAATTTTTGCACAAAAACGGCAGTTGATTGATGGTTTTGAAGGAGAAAAGTGACTTTTGGAAGCTAAAAAGTTAAAGTTTAATTCAATTAAAATGATGTTTTGAAGTGTTTTTTGGGGGGAAAAAGCAACATGTTGTAAGGAGAGTGTTGTCGTTTAATCGAATCTGTTTCCTAAGAAATCACATGAAATCAGCTGCTTGATTAGCGTGGGCATTGACTAGACTGGGTGTGTATGTATGTATGTGCTGTGTGTGTGTGTGTGTTGCGTGTGTGTGTGTGTGTCTACAACTGAATGACTTAACATGCTCTTTCCACACACGTTGTTCATTCAGACAAAAAACACGCATGGAAGGTCTTTGTGTTGCATGTGTGTTGCATGTTGTAAGCTCTTAATAGGGTTCTTGTTAAGAGGTTGAAAAAGGAGAGTGGAAGTTGTAGAAACTTTCCTTATATGTACTTTCGTTATAAGCGGAAGTGAGCTTGCTAATTGAAGAAAGTGCTGTGAAGCATGTGAGACTTAACTAAAGATTAAATTGAGAAAGATGCTTAATGGTCGAGATTTGAGGGAAACTCTCATGTTAAGAACTCTCAAATCTCTAAATCGTAATAGATTTCTTTTTATATATTCATCTTCTCAATGTAATTACATGAAAGGCACATTTCGTGCATTGTTGAAACAGAGTAGTGATAGAGAGATTATGAGAGAGAGAGAAAGAGAGAGAGAGTTTCAAAAAACGATGTCAAAGTCTGGAAAGTGCTTGTGTACTGATAAGAGAGGACTGCTGCGATGAGATAGGAAAGTGAGCGAGTGCGAGAGAGAGAATAGCTGCTGAGTA
Organism: Auanema sp. JU1783; assembly: GCA_943334845.2. Lineage (NCBI taxonomy): Eukaryota > Metazoa > Nematoda > Chromadorea > Rhabditida > Rhabditidae > Auanema > Auanema sp. JU1783. The sequence continues at coordinate 40,321 of CALQYR020007454.1, read as the reverse complement.
TCTATTCTCTCGACCTCTACCTATTGCTTCTACTCTACCTTGTTCTCTTGCTCTCTTTCTCTCTATACTCACCTTGAGAATGTTTTTTTTTGGCATTTCGCCTTTTGAACAAGACAGCAAAAGGAGAGATAGAGAGAGAGAGAGGTTAAGAGAGAGAGAGAGACAGACAGTTTGTTCTCCTTCTGTGTTCAATTGAATTGTGGTTAATAATCCATTTTCGGATGATAACGAACGTCCTGACCTTAAAAATTTGAAGAATTAATAACGAAGAGATTGAATTAAGAAAGTGGGAATAGACGTATGACGTAGTGGGACGAAGGAAAAAGGAGGAAAAGGACATGTTATCCATGGTAGTTGAGTGTGAAGAGACAATAACCGAATGATCTTTGAACAAATAGATGGACAGGTCATCTTCTTGTTGTTCACTTTGAACAGATTTTTAATTTCTTGAGAGAGATAAATATGCATTTCTCATTCTTTCTCTCTCTCTCTCCCTCTCATGGTCTTTACCTCTCCCATTACCTATCCCATTCAGTTTATCTCATTATATCTGACAATCTGCATCTCTCATTCTCTTGTAAAAGGACTTGAGTTGGAACTTTGAGCAGATCTTTAAGCTGAAATGCACCTGCCATAGATAAAATGAGATTTACGAAGCATTGAAAGAAGGAACAACTCAGCAGATGTGCTTGTCTGAAGGACACATCCAAAGGATTTCACTAACGATTGCTCTAAAAATGAAGAAAAAAATAGAAAACCAAGGACAAGCATGTTGTGAGATTTGAAGAAGGACGTGAGATAGTAGGCATCTCACTTGATTCATCGGCAAGTAGATGGAACAGGCGTTTTTTGGATGAAAGATTGGACATTCAGTCCGTCGGCCAGCCAGCTAACCAGCCAGCCAGACAGCAGTTGTCCTAATACGGCGAAATTTAAGAAAAAAAAAGAAACAATTTGTTGGAGAATCGTACATGCTTCATGAGTGGATGAATTTGAATGAAACGATGATCGATGAGATGAAGAGCGGTAGATGGACGAAGGTAGGACTGGCTTTGAAGAGGAAAAAAGAAAAAGAGAGCTGATGAAGCAAAGGCAGATGGAATGAGAGATTCGGATAAAAAGTTATATTTCTTTGTGATAAAGAATAATTGAGTATGAAATTGCTTATTTCCATATTTGAACAACGATCATACGACTAAAGAGATAAAGAGAGATCAATGATATACTTCAAGGAGAGTGAGAGAGATACACAGAGATAGATAGATAGAGAGAGAGAGAGAGAGAGAGAAAGGGGTGGGCAGACTAAGCTTGAATATTCAAAGAGCTTTAAGAAGAAAAGGACATGATTACAGTAGATTTGAGAAGTCAAATGAAGGGATAAGAAGTCTAATATTCACTTTAAGCAATGGACGAACATAGAAAGTGGGGACTGAATATGCCTTGAGGCAATCATTCCCTCTTTCTCTACTTTCATCTTGATGAGAAGAATGGCAACGAAGTGAGAATGCTTCATCCATTAGAAAGAGAAATAATCTTCTTTGCGAGTTGCGGCTGCTGATGCGCAGAGGAAAAAGCTCGACGACGTCCTTTTCTTCGGCTAAGTTTCCGAAATGCCGGAAAAGCTGAGTGGAGGCGTCAAGCTGAAAGGACATGAAAGCTAACTTTGGTCAATTCTATGCAACAGCCGGCTTATATAATTGGCCTTGTTAAGATGGCTGTAGCAGGTGCTTGAAGTGGATGTCATCTGATTATTAATATCAACCGCTATAAATGAAATAAAGCCCATCGATCAAAGTATAGCATACATGTCCTTGTATGTGCTCGATAATATCATTTAATATATAATTTTACATTAAAATTATATACAAATTACAAGTGGAGAGGGGAAAGAGCATAACTCAGAATCCGTGGGGGTGTGTGTGTAGTATGGCTATGCCTCACTCACATAATGATCTTTGATCACTTGAAGTACATCTAACTGGCTTTATGTTCTTTCTAGCTTCTCACTTGATATCTTTCTCTCTTCCTCTTTATAACTTCCTACTCCTCTACTCCTAACATCACATCTCTCTCTCTCTCTCTCTATCTCTCCATCCATCTCTATGTGTTTGTGTGTATGTATGTGTCCCTCTCTACTAAAGATTGTCCACTTTCATACTTTCATAGACATGGATGCTGCCCTTTGCAACTGCTCTCTAACCTCTCCTTTCGTCACATCTTCACATGAAATATGTGTTCTGAGATTATGAAAAAAAGATATATTATAGTTAAGACAATCTATAATTTATGGGAAAAGCGTAAGAAGGCGAGAAAAGGAACTTATGAATGAATCATTGTTCTTAACTATACGTATAGCCTGCTTTCATCGTATAATTGGAGTGAAAGAAGGGAGATATAGAGAGAGGTGGGAGTAGTAAAGAAGAGAGAGAGAGAGACTCAGTTCTTCTTCCTCCTACTCCTCTACTCAGATTTCTTTGGATATTCTCTCTCTCCCTCTATATATCCCCCCTCTCTCTCTCTCTCTCAATCCTATCTCATGTGATCTCAAAGAGATTATAAGTATCACCTTAATATCCATAAATAGCAAAAGTCTTGGCAGTTGTTCATATATTATTCGCAATAGTTAACTATTCTATTTTAATAATTATAATCAAAGGGAAATAGCCTTTCATTCAGAACTATCAATTCGATTATAAAGTTCACCAAAGAACATTATTGATCCTTGAATGAATTCATAATTAACTATATACATATACTATACTATATAGTATATAGTTATGAGAGAGGCACACAGACATTCAGAGCACACCACACAGATTTCAAACACATTTTTGAACTTTTTTTTTCTCCGAAAATCTAGTTTCCTTGTCAATTTATATCAATTTTACACTAAATTGATGGCGAGAGTTTATAGGAGAAAAAAAAATATTTTTAAACGTTGTGAACAACCGCTTCTCTGCGTCGCATCTGGAAGAATGAATATTGCGTGCGTGACTCACACGTGAATTCACGTGAAAAGTGCATACACAAAGAGGCTATTAAGATTCGAATGAAAGAGCAGAACAAAGATAATATGTTGAAACAATATATTTTTCGTTTTGATATAGAACATGAACTAAGCATACATGAGCTAACTATATGATATAAGGTTAAGATTGATGATGTTTGATGTGGCGGTCGAAAAGATGATGAGTTGACCATTCATTTGATTTGTTAAGCAGATATTGATAGACAACACTAATGATCATATTCCTTATAAGATGGTCAATGGAAGAAGACGTACTAACACTCTCACTAGTTGATTTACTCTATTACTAGAGAGGGAGAAGGCGACTATCAATAACAGAATATGAATCAAATGAATAGTGGTTACATACACTTTCTTCGGCTAACATGGACCTTAGCAGAGGCGTAACTGCCCTCTTTTCCTCTCTTTCTCTTTATTAGTCTGCTAGCCTGAAGGCAAAATATAAAAAAATGTTGAAATATAAGGAGAGTCGAAGAAACGACAGACGCATAGACGATTGGTTGACGCCCCGCTTGTACATTTCGGCGATGCACTTGGTTTGCCCTTTGCATTTGCTGAAATGGGGTGGAGGTGATACTGGTTAGATGAGATGAAAAAGAAGCAACTCTCTCCAACTTAATCCCAGAAGCCCAATTCCAATAGTAAGCTGAAGAGAGATGAAATAGAGATAGATGTCATCGAAACAAGTGTCGATGCCAATGAAAATGGATGAATGCAGGGGGCTAACATACAAAGCTTTTAAGTACGTATATAACTATTTATATCATATAGTATATTCATCCCACTAACCATTTCAAGATTTCTGTCCTTACACACTTCTTCTCTCCAACATCATCTTCTTTGCCCCCCCCACCTCTCTTCTTCCACTTTTTTTTTGTGATAAGGGGAATTCGTTGACGGTTAAAAGCTCCGATCACGGGTTGCCTGCCGGCTATATCAGGAAATAGATTAGAAAATTGTTTGATGGTTCTCCATATTATTCAATGCCCTAGGGAGGGACCATTGACATGTTCGGTTAGCAGAGAGGGGGGAGGAGAATGCTGGTGATGAAAGAAGCTTGTAGATATGTAACACCTTATTAGGACCAATCGTATAGCATAAGGTCAAAACCGGACATTGTTCGTGTTTTGTCCTTTTTTTGTACTTTACATCCATATTTGGATGAATTAAGAAAGAGCGAGAGAGAAAGAGAGTGAGAGAGAGAGAGAGCGCAGAAGAGATTTTCGCAATTGAAAGAATGATAATTCCTTTGATCTTATCTGAATGTGTTTATGACATTTAAGTAAGGATTTTGATTCTATTGAAATCTTCAATCTGAAAGGATATTTACGCCTCAAGGCATAAGAATAGCTTAATATGTGATTTGGATGGACCTTTCATCCGCTTGTAGCAAAGACCGAAGAGCAAGAGCTTATGAACTTAATGATATAGAGGAAAAGCTGTTTCAAATGATTATTGACTTGATTTAACGGACATAATGATGATGTTGATGTTGATGAACATCCGATGACGACATCATCGAGGCCATCCCCTATACAAGAGACAAAGACAAGTTCGGAGAGCGAGGACCATACAAGAGAAAGAAAGAGATTGTCCTTTTTCAAAAAAAGAAATGGAACAACAACATGATCTTCATCATCAGAGCTCAGATCATTTTTTTTCGGAGAAAGGAAAGGGGGAGAAGGAAAGGTGTTTGATGTCTAAAGTCTACTACACACACACACACACATACATACACGGACACAAAGCAACTGCAGCAGCAGCAGCAGCTCTATAATGGGGAAGGACACGTGAAACGGGCAAACGACTTCTACATGACTCCATAGCCATCATTTATTAATATATGCTTGTGTTAGATATTCTAATAACCTTATAGTTGATGACTTATTCCATGTAATGTATGATTGATTACGTATAGTTAAAGCCAGCCACTAACTATTCATTTTTCTTGCACTTATTCTTTCGTATTCGCTTCATTGAATTCAAAAGACCTTTTGCGAAAGAAAAAAAGTGACGCAAATGCACTTTGCGATGCGAAGAGGCCGATCGGTCAAGTGACGTGTCAAGCTGCATCAAGAGGACTGAACATTTCCATAAAAGGATGCCCTCGAGCAGAAACTAATCAATCCAATTAATAATTTGTAATTAGATATATATATAAGGCATTTATGGTAGCTATGATATTACCTATTATAAATGAAAATTGGATGAAATTTGAATAGACGAATTTGATCTCGAATATCATCACTCTCTCTCTATCTCTATCTCTCTCATTCCCTTCTACTCTCTCCATGCTATTACCTCTCTACGTACGTGCATTGTCTAAAGAATCCTTTTATAGACTGTTGATAAGTTAATGAAAAGTGGTAAACACATATGGACAGCTGATGATCTCTTACCAGCCTTCACGTATGTTTCACATACTTCATACACCTTTATCGTTTCATCTTCATTCTAGCTATGTCGTTGTACGTTCACAGATACGTCATCTGGGCACTGAAATTCTGTTAATTGACAACTTCAGTCGAGATTTTCGTGGTTCAGGCGAAATATCCATGATGTTTACTATGTTGCAAAGCAGTTATCACATCATTTGTAATGAAAAAAATAGAATTTAAAAGTTTCACGTCAATTTTACGTGAGAATATTCTAATTGTGTTTTAAGAAGCTCACATAGTATTGACGTGAGACAAGAAGCAACATGTGATTGTTCAGATGAAATAGCAGAGAGATAACAAACGGTTGTATATATTTATATATTCATATATATATATATATTTAAGAGAAATAAAAATTATAATTTAGAGTTCAAAACAATCCATACATTGAGCTCCTCGCCAGCTTAAGCAATCTTTGCATCTTCTGAGAAAACTCTTAAGAGAGAGAATTAGAAAGAGGAAAGATTAGAAGAATAATTAACTTGTCCTTTGATGGCATCGCAATACCAATGACATTCAGCCATCCATTCTTTGCATAAAGTTTGGAAACATTGTTTGATCATGTTGTCCAACTGAACAAGAGAAGCTATCTTGCATGCTTCATACAACTAACTTACTTCGGATACAGCTTGAACTCCGGTAGGAGGAATGTTATATGCATAAGTGCATACTATACATATAATAAGGAATGGGAAGAGAAATCGAGTCAGGATCATGATTTCATTCAAATGATTCTATTCGCCTAATATTCTTATCAACTATACGTATAGTTAAGATATCAATCATATTATTATTTATATTTGGAACGATCCCATTACGATAACAACGTTCATCAAAAATAGATTTCATCGACCAGCTAGCTTAAGTAAGGCAGCATATCCATATGGTATACATCTATAATCAGTTTTACTTGTTCCAACTTCAATCACATCAACCTGTCATACCGACAATCGTGTACTGGAACGGATTCGGAAATTGAGAAATCCTTACATCCTCCTTTGCAGAGGCCGAAGTTATCAACACACTTCTGACGGAAAAGATGATATGAACATCCGGAATTCTGAAAAGTAAGAGGAAAATGAAAATATTTTTGTTATTCGAAAAGGTCAGCTCCTTACATGGAAGTTATCTTTGTCATTGATAAGCGAGAGATAATCTGCATTCTGAAGTAGAGATGATGGCGGGATTTTAGGACGTAACAGATGAACTGAAGCATGGACAATCATCTAATCACACAAAGAATCTTCTCTTCTAATACCAAATTTATTTTGTTTTGAATTGCTTTCTTCATAAGCTCCATCTTCATCACGAAATTCATTGCTGGCAGAATCATCTTTCATTTCGCGTCGAAATGAAGGCCTGTTGCCATATATGGATAATGGCAGATTTGGTGTTAACATTGGATTAGGATACATCATCTGCTGAGGGATGTTTGTAATGTAATATCTGTAAGGATTCATAACTGCAAATGCGGAAGATGAGAGAGAATGAAAGAAAGGCATCACCTGGAAGTGGATTATCATATGGGACGTAAGAGATGGGATAGAAGACTTGAGCTTCACATACACTTATAAGGAGAACGAGTAAACACATTGCAGAAACGTTTCAACAACCACAATTCCTCTTCTGATGATGTAACGAAACGAAAAACTAGAGCGAGGACAAACGTGATTGAAACAAACTTCACAAGTACTACTTAACATCTAATCATGCATATCTCGGAGTGCATGAACTATCTTCCGACAATATCAACTCAAAACGTTTTGGTTTGAAGGAACATAACTTCATCTTGTCTACGAGTAAACCACAAGCACAATCCATGAGTGTTCGTAACAAGATGTATCTCTAACCCAACTTCCATATCTTCGAACAGTTTGCGAATCTCGTGATCCCCAGATGAAATATGAAGAAGGAGCTTTGGCTGAAAATACCAGGTGGTTCCTGATAGATGATAGTTCAAATGGTTTGCCACTTTGCCTACGCAAGACATATACAAGACCTCGTTACACAGAAACTTACATCAATCAGACTACTCCATAGTCACATGTGCCCTTGCCTAAGGTTTCGTCCCGAATTGGGTCTCGCGAGGATGAAGGACTGTTCGGCAGGAGAATTGAATGAAGAATTTGTAGATATTCAAGACCATATCCTCGAGTAAATGAAATTAACATATTCATCCAAATGTCTGAGAAAAATGTTCTCAGCTGAACCAGATAGTAGTTTGGTCTAGATTGTACTGGAGTTAGACGTTATGAAAGATGGAATCTACAGTTAGCAATTCTGAAAAATCAATCCAATGCCAAATAAAGTTGCTTCTATCCCCACACCATAGTCCCCACTCAACTTTTTCTGACAATGAGATTAAGACTAAGAACAGATCAGAGACCTCAATACTTCAGTATGAGGTACAGAGAGGGTGCTCCGGAGTGTTAGAGAAGCAGAATACGGTCTTGCTCACGCCTAATCACGTACGCAATGTTTCAAAAAATTGATTATCTAATCATTTTTCAGATTTTCTATGTGTTACTGCTTCTGCTAGTATGTTCTTCGATGTTTTCTATTCTGATAGGTAAGAGTTGAAGTTGATTTGCCTTGTTTCAGACATCTCTATTCGTATTACAGTCGAGAAACTGACCATTATCTGTCTCTTTGAGCTCCTTGCGGAATCATTCTGGTAATCCTTGCTCATCATAATC
>CALQYR020007453.1:425909-499242 GCA_943334845.2 Auanema sp. JU1783 | reverse complement strand
TATGAGATCAAAAGATATAAGAGAAAAGGTAATGAATGATTGTAAGCATCATGAACGATGTAAAATGGAAATTTGAAGAAAATCTTTATCACAGTCAATGCTTTTGAAGCACGCTCAACCCGTATAGTTTCCATCACATTGAAGTCAATTAGAACTTTGATTTTGTAAACTGATTTGTTCAGAAAATGATTGCTTGGATAAATTAATATAATCCACAGGTGAAATAGTTAACATAGAGACCCATTTTTCCAGCCCCTTAAAGTTTTCAGCAGCAAAGACAAAACTCCTTCCTGTTCTAAAGTACAAGTTGATCAAAAACTGTACTTTGCTACATTTCACTCACGTTTTGAACTTGATTTCAAATGTAAAATCTTTGCCTATTCGGTTCTCATCACACAGTTCGATGAAACAGTCTTCGATGATTAATATTTGAAAAGGTTTCTCATCAGTTTCTTTATTGTAAACAAATAGAAGGTTATCCTTCAAAACACCATAGCACGGTCTCCAACGAAAATCCTGAAAAAGCTCTGTTAATGATATTGTGCCAAGGAGTGCCATGAAAACAACTGTTTTAAAAGCTTTGCTATCAATCACTTAAAGTTCAACATATCTTCTTTTTTATTTTTCATAACATTAACACACCTGTTGTAATTGCAGATTTCCATCAAATCGTCTTTCGTGCGTAGAATCATTGGCCAGCAGGTATAAGGAGCTCATATTCGCCAGCATCGTTCACGATGAAACTTTTCTGTAATATAATCTTGTTGATATTGTGTCAAATATCTAGTCAGAGACTGCAGAATGATTGGAAGAAATCAGCTAATGAGGTACTATCACGAATATTCAATTTTAACTTTTCAAGTTTAGATAGTACTCTGCGAGGATGATGAAGGTCGACTTTACCATCGAGAAAATTTTGGAAACAAGGAGATTTATTGTAAGAAGAAATTGGTTAGAGCCAAGTATTTGAATTCTGTCAACACGACCGGGTTAGTTATACGAATGGATAGTTTTGATATTGCCTATGACTCGACAAACAATGATTCCTCGGTTCTAAAAATCGATGCAATAAGCGCATCGAATACGTAAACGTCTAAACACGTATCTTGAAAATTTTTCAAGTTTTCTCCTTACAAAAACACAGTTTTATGGTTTAGTACAAGAATTAATGAAAGAAGAAGTTGGAAACAACAAGAAACTTATGTTAGTATTCCAGTTGGGCGTTTTTGGAGGTTGAAGTCTTAAAGAAAGCGTCTCTCGATTTACAAGGGTATGTAGCTGGATATTTGGAAGGTAGACTTATGCTTTCGAATGAGATATAATATTAAAAACATCAGGCATCATTTCAAAAGATCTGATAGACTTGCATATCCAAAATACCGTTGACGGATATTGCGACGGAGCAGAAGAGTACTGCGAGAATTTGAATAACTTCCTGCTCGAGAATGTACAATGGATGTTGGAACAAATAAAGAACTATCCTGATGATGAATACTGGCAACAGGTTGAATACTGTTTTGAAATTCACTCAATGTTATTTAGGTTAGCTTAACGTTGCATCAAGTTTTTGGATTGGTTGATGGATATGACGGAGTACTTAACCAACAACTTTCTATCAAGAATCTTGTAGCTCATCCTATTTAGTAATACGCCAAAGTATATCATGAATAATTTAAATTTTTTAGTCTCATCCAATTAGCTGGCGATCTTGAAGATTTATCAGAAAAATTCAACAAACCTTCGAACCCTACTAGATTGAAAACTGGTCATGGACGCTGCTCGGCTTTAGTAAAAGTATGTGGCTACAGTTAGAAATCAGAAAAATCATCAAGTTTCAGTTGTTACCTGACTTCTCAGATATTTACTTTTCGCATGTAACCTGGTCCTCATATTCCTCCTTGTTGCGTATGCAGAAGAAATATACTTTTAGATCAAACAACCCAGGAAATTCCTACAGTTTTAGCAGCTATCCTGGTTGAAATTATATGAGTTTTTCCTCAGTATCACTGATATTACAGGCTCAGTCACTTCAACCGATGATTTCATCCTCACTTCCGCGAAGTTAGCTATATTCGAGACCACAATAGGAAACTATGATAAGCGACTGTATGACTTCACAACTCCTCAAACTGTCCTGACGTTCATTCGCAGCCAAGTAAAAACTATTTTTTACCTGTCACTAAGACAAATGTTATAGATTGCTCATCGAACTGCCTCTTCGGGGACAGAATGGGCTCATGCTTTCGCTAAGCATAACAGCGGAACATACAATAATCAATGGGTAATCTTGGACTACAAAAATTTCAGAAGATATGACTCAAATCAAAGATCCCATGGACTTCTACATGTACTGGAACAAATGCCGTAGGATTTAGTCATACTGATATGACCTCATGAATCTTGTTTACAGACATCATATTGTTCACTCTGATATGACCAGCCAACTCTACAACACCACGTACTGGCCTAGTTACAATACACCGTGAGTTGTTGTGGAATGCAGACCGATAATTATATTATAAGATTATTTTAGATATTTCCCTCAAATATTCAAGTGGAGTGGCGCCCCTGCTATGGTTGATAGATATGGCGATTGGTATAGGTAACACGATTATCCTTAGTTTTCATGTAGATAATTTCTCTTTAAAGTTATGACAAGACACCCAGGGCTTTAATATTCAAGCGCGACCATTCGAAGGTGAAAGATATGCGAACTATGATTAAATTAATGAGGTAAAAACAGTTAAAGTATAAGACTATTCTTGAATAGATCCAATAATTACACTGAGGACCCACTGTCTGCATGTGATTGCGAGCCTCCTTACTCGGGCGAAAATGCTATATCTTGCCGTAGCGAGCTCAATGATCCAGATGGAGTTTATCCTTTCCCAGCTTTAGGATATAGAGATCATGGAGCTACAGATATGAAGGTCTCTTTTTCAAATCAATAGCTTATATAATATAAGTCCTAGGTCACTAATAGTTACCTTATCAACAAATTGGCTTTTACTGCGATTGCTGGACCAACTCATGACCCGACACCTGTTTTTGATTGGAGAACAATATCAATTAAAGACAAAGTTCCCCATAATGGTCAACCTGATGTTTGGGAGTTAGTGATAAAAGAAAACTTATTTACTTTAAAACTTTTTTTTACAGCTTCAAACCAGTGACATTCAAATGGAAATAATGTAGAAGATCAAATGTCACGTGAACAAAACTGTTATCGTTAAATTATTTTGAAGAAAAATAAGGAATAAAAACATTGACCTTAGACTTTCTTCAATCTACGATAGTTGCATAAAGAGTGTATAGTGAATGAAGAGCCATTTCGAACCAACCCCAGCTTTAGTTGGAAGGCCTATTGATTTCAGTGTAGCGGGGGGGAGGCTGCAGCAGGTCTCATCTCTAAACATTCCATTCAGAGCTAGTCCCTTTTATAACTTGCCTATTCTAGTGATACTTCTTGAATTTTTAATGCGAGCAAACGTTTGAAATTATAAATTATCTGTTCGTATTGAAAAAATCTAGTCTGATATGGTAAAATTAACTGAGTCAACGGTCTATATACGGACTAAAGCATCCGTTGAGGCAGTAAAGAAATTAAACTTATGGTGAGTCACTGCTTAAAAATAGTACAGCTGAAGCTTAGGTTATATGTATTTCATCAATTTTTTAGGGGTTGCGATATCGATGATATATCAATTTGTGCCAGAATGACTGCCTTAGAAGTATTATCACTTAGGTATGTTGGCATTAGCAACCGAAGAAAAGATAACAGTATGAGTTTTTTGGGATTATCAATTGCATGGATATGTATTGTAGGCTCCTACAACCAAGCAAAGTATTCAAAATAAAACTATCTCTTACTTTTTACTCTTGCTTATACACTTCTCTTTACTTCAAAGAGAACTTGAAAAAACAATTGCTTCCTTGCGAATCAATAATGACAGAGCTTCTAACAATTCTTGCTCAGAAAGCGCGCGAACTAATGAAAGAAACCTCGAGTCTGACCCTCATATTATTAAATGAAAAGTATACTAACCATGCTGTATAAGATGAGCGGGATCTTGAACTTCTGCAATATGCGCTGGAAACCAACCGTCTCTCGGCGTATTTCAAAATGAAATGAGTCAGGTCAAATGTTTTCCCGTAGAGCGCGTGTCTTCCCCTAATGATTTTAGCCAGAATGCTCAGTCAGCTAAAAAATTGTCAATGAGATGATATTATGAAATTTATTTATTTTTAGTGTCAACCGTGTTGAGTCCCTAGAGCCTTTGCAGTATTGTCAGAAATTAACAGAACTTTATTTAAGAAAAAATAACATACAATCGCTAGATGAGTTAGATTATCTGAAGGTTTTTTATTTGTATTTCTTTTCAATAGATCGCTTTATAGGGACTGAAAAACCTACGCGTTTTATGGATTGACGAGAACCCTTGTGCTCAAAATGTTGCTTACAGGTCTAGAGTGCTAAAGCTACTTCCTCACCTGACTAAACTGGATGACAAACGTAAAAGCAAAAACTTTTTCGATAGAAAATAGATTATTGCAGCTGTCAATCCTAATGATTTACCTGTTAGTCATTCTGAAGAAGATCTGACGGACAGTGATATGTACAACACAATTCGGAGAAACTCTCGAAATGAATCGAGAATGATTAGCTCTTTCAGTGGGAATCCCAATGAATTAATGACCAGATCCTTATATGGTCAGTAGTAGAATTTTTCTTGTGAGCTTTGAGTATTTAAGGAAGGACAATCGTAGACACGGTTATGCAACCTCAGTTAGCTCATTATGGAGATACTTCAGACGAAGACAGATTATCAACAAGAGAAATTGCACCCTCTAAAATGTCTTCAAGGTCTAATCTAATGTCTCAATCTGTGTACGGAGCTTTAGCTGAAGATGACTGGGGAGATTTCAAGTGAATTATAAACTGTTGCCAAATTCAAGATATATCTTTGCAGTGTTGACGAAGAGTTCATCCCAATGTCAATGGAAAGCATCACACCACGTATGTGTGCTAGTATGCATGAAACTTTAGATCGGAGTCCGTGTCGTTATAATAGTGGAAGGAGTGTAAGTGTACCTCGGAGAAGAATAACCACTAGACAGCAATCCAACAGTCCAGCCAGAGTAGTTCAATTAGATTTGTTAAATACTTTTCTTTTTTTTCCCAGGAACAACGATTATCGAAGATTATGTCTGCTGTATCTACTCTCTTAGACGAATTGGATCACGATGGTTTACGAGCAGTAGTGAACGAAGCTCAAAGTCGGATGAAAAAACAAAGATAGCTTTCATTGAATACTAAGGTTCCTATCATGTTTCGTCTTAGCTTTGCTTTTTCCCAATAAAAGTATGATGTATCGATGTCATAGGACTTTTCAGAATTATCTATATTCTCATTCATACAATGTATTTTCATTATTATTCAACATATGGTTCGAAATCTATCAAGGTTATACCGTTTTTCTAACCACGCCCATAATCTTGAAGGCTGAGAGTACTGGGTGGCCCTTGTTATTCCAAGTAAGTTTACTCTTCTTCTTCCCCCGTTCTTGATACGGTCCAACTACGTTCATCTTCTACTGAATACCATTTTAAAAATTCCTAGAATTAAACAGTCAGCTAGAAACATGTTAATTCATATTCTTATTTTATTATTTTTGGTGAGTTCTGTTTTCTTAGTTTTTTAGTTAACTGGTGTCGGTGAGTTGTCATTCATTTCTTGCTCAAGCGACCTTGGCCACCTAACGCAACTCAGCCTATGGATTGTTATCTTTTCCATACACTTCAATCATTTTTCCTTAATCTTGTGCCACAATAATCATAAAATCTAAGAAAGATCAAATGAAATCCGTCCTAATTTTTTTTGTTATAGAGAGTAAATACCTCCACAGCCAAAACTGTAAACAATAAATTGATAGGTGAGAAAGAAGTAAAAATCAAACTTCAACAGTTTTTTAGACAACCCAAAGGTTACATGTGGACCTGATGCCTTGACCATCGAAGCTTCAAGTGAAGACGTTTTTGAAGGACAGGTGGTTTTCACTGTATGTACTTAAAGACCACGGATATTTAACAGATCTATATTAAAAACCATCGTCGCACGTCTCCAGAATGTTTCAACGTCTATTCTTCCGAGGACAACACAACATCACCAGTGTTCTCGCTATCACTTAGGAGTATTTCGACATGCGGCTTGGAAATGCAGAGAGATGTACTTTCTAATTTACTATTCAATACATGGCCAAACATTTTAAGACTCGAACAAAAAGCTTACAACTTTCCGTCGTTGTCATAGTTGCGTTTCATCCTTCTTTCGTTACTGCAGGGGACAGAGCTTTTGCTGTCCAATGTCTGTTTCATCAAGAAGATTATCCAGTATCGACAGGGTTGAACATGGCCGAGTTTGTACATTGCAACAAACAACATCTTCACTCGAGTACTTATAGGAAATTCAATGCGATAGCCTTGGAAGGTTCCGGCGAAGTGCCATCTGTCCATCTAACGATAGTTCCAGGAAAAGTTCCTCTCAATTCAACCGGTAAAAATGCTTTTAGTTCGTTTAAAGTTCTTATTTAAGGCGAACCTGTCACCACTGAAGTAACTATTGGTCAGTCAATTATGCTCGTATGGCATTTGAATAATCACTCAAGTAAGTTATCAAATTATTGATTGACTGTATTGCGCGTCATTTGCTCCAATGGAGTCATTTCGAAGCAACCAGACTATGATTAAAGTCTAATTCAACCTTGACGACATGTCTTAAACCAACAGAATGACATGAATGTGTTCTTTTCAATTTTTTGTTTCTTTTTTCATATTTCTTCGTGACGAACTTTAATTGTTGTTGGTATGACTACCTTGAACTCAATATGTTAAATTCATTTTCGTTTCATTAATTTCCAATCTAAACCTTTCATCGTCTATTCAGCAGTAACCATATATGAGAACTTTTTATCAATTTGCTTTCAGCAGTTTACGGTCTTCGGGTTCTTGATTGTGCCGCGCAATCAAAGAATGGACGAGGCATGCAGATATTGGAAGATGCCTGCTCTTCCGATCAAAATCTCATATCTCATGTTCGGTTAGTTGTTGATCAAAATTCTCATGTGAAAATTGTTCTTCAGTTATTCTGATGAAAACAATAGAGCTTTTGCTGATGTAACAGCTTTCAAGTTTCCTGATGAATCCGAGCTTTACTTTCGTTGCCATATTCGACTCTGTATTCGAAAGTGAGTAATTAACAAGCTATATTGAGAGTCCAAGCTATTCCAGGTTCGAACACTTAGTTATAAATGGAGCAGATGAATCCGATTTATGTCCTTCGAATAATGTATGCCTTTTTTTAAATCTTTCTTTGTTGATAGTTCCTATTCAGATGTGCGAAGGAGCCTCAATGAAATCTAAAAGAAATGTCAATCTAAACAAGGATTCCATGATTGTAGTTTCTGGCAGAATGAACGTTCTAGAAAAATTAGAAAAATCAAATGAGCCGTTGTCACCCATCGCTATGAGACAAAGTATGTTTATATATTATAGCAACTTATTTTACTTTTGTAGGCTCCGATCCAGCCGTACTGGACGATAAAACTTGTTTGAACAAAACGGTTATGATCACAAGCTCCGTAATTTCCGTGATTGCTCATAGTTTGAGTATATTCTTCCTTTTTTATGTTTGTTATTCGAAAAATCGAGATAGATTACATTACGTTTGATTTAATTTGAATTTCTATTTCCATTTTAATAAACGGGTTTCATATTTTTTGAAGCTTTGTTGTTTCCATGACAACTAGACTCCTACTGTTAAGAATCAATGCGAACTTTCAGTAAATCTCATTATTAATGAGTAAAACTCGAGAGCCTTGGAAACACATAGATTATCCTTATTTTCCTTTCCGATTATCCGTTGATTATGTCCTTGTATCTCGTACAGATAACCTAAGCCGCCAAGTGTATAGGAATTTATTTGAAAAAGTTAGTTTGAAAATTGTTGTAGTCTTACTTGGATATTCTAAGGCTTGCAAAAAAGAAGGATTGATAATAAATCATGAGATTTCTAATAAAATCTGTTTCACCCTCATTAGTACTCCTTTTCATAAGCTATGTCAGGAATGTGAGAAGACTCAGATGTCTTTTCCCCTCAAGGATGTAAGTTTGGCTATAATGACTTCAGTGTTTACATTGAAGTATTTCAGTGCATAGTTGAACCTCAACTTGCTACCTGCTTTACATTCATATCAAAACTCTTTGTGAGCGACGATTCTGGTATCTCTTAGCTTGTCGAGCCTTTTATAGTGATTTATAGTGCAATACATTAGTATTCCTTTCCAACGAAAAGTTTCTCATCTGTTCTATAACTATACTAATGAAAAGTTGTTCTTCAATTCGGCCCAAAGGTCAAAACTCACTCATCAGGTGATTCTCTTTTGTATTAATTATTGAATTCATTCGTTGATGTAGATTTTAACCCAAATAGATATTAATCAATTCTTCGAGGAGGAACAAGCCTTAGAAAACTCTTTTCCCAATGAAAATCCCAATAGAGTGAACATCATAATGGGTGAGCATTGTTTCAAACATTTCCTAGCTGATACAAACGCTTCATTTTTTCCGTGTTTGCGTGTTTTTCGAAATTCATTTCAAAATTTTATCGCGGGAAATTGGTCGATTATGTAGTTTTGAAGAAAAGTGTAATATATGTATATGGTATGTTTTTCCTAGCTATTCGAAGTAATTTCAGATGAAAGTTTGAAAGGGAAAGGTATTGATTACCTCCTCTTAGAAAATGTTTATGACGATGCCTTCATTCTTCATGATCCGAGTGAGGTAATAAATTATACAACATAAATATCATTTGAACTCACCAATGAAGGTCGAACCATATTTCAAAAGAATGAAAGAAAATTCTTTGATGAGTTTTCTGGAAGCTGTAGAAGAGATTGAAGATGACCCTCGCAAACAAATTAGCGAGATCTGGTCGAAGTAAGCTGGATATGTGAGATATACTGACATATGTTTAAGAGTTTACAAGCTTCAACCTATAAATATGATTCGTGATTACTTTGGAGAGCAAATTGCTTTCTATTTTGCGTGGCATGGAACTTTTATTACTCTTTTGTGGCCAGCTGTCGCTTTAGGTCTGGCTGTAGTTGGCTTTGGAGTTGCAAAAAAGTAAGAAACCCCAAAACTCTTCAATAATTGCTCTCAAACAGTATAAAGGATGAACCGATGAGTCTGGCCAATTGCACAAACTTAAGCTACGAAGGCAGTGTTAAGATAGTACCATGTAACCTGCAAGAAAAGTACGAAATCAACAGTTTAGCTTGTGAACTAATAGTTTAGCGGGCAACGTATTTTCACAACAATATGGCGCTGGATTATGCGATCATTTGACAACAAATTGAATGCGTTTTATGCAGCATTCATGTCCATATGGGGTAAAATTGACTGAGGTTTTCTATACATAAGAGTCATTTAGGATCACTTTTTTATCAAATTTGGAAAAGAAACAGTTCCACCTTAGCATATAGGTGGGACACAGAAGATTACCATGAGGTTGAGCCAGACAGACCCGGATACGTGGGATCAGATATGGAAAAAGTTAGAAGAAAAAAAGCTTATCTATTTAAGTTTTCTACATTAGGATCTCATAACTAATTCTCCTAAATGGATTCCATTCAATATCACTATCTTGTTGAAGGTATGATCATTTTTCTCTGAGTGAGCACGGTGTCTGATTCAAGATGTTCATGTCGGCCTGCATTGTTGGATTTTTCATGCTGATAGTTGTCTTGAGTGTGTTTTGTGTTACTGTTTATAAGCTTTGGGTCATTAATAACAATGGGTGTAACGATTTGGTGAGTTCTATCTTTTTGCGAAGCAAAAGTTTTTGTAGTTTACTTTCAAATGTAGTTTGCTTACTACTCTTGTTCCTTCCGTTTTTAACACTGTGTCTACAATGTTATTAGGATGGGTTTTTGGAAAAGTTGTTGTCAGACTGAACGACTGGGGTTAGTACGTTGGTGCAACTCCACTGAGTAGCAGTTTCTTCAGAGAATCATAGAACGACATCAGAACATCAGAATGCCATGATTATAAAGATATTCGCATTTCAAATGGTTAACAGCTATACATCCCTGTTTTATATTGCTTTTGTCCGTCCAGAGCATCATGTTGGAAAATCAGCTTGCTTTATACGTTTACAGCATTCGATTTTACAGGGATTTCAATCAAATGGATTGTTCGGACTCGGTGAAGAGTATAAAGACTCGTGCTCAGGGTCAACCTGTTCGATGATGCTAGCTGTTCAGCTGATTACAAATTTGGTGCTAAAACCTATTCCGAAATTTGTGAATGACATCGTGATACCGTAAGCTCTTCATTTCACTCTTTGACATGTAATGTTTTAATTACAGGTTCCTTATGCTAGTATATCGTAAAAGCAAAATGAAGAAGAAAATCTCAGAGGAAGTAGAGTCACAAAACTATGAAACTAATTTTCTCATGAGAGAATGGGTAAAACCAGATCCTGGACAGTTCACGCTCTGGGAATTCAACGAAAAAATCATACTTTTTGGAAACACAATGGTACAAATTATGTCGATCATCATTTTCTATTTCGATTTCATCCTAGATGTTTGCTGCTCTCTTTCCACTAGCACCTCTTATATCCTTAATAATAGGTTTAGTGGATTTGCGAATTGATGCTCATAGACTGTTATGGTTCAATCGCCGTCCTCTCCCTTCTGCTGCGAATGGTTTTTGAGATATATTGATAGTATTGATATAAGTTTCAGGTATTGGTATATGGCTTCCTGTTCTGTTTTTCTTACAGTATGCCGCTATCATGACCAATGCTTTCATTAGTGAATTCGGTAATAAAAAAACAGATGAATAACAAACTGTTTAGTTGCCTTCACATCTGATTTCTGTTCTAACTTCTGGGGACAAGGTGATTGTAATTTACAAGATCGCTTCCTGATTGTCATAGTTTTCCAAGTCATCAACTCAAGTTTGTCTGATTTAATAACATAAGTTTTGCAGAATGTTCTCTTCGTTCTGAAATATCTGTTGGAAAGTCTGATACCGAGTGTGCCGGCAGCAATAAATGTCGCAAAAAGAAAAGTTTGATCATAATTTTCAGAAAATCGTTGAGCATCGTTTTTTCAGAAAAGATTCATCATCTCACATATAATTGGTAAAGGTGATTTACCTCAAAAAACACGAATGCGGTAATGTTTATGTCTTTTGATTTTGCAGCATATTTCAACTTTAGAAAACACGCCAGAAAAGCCAAATTAGCATGGATAGCTTCTCATATGTTTTCCAGATCTAACAACCTCTGAACAGAGACAATGCTGTGCAACAGACTAGATAAATATATTCCACCGTTTCTTCAGAACTATTGTTCATAGAGTTAGTTAATCTCTGAATGAAAACTTCTGTTGTATATATTCGTACTGTAAACTTTGAACGGTCTGCCGCATCGTTTCTGAGGAGTATAACTCTCATAAAACCATTTGCACAGGACTAGTGGAAGCAATTTAATGGAACGGTTGAAAGCAGTCTCGTAGAACGGTTGAAAGCAATCTCACAAATAAAAGGTAATGTTGTACGTAGTCATAAGATGAGGCTGTGGTGCAACCAGACGCTACGTAACGTTGAGTCTAAGACTCTTGTCTCAAATTTGAGCTGTAGTTAGATTTGAAACTGTTTAGGCAATCAATATTGAGGTGAACTCCTCTCTAAACCTTGTCTAAAACTTCAACCTTGAAATCTTCCCTGACTCACAGAGCAGTGTTGAGATATTTTAATTATACATTGATTAAGTCGCGCAGTTCGCAGCTTATCCTTTTCGCTTTTCACTTGGCTCGCCGTCATTTTTTCTGTGCGATTAGTTTCATACTAACTCAAATAAAAAGGTCGACATTTTTCATGATGAAATCAAATATTGATCACTCAATATACCATTCCCAGTACGAGAATCACTTGGAAGAAGAAAGTGGAGCGTCAGTTGCTCTCAATTGTTGCGGTGGAACAAGTTATAGATAAATCCGTGGTTTTGCTAAAAAAAATTGATGAGTATAGGTTTCAGTTTCACTATTTATTACTTGTTGACCTTCATTGGCATTCCCAACTGAATTGTTCTATAAAAAATTTTGAACTGCAAACTAAAAGAAAGTTGAACTTACCCATTGTTGGTTACTACCAGCAGATCCAACAGTAGGAGCCTGAAATTAATCAAATGCATGATAACCACTTCTAGGAACATACGTTAGGGAACTGCCTTTGATAAGGAGGTGGCTGTATTTGTCCAGCTGTGCCGATAGACGGGTCCTAAATGCAGGAGGTTATAAATGTTGACACCCAATTCTTACAGCTCCTGGATGATACATCAGCTCTCCGGCAGATCCTATGGGAGGAGCCTAAATGTGGAGTGTAAAACACAAGCTATAATTGGTAGGTACATTTGGCTGTGGTCGTTGATAAGGTTCCGGGGTAATTTCACCGGCTCTCCCAATCGAAATATTCTGTAATGACTAGCTCGGTTTGTAACTACCTTCTTTACGATACCGTTCCAGGTCTATAGTTTTGTTCGCCGGCCATGCCTATTCCGGAACCTATCTAGAACTGCATCATTTAGTTATTAAGGAACGTGTTCAAAACGGACCTGATGTTGACCACCCTGCGAGGGTCCATTTTCATAACCGCGTCCATGACCGTGTTCACGTCCATGTTCACGTCCATGTTCCCGTCCATGTTCCCGTCCATGCTCACGCCCATGTCCTCGTCCACATCCATGTCTATGTCCATGTCCATGTCCTCGCTCCTGACCATGGTCCTGGCCCTGACCCTGTCCATAGCTCTGCTCATAGCCCTGCCCAGAGCCCTGCCCATAGCCTGGCTGCTGTGGAGGAAAGTTTGATTGTCCATAAGGATCGTTCATGCCTGATCCAATTGGTGGAGCCTTAACGAGGTAAGGTTGTGGAGTTTCGGAACAGAAAAACACTTGCATTATCGGGAAAAGGAGTTTTACCCATATTTTATTAGAGGATTCTAAGGTAGTTGATGAGAGTACGCACAGGAGTTTAGCAATACGTGTCTGTGATGGAAATATTGGCAAGGAGGTAGAAATGTTTGTTTTCAATGGGAGTGTAAATATTGGCTGAATAATCGATTTCTCAATATTTACTTGGGATTGAAAAAATGAATGACTCACTCATTGAAAATATTTTCTATTAAAAAATGTTGCAGAGTTTTGTTCTTTATACTCTTAAAGGTGTTTGCTAGAGATGTCAAGTGATAACATATGACGCAGCTTAGATTTAATACAAACAGCAGATTCATAGAACAAAGCATTGAAATGCTTTTAAGAATTTTATTTATTATAATTTACAGACAGGCAAAGCATTTACATCCGATTCAAATCATTAATGGACATGAGGAGATTTCAATAAGAAACCAAATTAAATATTCTGTGGCGGAATACCAATGTTAATAAATGAACTTCATCTTTCTAATTTCTAACTTTTGAAGGAAGAATAGATCTTTGGTAATTAAATTTCTAGACGTTATTAACATGATGATGTACCACAGTCTTATACAATCCCGTATTTCGAAATTAATTTATATTTAGTTTAAGTGCTTTAAAAGAAGCTGGGCTCTACAATTACAATCGTACACAACGACCGGCAACAACTGTGAAACCAGGACAGCAAGCATTCTGACAAGGAGCCATCACTGTCCGATCCCTGTAAGTTCAGCGTTAACTCTTCATGTTTACGAATACTTACTTCTTGCAACGTATTCCCGAAAATAGCCCCAAGAAGCCGGAACACTCAGCCTCCTCGGTTTTCCTTGTCGCACATAGTCCGGTGCAGGCATGTACATTACATGTCTGCGTCTCCACGGGACTTCCACTGCAAGAAGATTTGTTTTGGAAAATTACAAAAAGCAGAATGGGATAAATTGCATGCCGATTTTGTAAACTAAAAACTTACGAGCATGCTGCCCCAGGTGGACAAGTTCGCACCCTCATGCGACTTCCACAAGCACCACAACTAGCAGTACATGGAGTCCAAGGTGACCATGATCTCCAGGTTCCTGAATAGGGGAAGGGTTGAGGATATCATGCATTAAGAGCAAGCAAACAATGAAAAAAAATGATTACCTTGTAAAGGAACCGCTCTTGCCCTGGCTTCAAAGCCTTTACCTCCTCGGTAGAATGATCGGAATAAGATGACCATGTCCTGAGTCGCAGACCGTATTTTCGTTTGCGGGGTTCCATAACAGCAGTATCTGTCATTAGCAATGTATTTAAATCTCAAGCCAAAGTGTACCTCATTCCGGTGTTGGCGAAATCTGTTGAGTTTCTAACTTCAACGTAGTCCATGCACAGTGAATGACGAACTTTACAATACATTTCGAATTCGCCTACGAATTGGAACTCCACAATTTGCTCCGAAGGGGCTTGTAATAGCCAGGAACACTCTTGTCCCTCTTTGAAGTCTTTCGGGTAACCTGGACTACTTATACGAGTCCAATCAGATCCAACCTATTAATAGTCTAATAAAAATCATTAATTGATGAGCGTCTTACAGAGATTTTTCCTCCGCAAGTCGAACCGTATCCCGGCATTACTTGTTCGCAAAATTGACCGGTGAATCCATCAGGACAACGACAGCGATCACATCTATTTAGAGAAGAATATCCGATTATTCTTAGCAGTCGACATACCTTCTGGGATCTGTGTAACCTCCACGTTGACAAGGTAATTTTCTTGAGCATACATTACTGCAGTATATTTTATTCATTAGACGAATATCGTTGAAAGAAAGTTGATCGCGTTGTCCTGGAAGTGTACTGGTGATTACTACCTCATCGAGGGTATTTGTATACCTATTGTTTTCTGGTAATCCGAAACAAAAGTGGTGATCGTGAAGAGATCATCAAAACGAGAGAATGCTTTGCTCCTGAACAGAACTATTTCATTAGGAAAAACTAGATAGACTGAAGGAACCTATAATGCATGATACTGCCGTAATCGTATGGGACACCAGCATTGTCGACGTCTTCAGGATATTCACGAAGAAACTGTCCTTTCGAATCCTACAAGAAATCAACTTTTTGCATTATACTTATTCCATACCTTGTCTATATTCTCCCATCTAACGTTTACAAACTGATCCCTATCTGGGCGGGATTGCTCATGCCAAAATCCAAGAGCATGAGCGACTTCATGAGCGATAACTCCTAACTAAATGTTTCATGGTTGATTTAATAGATTTAACAAAGAAAACCCGGATACACTCAGGAGCTAGAGAAACAAGCTGGTCCCCTCCATTGGGGCTTTTTCCGACGTTACTAGCACAACCATCTACATCAGTGAACACAATCCTGAACTGATGAGCATTGTTTTAAACCCAATAGGCTTACCTGCTAGGAACATCCTCATCGGCTCTCACAAAATTCAAACAAGTAATGTTATGCCAATGCTCTAATGCTAATTCAATAATGCGTTGTTCACGTGATGCTATAAACGTAAACATTCATGACGTCATCGGAAATTTATCGTACTATGTGATCCGTCAAAACCGTATGGAATTGGACGTGTTGGATCCCATCGCCTGGTTGGATCACCAATGAACTTTCTTTTCACTCGTCCTTTTCCATCTTGTAATGCGTTTTCGTAAATTGCTTTAGCTTGACTTGGGAAAAGTACAATATCTCCTATAGAATCATGTTGTATGATTTTAATTTTTATGAGCTTGCCTTGGAAAAACTTTCCATTTTCTTCGGGGTTCAATACATCCACATGGGTGTCATCCTTCATGCGGCGGGATGCCCATTTTTGTTGACTGAGAGAAGTCTGAAGATGGATGGAATCAAAAAGGGTACCTTTTGATCGAAAATAATATTGTGAAAATAAGTGAAAATGATTAGAAAGAGAAGAAGATACAAGGATAACAAGCGATATGACCTTGCTAATGAAGTTGGTTTCTATAGTACTTCACTCCAAGCACCCTGAAGGTCAAAAAGCTTCCTAGCATCATTAATATAAATATTGATAGAGGATACATCAGGTGTTTCATACTAGACTACTTCAGAAACGTTTTGGAGCCTCGATCATTTCAATAACCAGAAGTTCTATTAAGACAACTAACTAACTTGTTTTTCATTGGTCGTTGACTGCGGGTGCCGCTTGTTTGATAGTTCAGCTAATTTTTCCATATAGTAATTGACTTCTTTTTCTTCTTCTGCCGTCAACCCCATGCGTCGTAAATCAGACGTGTCCGAGGGAACATTTTCTTGGATAATGTCAATATTCTGAAAACTAACAGTAAATATTTTTTCCAACGATAATCAGAATAATTACGCATTTGGACCATTTCATTAGTTCGCGGTGAGTGCTCGCGAATGGTTAACTTTTCACTTTTCATTTGTTTTTATGGTGCTTCAATGTGAAAGTCATCTATCTTTGATTACAAGGAGCAATGTCCAGAAGTCCGACTTTGGAGGTCATTTCCTTCATGCGACAAGCACAAGAAACTGGTCTGATAACCTTTTCTAACAGTTTAATTGGGAATTGGTTCGAATTGGGGATGTTTTATTATTGATTATATAGTTAAGAAGGACGGGATAATCACAAAAGTGCAAGGTAGCTTTTGGGATGCGCATACCGTTCAATATACTTTTCTGTTTTTGAAATACGTTACTAACGAGATTGCAGATGAAACAGTTCAATGTGATATTACGAATGCTATGAATACTTTGTGAATACTATCTAATAGTAATTAAAAGTGGAGGAAAGTAGACTTCATAGAGTAAACACAATGCGTCTACTACTGACGAAAACCTGTCGGGACAAAGACTAAGTGTTAAGTAGAACATGAAGACATTATTCTGTGCCCCAGGCATTTCTGAACAAATTGTTTTTCTAGCTTATGTTTCCTTTTCTCTACTTTATTTACAGAAATCCAGATTTATAGACTGCCATTGTTGCATGGATTTATAGATGGACTTTTACAGTCCTATCGTTCCATGGTTTCTGTCTCTTATTCTTTCACTCTATGTCATTTGCACATGAAATCGTCGTTCGAAAATGACAAATGTTGTTAAGAAAAGTTGAAAAGAAGTGGGACAAGTGGATTCGTTGAAGAACGGTCCAGACGAATGGCCAATAAGCGTTATCGAAAATCCAGGTCAGTGTTGGGACTTGTGGTTAAGGTAATTACAAACCACATTGATGATTTTTAATTTTCAGTACATTAAGTTGCACTCCTTTGGCAGACACATCAAAACGTTGCAATCTAAGTTCCTAGTAGTAGATAGGTTGAAAAAGACAAATTCATGGTATTTCAATCAATTCGATTCAGAAGCGGCTAGAATCATTGTATGGAAGGGTAACTTTATGGTCGATCATTCATGTCGCAACCAAGAGGATACTTCAATGAATTCGTTCAACAGTTTCAATTCCAGTTAACATACGAATTAAGGTTAGATTAGAATTCATGAATAAGAAAGTGAGAATTGTGAAATCAAAAGATGAACTTCTCAAATTAAGGGAAACGGATATGATAATCACGAACTGTTGGGAATGAAGTACCGAATTTTAATAATTTTACGAACCTGAGCTAATGCATCTAGCTGAGCGGCTGTTGCTGTCGAAGTACTGACGACTCCACAGATAACGATAACGCTGACAAGAACGATGAAGTGATTGAAGAGAAGAAGAAAATAACGTAATAAGGACATGGAAGTGTGCTGGGTGATGATGCTTTCGGCCACAGGGTGTTGGGTGGGGGGGTGGGGAGTGGCGCTGATTGTGGGTAGGGTCTCTATGTGTCTTTCTAACTTCCCACTCTCTTGGCCATTTAGTGTATCTTCGTCTGTTGTTCTCTCCCTCTTTCTTTATATCAATCTATTTATTTCTTTTTGTTTCTCAATCTATCTCTGTCTCTGTTTTCTTCTGTACGCTTACTGACCTAGAGATACCATGGGAGGAGAGACTGAAAGAGATAGAAAGTTAGAGGGAAACTATGAAGTGTTGAAGACAACGCTACGACGACAGTGACGACGTCAATGGAGACGCAAGTAGGAAGATGATGAGTGCTAGCCTTTTCCTTCTGAGTAATATTATTTCTAGGTATGTATCTACAACCGTGAGTAAGTCGCTCTGGTAGTTCTTCCTTGTCTCCACCGAAGCCGGAAAATTCTCAGATTGGCACTTCAGGAACTGAAGTTTGGAAGAAACACTTGAACCTTCGAACTATGTTTCCTTGAACATGACTACTTTCTCAAGGCATTTACCTAGGTCCGGTTATAGTTACTCGGGAACTTCGAGAAACCTATTCACCCTTTCCAATCTTATTTCAAAGATCAAATTGGCATTTATAGAGATACTGTTGAACTGAGATTTTTCTAAGTGTAACGCGCATAACTTAAACAAGCAGCATCAAAACATTTCTCAAAATCCTGTCTTTCAATCTAGCTGTAGGGAGTGAAAAGTTTTAGAGAAATGAGACAGTCAATCAGAATAAAGTATATACCAAATTCCCAATGGTTAAAAAAGTTAAAAGGAAACCAGTAAATGTAGTAAACAGAAGTATTCTATTCGTAGCATATTTTCTTATAAAGTGCGAAAGTTGAGATGTGACTGGATGAGTATTTCACCAGGAAGACAGCTAGCTCAGCCTTCCCTATTAGATCAGATCGTGGGTGATCCATCATTTATGTTTTTACCAATTATTACTTTTAGACAAGTCCTGTTCCCAGGTTGACATTAAGATGCACTGTGCGAATAACCATAGATCTCAATGATTAACCATTCTTCTTGGTCAGCTCAATTTTTTCGCCGTAAACGATTATCTAGAGCCTTGTTTGGACAAACAAAGTGATGAACTACTTCTTTATGCCACATGATCTCGAAAAAGAGGTTCTTGATCAATTTCATAGGAAAGCTCGAAAAATAAAGCCAAAAATAAACCAAACTGGTTCCGGGACTCTTGATTGAACGAAGTGATATCATAAACGTGTTCTATTTGATGATTTTTAAAGATATGAAAATCGTAATCAACCATTTGATTTGCCGTAATACACACGCCAAAGATATTTTTCTAGTTTGATGGCAAAAATTCCTTGCAGACAGAATCTCTCTATAAAAATAACAGATAAGGTCAGCTGACAACCTTATGCGTCTTCAAAAATAGACTTAGTAGAGCCATGTGTTAAACTTTGAAAGTCGTTTAGAGTCTCAAAGATCAGAAACTCATACATGGTTAGAACCCCTTATAAGCAAATGATGGGGTATAACATGTAAACAAAACGAAGAAAAGATGTATCTTCAAGGTATTGTTCTTCCAAAAAGACAAACATTGGTATATAGGGAAGTTGCAAATATTTTCTGTTCGTTTCTGCAAAATACCATGAGGCGTTCTCTTCTCTCTCAAAATTGAAGCTATTGACACACACGGTTCAGTTGTACTGGGTACGCAATGTACGGAAATTGCTTATCGAAAACTCCGAACAGGTTATTTGAGTTATCAGACCCTACCTTTTTTTAAAACAATCTTCTGTTTATATGGGAAAGCCATGAACATTATTGACCACTCATTCACAAACATACATAATCAACAAAATTTAACAGAGGATGGCATACCGATTAGCTCTGATTTCTAGCTATCCTACAAAAAAAAGTGTCAATAGAATCTCGGATTCCCTTCCGCAGAGAAGGTGTGATCAGTTAGTTCGAGGCTTTTCATCAATCACAGATCATTCAGTTGGACCAAATGATATTCTTCGCTTCAAGACCGAGACCGAATATCTCATTATTTTCATAACAAGTATTGAGTGTTGTTAGTTTTCGACTCTAACGGATTTTAGTCCCAGCACGAACCAGCCCCCCCCCCCCCCCTCACACCTCTTCCAACCCTCTCGCTAGACAGATTGTTCGCAATTTCAAAACACAATACGGTTATTGATAATAGTCTTCACTATGTCTCTGCATTTTCAAATCGCTATGTTTTAATACTTTTCACTGTTTTTGACTAAAACGCTATTTGAAGTTGCCTGCACACTCGAACCAGTATCTGTTGAATTCTTTATATTACAAAAGAAGAAGAATAATTTTCAGAATGAGGCTCACGATTTTGGGAGCAAACTCGCTCTTAGGTCAGCATCTGGTTAAGCATGTTCAGGAGAACGTTGGATCCAGCATTGAGATTACAACATGGAGCTACGATACAGAATTGGCGAAAAAAATAGGTGTGAACAGCAATTTGACCTGTCATGATGTTGGAGCTTCAAGATATTGAAACAACATTCAACCACTACATTGGTACTGAAAACTTGGGTAAAGCTGTTAGGAAGGCAGATATTGTGAGTTAAATAGAAGAAAAACGGGGAAGGGTATTTTTGAGGTTGTAAATTTACACGAATATCAAGATTTGAGTATTTTACCTGATGTCGATGCACTGGAGCTTCACAACGTCGAATGTGAGTTTTAAACGTGTGTCTCTAACTGATGTATTTAGTTGTAAGATCTCTGGTTTTTCTAATGAACTCAGGATCCATACGAAACCAGGGTTTGATTCATCTTTCTTCGTGCTTCGTCCAGTGTGCTAAGTCTGTGCCTAATGTTTACGAGGCGGAGATGAATCCAGAACGATATACAAAAACTAGGCCCTTCCAAGTTGCTTGTGATTTCTATACTCTTTTACTTCCTTTAATTCCAGAGGTATTGTGAAACAAAAGCTGTATCGGAGGAGATGGTGAAGCAAAGTGGAATTTCTAACTTCGTTATGTTGGTTCACATTTGAAGGAGCTTCGTAGAATATCCCATTCTAGTCGTGCACTGCCAATGTATGGCCCCGGAGATGATAGTTCTATCATCACTGATTTCATTGCTGTTTCATCATACCTGGACTGTGTTCCGAGTATAGGAGATCGAGATGGAGTAACGCAGGTGCTTTCGATTTTCTTCAAATTTTATCTTCAAGTCTTTTTGAGATGGCGTTTGTTGGAAACGTAGCAGTAGGAATGTGGTTGGCCATTGAGAAACTATCAAATCTTCTCCCAAGCATGCAGAACTTTCGTAAAGATAGTTTCGAGTCTCTCAGTGATTCGGAACCTGTGCTAAAACTTGAGAACGAGGAGGGAACCGATTCTGATGCAAGTAGCGATCTTGCTAGTTCTAACAATAATTTCTCGTACCTTCACCAATCTGAAAGTGTTCATGAAGTAATTTTGTTAGCCGATGATATTCGCAGTAAAAACATTTACGAAGCCCACAGGGAGTTCATATGCGTAAGTTTGTCTTTTCTAAACAAACTAAGCTATTGAAGTTTAGAGTCCAAAGAGGCCTATATCATTAACATACATTCCTTTCTTGCCACTTTACTATATTTATCTGCTTTTTACCACACTCATTATTGGTGTGTCAAAGTTAGTTAACATTCCTAAAACTTTGGAGCAGGTAGTGTTTCTTCATTTTCATTTCAAAAAACCATGGCATGATTCAGCTCCCTGAACCTTACTTCTTCTACCATTACTTTCATCAGTGGACTTTCTTTAACACTTTGAAGGCGAGCTCTTTCCTGAACTATCGAGATAAGTACACTCAGAAGGTCTGACTCGTACTTGAATACCTGTGTTCATTTTGTTTCTCAGGAAATTGTTGGTATCTGTCGACCTTATTATCAACGCTTATCTGGAGCCTCTTTGAAAAACTTTTCCTGGAAACCCCACTTAGTTTAGTACAATAACTTGCACGTGATTCCTTGTGTATAATGCTATCTAAAACTAGCTAGTTAATAACTGGAGTGATCATTCGAATGTCAACAGAATTTCTAATTTTATCCTTTACGTTTTACCTTTCAATTATAATAAATATGCTTAGTCTTTAATCTTCTCTTTTGCTTTGTTGGTTTAACAGGCTAGCTCCACTTAATTCCTAAATGTTATTCATAGGTTTATCGCTTTTTTCTAGGATGAATAGATACTGGAAGGTTGGCATGAGACGTGGGTCTTCATTCCGTTACTTGATGTTGCACTTGGGATGTTTTGAAGGGAAAGTCTTGCCTGTTGACTGTGGGAACATTCTAAGGTATACTTTGCAATCTCCCCAAAGTCGTAAAGCTTCAAATCTGCGTAACCTCACTTAGCATAAGAGCTTCATTGATTATATTAACCTTTAGAGAAACATAAATATCTGCCCGAAAGATGGGAGCCGTCGGCAAATACTTGTAGTGGCCTGATATTAGCCGTACACAAACTGCAGCTCTTCTCTACCAGCTGAATTCATTTTGCATAATCTAATCAAGTTTTGAGATGTCTGAACTGCCACTCGAGTTATTCTTTAGACTTTGCATCAATGAGTATTAATAAGAGTTTGTTGTCTCTCCTACTTTCAATACCTTCTTTGTAACAATAGAAATGTCCAATCATGTCGCTCTGCCCAAGTTTGGAAGAGGACGCGGTTTCCAGCTTATTGAGCAAAAAGCCATATTGGGTCGACATAGCTAAAGAGGAAAGAACCACTGGCACCAAGATTTTTCCGCTTCCTTATGTGTCTTCGATTTCCTCTATCTCTAGCATCCGCTCTATCTCCCTGCGTGCCCCTTGCTTTCCTTTTTTGTCAACGATGATGATACGACATATTCCATTTCGACTCTGATAGCTTCTTTGTTCGAAGCTGGAGCATTTCAGAGGTTCGTACAATCATAGTAGTTTCTTTTTGTTGTTGTTTGTATATGTCCTTGTTTTGTTCCTTTTATGGCTTAGATGCTATCTCATGTTGATGGATCAATCACAATGTGTCAATTGTGCCTAAGGAATATCCACAAGTTTTTCGTCATGGACGAAAGACTAATCGTACCAATTTCACCCTTTTATTTCTAATTAGGCAGTCTCTTATCGACCAATGTTTCTTCTCTTGACCAGCTTCTATTAGCCGATGTCCTTTCTTTGGTTTCAAGAAATTTCATTATTTGCTCAGCATTCTTTTCTAGCTATTCGTATGTTAAAACCTACTTCCTACTGGTTGTGTCGGTCATCTTAGTCCTACTTTCCCACCATAAGGCTTTGGTCATTTTTAGTTTCTTTTACGTCTCCTTCTGCGTCTTTTCACTCAGCCGCCATTGCTTTTCTTAGTCTCCTTAGTAGCCATATCTCATGGGACTGATATGGGACAAACCACACTATCTATTTCTCAAAAAGATGATGTTGTTACCAAATTCGGTCCGAATCCTAGAATCCAGTCATAGAGTATAACCTTCGATACATTCAGATGGCTTCATTATTCGTCTTAATTGACTAACTAAGTCATAGTTTTTACAAAGCTCCCTCCCTCTCTTTTTCTCTGTCACTCCTCTCCCCCCTCACTTCCATTCTCTTTCTTTTCCAAATCACTCAACAAAAGAAATAAAACATCATTTTTTTGTTCAGAGAAGCTACGATTGATTGGGAATCCTGACGTCAACGCGTTTTCCGCTAAACTCTATCGTCCAGCTTGTTAAATTTTAAATTTTGTCTATCAAAATACGACCATTGTCTAACTTAGCTAACAATTAAGTCGTCAACTTTATCCAGATTGCATTATCAATGCAACATGGTTTTTTTGGAATCTGGTCAGGATTGTCCTGGCGAATTGAATTATTTCCTATTTCGGCAATCTTTAGTACAAGCTCGTTTATCAAGCTGATCCTCTAAATGTTCGTTCAAAGTTCAATAGAATACTGCAACTGCCCAAACTTCTGCAAAGCCATTTGAAAAAACCTCGTTTTCTTCTTTCTTTTACTATTTTTTTTCGAAACTCAAACTTCTTTTCAGAAATGGGGGAGAGAGACCACAGCAGTTCTATTACGGACCAATGTATGCCCAGCACATGTGAATCCAGGTCGGCATTTTATAATCTTTCATTATTAAGTTGATATGATTCAGTCCGCATATGCATATTTCCTCAGTTTATCCTGGATATATATCATACATGGGATGTATCAACAGAACTCGTGGTTCTGGTCAAGTATCATTTTTGCCCTATGGAGAGCGTCGTTTGAAGAATTCGGGTATGTATTACTCGGAAACAAAAAAGTTGGAATTGAATCGTTTAAGAGTCGTTCACTGGCGAAAGTAGCAACTATTTGATTGAGTCAATAAATTTCGTTAAAAAAAGTTCCACAGCGGGTTCTGGACGAGTCACTGGGACACCACCATTGTGTTCCCCAGAAGATGATTCAGAATTTACGGTAAGAATGAATCAGTAATGACTGCTATAAATTTCTTCGTAAATGTTTATCATAAATTACATTAAAAAATGTAGAGATAATCAAAAACTTTATTATACAGCTGATCTTTTTCAGATATCTGAGAAAGATTGGAAGAGTCCAGTACAAAAAAAATCATCACAAAATACGTCATCATCTTCTGGCTATGGATCAACTGATTCTGACCAAGATGAACAAGTTTGTCATTTTTTCTATCAAACAAACAGAACATTCTTGATTTAAGTCAGCTAGCAGTCATTCAAGTGAAGATGTAATAATTGCCGTAAACGACCGAAAGTCACGTGAATTAATTAAACAGGAGAGAGAGGTAAGATTTGTTCTGATTGATTAGCTAAAGAAAAGTGTTAGAAGAGAGCGAGAACTATAAACTTTTCAATTAATTCGTTTGGTTTGGGAAATAGAAAATATCTTCCCGCACTTGAATGCAACCGTTTTTTATCTCTGCAGCTTTTAAATGAAAATGACGCGCCTTCATGCGCAGTGTAAATTAGAATATTTCAATCTCAGTTACGATGCTATAAAAACTAGGAGACTCCGTAATTGCTCTGCAGAATCAATCTGTTATCATTAATGCTTGGTCAATAAGAACCCTTATCACCCAAAACCGGGATTAAGGGGTAAAAAAAACTTTAATCATTTGTTTGTTAAGCTACTGCGACTGAGACGGCGAAGTGTTCCCGCAACACTGACAAGTCAAATTCCGGACGATGTTGCCAATATCGCCCGGACAGAAGGCCTTTTACGAATAGAAACTAATGTGGTTAGTTTTTGTTATCTCTTTTATGAGCATATGTATAAAAAAAGATTTTGTTCTCTCAGCTGGTCTTTAAGTGCCTGCGGCGGCTTCCTAATGTTTTTTTTTCCTGTCTTACTATTTTGATTTTGTGTAAGTTCGCTTGCAAGCTTTGCAATTAGGTCAAGGCATAGCTCGGTTTTTTTTGTGGTTTTTTGGATGAGATTCTAATCTATTTGCCTCGTTTTGACCCTGTACATGAGTGCAAGTGTATGTGTAATGAGAAGGACGATCATTTGATAAGTAGAATAGCCAGTAAAGTAACTCTAGCTTCATTTCTTCATTTCTGCGCATATTTACACCTCACGTGAAAGACAGGTCGTTTCTTTCTTTTACAAAATTCCCTTGACAACTTCCTCCATGTGTCAGCCTACCTGACAATATTTATGCAAATACCTACCCTCCTCTTTGCACGATAATCTAGTGAGAATAAATAATATAATGAATTTATATAAACTCGTAGCCGAATTATATACACACGGTTGATGAAGAAAGAAGCATTGACAGCAGATCTTAAGAACAATCTGTCTTATACTAACGGCTTCCTCTCACTCAATCCCTTTAATGTCTCATTATCAAAAGTATCCAGCCGCTGTTGAAGTTTTTTTTTCTGTTTTGATCACATGAAGCCATTCATCAAGAACAGATTCATCTTCATATAATTTATGATCGACACAATTCTTAGCCTATATTCCACCTTGTTTCATTACCTGTAGAGAAACCTTGATTCCTTCTCCGCATTGCTTTGAGTCTTCCGAAATTCCTTCGGTATTCACGTTATGTTTGTCTTTCAGTTAAATGCCATTGAAAATATCTGAAAAATACTTCTGTCAATATGTCTCTCTCTCGACTTAATTATAGAATTTCATATTCTATTGCAGGATACTGGAGAACAGCACATTATGGAGTTGGGTAGTACCACACTTCGTCGACCCGAATCTGTGATGCAGTTGGCACGTCGTTTTGGAGAGATAGCCGCAGCACAAGTAGACTGGCCATCAAATTGATTTGACTTTAACTTTTTTTGCAGCAGAATGATATTCATAAGTCACGAACACGTTATATCGGGAAAGAAAATGGTTTTACCAATTCAGGTAGAAATCAATGTAAGTAATTACTCAATTAACTTTATAAAACCTTTTCTCTAGTATTTTATTCGAGTTGTGATCGCAGAGGAGGGTTCGGAAGTTTGAATGGAGGTGGGTGCTTTTGTTTGGAATATGAATAGTTTTCGGAGGAAATTTTATTGTTTTGAGAAGAAAATACTTTGTGTCATATGTTTTAGTGATTATTCAACACATACACAGGCAAAATTAGAAATAAAAACCAACTGAACCCTTCTTCATTTGGCTTCATAACAGAAAACTGTTGTTGATAATATCATGTGTCTTCGAGAACGTTTGTTTAAAGTGGCTTTTACTCTCGGAATCGCTGTCGTTTTAATGTGCAATAGCTTTAATACATCTATTACAAAGTGTAGAGATCGTTGACGCCTGCTCATTTATGTCTTAAAGCTCGCCAAGGTGCGTCTGAGAGAAAAGGCTAGGAAATTTTTCCTTTCTTGTGTGATTCCGGAACACTTATAAGTTCACTTATTCGTGCATTACTACTTTTAAAGTAACCCAGGAATGTATCATCTTCTAACCGAATAACACATGGTGTTCAGCTTTCACGTTTTCGTTTAAAAGTGATGTAGTCGGGTCTCTTCAAAACTGACAACCTTCTTTAACTTTTTCGTAATTTTCTCATTTCAGTTCCTGACGCGATGGCTTCTCGTCCTAATATTTTCAGACAGATGGATAAAGTTGGCTCTAGGTTGATATTCTGCATACCCGAGTTGTACTAATCACTTTTTTTCAGCAACTCGACTGCACCACCAAGGGTTCTGAACCCAAATTCTATCAAGGACGCTTTATTACGATGGGTTCAAAGTCGTGTGAAAGATTATCCAGTATGTTTCAGCCTTTCTAACTCTTAATCTTGTACAATTAGGTAAATGTTACGAACTTCTCATCTTCATGGGCTGACGGAACAGCATTTTGCGCTTTAATTCATAGATTTGCTCCAGATGCTTTTGATTTCAACAAAATCGATCCACGGAATAGAAAAGAAAACTTTGATCTTGCATTCAGGATAGCAGAGTTAGTTTCCATCTAGCTTTCGGTTACCTCTAGTTATCTTCAAATTTTATCACGTGTTTTTCACAGTTTGGTTTCTTTCACGTGTTTGTATCAAAACCCGCTCACACGAGGTTGCAATCTAGTAAATTGATACATTTTAGGGAGCAAGGAATTTGTCCTCTTTTGGAAGTAGAAGACATGATAATGATGGGTGATCGTCCTGATTGGAAATGTGTGTTCACATATGTTCAAAGTTTTTACAAACATTTCAAAGACCGAGAATGATCACAGAACGTTAGAAACATCAACTGTATTGCTTTAAAGTCATCATGAGACTTCTCCAAACAATCTTTCTGATTTGTTAGCAAATCACATCTTCAGATTTTTACGTTTTAAATGACTAGTCATTACTGAAAATTACTCTTCTGCGCAAGGAATTCTTTCTTTCTATCAAGATTCTTTCAAAATGTCAATGATATATTTATGAAAAAAGAAATAACAATAACAATAAAACAATGAGAACAGACGTTTAATTCTTCATTTCTTGAGCCACAACCACTTTAGGTCGTTTCTTTTCTCGTACCGGCCTATGCTTTATATGGTTGTTTGTCCAAGGCCCAGTAGACTCGTTTGAATAATAATCCATTGGATAGTAATCGGTAGGTACGACAACCTATTTTCATCGAAAGAATAGATTTGCAAGCTTGGCGCAATATACCTCTTCCAATGCAACAGCTAGCTCGTAAGGAGACAACAATGGCTTCCCAAATTGAGCTCCCCAGTCGATAGACAGGCGAGGACAGGCAACTTGTACCCAACTAGGAATAACTTCATCAAAGCTATCTTCAATTCAGCTCACCAATCAATCTCTTTGAACAGAGCCAGCTTATCAGGGAAAATTTCTGATAGAAGTACGCGGACAAATTTCTTTCCTTTACTGACTAGTTTAGCTTCTAATTCCTACAATAAAAAGACTATGATTATGTTGGTTGTAGGGAGCTACCTCAGCAATTTTTATATTACCTTGTCTTCCCAAAGTTCCCTGAATCAGGCCGAAATAAGTAGCCTTTTGAGCTGTTTTTATAGCATCTTAACATTTCATTCATTTAACTGTCCAAAGGAGGTAAAACATGCCAGATCTGATAGACCTCATTTTCGGAAAATCGTACTCTTCTCTTGTCAGTTTTCTTGCATAAGGATCGTATTGAAAAGCAGGAATAGAAGGATTGTGGATCATTGCTGATTCCAAATGAAATCGGCCGTCACCAACATAACTATAAGTTTGAAGAAAACATAGTTTTTGATGAATTGCGTATCGAAACCCACATCAAAGCCTGTACGTCGGAGGGTAAACGTGGAGAAGTACATCCTAAAACTTCTCCTGGACTTAGCGGTTTGGCTTGAGGTAGCAAAATATCAAAACCACTCTCGACTAGATTTTTTTTTATAGTCTGTAAAATTGACAAATCGATCTGAACTAGATCTATTCACCTTACATGCAACGACGGTATGAACTGAATTGTGCTGATTAGAGCGATTTTCTTTCCCTTTTCGAAATTGTCTATTAAGCAACTTAGCAGATGTGATAGATTGATATCGATATTCACGAATATATAAAGCATATGAATGCCTTCCGTGTTCTGTATCGGTACAAGACAACTATGGCCATAATGTACAAGTAAATCACAACCTGGGAATGTTTCAGTTGCATTATTTCTTTTTGAACTTACCGAGCATCTTGGCCGTATAGTCATCAACGCAACAAGCTCCATAAGTAACATCGCCCATAATTATAGTTCTACACCCAGTATGTTTCTCCAAAATGTCGGAAATCAAACAGGCATACATGGTTAGCCCTTCAGGGAATTGTAAAGCCACTATAAAATGTTTGATAATTACTTTAACATTTCAACAGATATCACTCACCAAATTTGGCATCTGTGGTTCGTATCTTCCATATAGTTTTCGGTATTTCAAATGTGTAGTTCCTTGGTAACTTAAATTTGAAATAGTTCAGTATTAGAGAAGAATCTCACAATTTCTAAGTCTTTTTGCAATATGGGATCAGCAGCAATTAATTCCAATTGAGCTGCAATTTGTGAAGCCATCGGTTTATTTATAAGTTGAAGTCTAAAACGACTATTAGCATTATCTAATTGCAATATATAAAGGCATTTCTGAACGAACGAGCAAATAAATGTACTTTACGTACGCAAAGTTGCGTTAACCTTCAAATTTGAATAAGCTTGTTATTTGTTTATGAGAGATATTACTATAATTTTTCTGTAATTCTCAAATGTTTCTGTTTTTATCTGTTAAAGATCTCGTATGCTGAATGTGAACTCATTTTATGATCATTTAGTTATGTATTTCTTTGTTGTCGTTAGCTTGGCAATTAGAAGAAAGATCCAAACATTTTAAAATTAATACTTCATAGGATGTTAAAATCACAACGACCTCTCTTATCATGGTTAGGAGAGAGAGAAGTTTTCTTCATTCATGTAAAGCATTCCATTTATGGTATTACAGGCGGGATCTCGGTTTCCTTTGAATAAACAGATGGTTTATCAAATGGAGCTGTACCGCTCTGATCTTGCAGACTACATTAGGGATATTGAGTATGTTACAGTTCAAATTCCACAACCGATACATTTATAATAGATCTTACGACAACCGAGTGAGACTACTCAACTTTTCTCCTCGTGATAGTTGGGTCGTTGGGGAGATTGAAGCTCAGAATAACTACCTATTTGAAAACTCACGGACAATAATTATCATCATGAGATTAACAAACTATACTTGCATTCCGTTATATGTGTCTTATAACAAAGGTTAATTTCATTTCATATACAAGTGTATCTGAATACTTTAGACTTTGCATATGCTCGAACATACTTTTCGCCCAAAGAAGAAAACCTAATCGTTATTTTTTCATTACTCAGGTTTCCGTCTACCACGCTTTAAAACTATAAATGTGTGTTCAGAACTGATCTCAAAGCTGCGGGTTCTACTGGAACACATTCTTCCACTGCTCAACTGAATGTCATAATTCCTTATTTGGGTATCAAGCTTCGTTTTGTAATAGGTGTTCATTTGATTGTGAGACGGGTACAGGGACGCAAGCAGGATAAGTAGAGAGTTCGCTTTTTTTCGACTTGGTAGCTTATTCTTTTAGAAGCTATGTCTATATGGGTGTAAATGAATTTGCTTTTAATACGGGTACTCAACTGGTTTTCTTCCGCATTTTGAGAAAACCAAAAGAGAAAACTAACTGTAAAAATGTTTGTTTATGTTACCAAAACTCTTACATCTCATATTCTTAGGCTTTTTACATAACCAAGAAGAGAGAACTTCGGAGTGTGCATGTTTCTCAACCCGTCTTATTCCAAGTTGACATCAAAAGTAAGAGAAA
The DNA here is from genome assembly GCA_943334845.2 of Auanema sp. JU1783. NCBI lineage: Eukaryota > Metazoa > Nematoda > Chromadorea > Rhabditida > Rhabditidae > Auanema > Auanema sp. JU1783. The sequence continues at coordinate 468,624 of CALQYR020007453.1, read as the reverse complement.
CGAGTATAACTTCACTAACAGAAAAGAAGGTAAGTTCTTCTAATCTGTGTTCCTAATCAGAGATCAATATAGACGCGGACGTATGGATTGCGTACCATATCTTTGATCCTGAGAAAGCTGCGCTACGTATTGTATGTGAAGCCGTGAAAAAACTAACTGCCAAGGGAGAATATTATCAAGTGAGAAGGATAATAGATCATGAGGTAATGTCAACTCTTTCTTCGAGTTATCATACCCGATTTCTTGCAGACTGATGTACTATCAATTATTAACAATTGTCTTGAAATATGCATGAGTGTTGTTGTTGAAGTTCATGATGACAACTTAGTTCAAACTTATTTTAATTATGAGATTATGCTGTGCTGGTGAGCTGATTAGGTAATACCTTTACTGAATGTTCCCAGGAATGCTATCAATAACAAGTTGGACGTTTTTTCCGCTAGACGTAGAGGACTTGTATCACAACAACAAGCCTTTCGCAACACTTGGTATCCTCACAGAAATCCATTCTATAAAAGGAACTTCATAGATAATGGATGTTAGAGTTTTTTTTGCTATTTTGTTCTGGAATCTCACACTTTCAGCTGGCGATCAAGATGAATTCGACGAAAACGCCTGCTCTACAATCTCCTCGAACTGTACTGGGATAAAAATCGTGTACTTTGACAACAAGAGCCCTCCTAGTAGAGATGTACTTCTGAAATGGGAACGAAGTCGAAAGCAACAGCTTGACTAATACTTTTCACAGCTTCTGTATCAACAGTTAATAAACAGAAAACGTTTTATCGCTATCCCGATTCTCTCAATCAAAGAGTCTTGTTCTCTTTTCTATCTTTTTTGTCTCGTTACGGTTTCACTTTGTTTCTTTCTCAGACTTTTATGTTGTAATGGATGAACAAGAAGAGCCAACTGTAGGTGAAAATCCTGATGTTTCTTCAGATGGAGGTAATATAAACTGTTATTGAAGTAATATACATATGTTTCAGTTTTCCACCGCCTGCGGAACTCGAAAAAATTCATAACATTCGGTGTTCTGTTCTGTGTGAACCTGTTGAACTATATGGACAGATTCACTATAGCAGGAGTTTTACCTAGTTTGAAAGCGTACTTTGATATGAATGATCAACAAGCCGGAATCTTACAGGTAATGATGCTTTCACTGTCCTCTCTTCAATGAAGTATTTTCAGACTGTTTTTATAGTGTTTTATATGGTTTGCGCTCCTGTGTGTGGTTATTTAGGAGACAGAACTAATCGCTTGCACATCTTATTCGTTGGATATCTTATTTGGATATGTGCAGTCATGCTCTCCACCTTTGTGGGCCAAAATGTAATTTATCGTATTTCACTTTCTAATATTGTAATACATTTCAGAATTTGTTTCTTTTTATGTTGCTCAGAGGAATTGTAGGAGTAGGCGAATCCTCTTACTCAACTGTTGCTCCTTCTATCATAGCAGATATGTTCACAGATAGAGCACGAAGCATATCGCTTATGATTTTCTACTTCGCTATACCTGTTGGCAGGTTTGTCCGTTTGACTTGCAGCATTTTCTGTTCTATTTGTCTTTTAGTGGATTGGGGTACATTGGAGGGTCATCGATATCTTTTCTTTTTGGTGGATGGCAAGCAGGAGTTCGGTAAGATATCATAGTTTCACACAAAATACATATCCTTCTGTTTAAGGTTCACTGCTTGTATAGCTGTTGTCTTGATCATCCCTCTTATTTATTTTGTTGAAATACCAGAAAGAGGAGCAGCAGAACACGCTGATCAACTAGATGCACATGATGGAGGGCTTCTGTCCGATATTCGATATCTTCTTACAATGTAAGCATCGTGATTAATGAGTTACTCACGAACTGTTCAGAAAAACTTACATCTTTTCTACAATTGGATTCACTTGTGTCATATTTGCTGTGGGATCTTTGAGTTGGTGGACACCAACGTTGATGGGATATGCTTATGGACGTAATGGAGCTATGAGCCCTGGAGATTATGCTGAGTAAGTTTTGCGAAGTTATGATACTATCTTCTTCTTACATAGGATTTCTTTGATATTCGGGGGAATCACTTGTGCCGCTGGAATTTTCGGAGTACTCATAGGGTCATCATGGGCTCAAGCTTGGCGAGAAGGAAAATGGGGATTACAAAAAAAGGAAAATGCCGATGCATATGTGTGTGCAGTGGGCTCTATGCTGACTGTTCCTTTACTTTTCTTTTGTCTTGTGTTTGCCAAATATAATATAGTTACCTCTTGGGTGAGATTTTCATTAGTTTTGTAGTGATTAAGATTTTTCAGGTTCTAATGTTTTTGTCAGTTACTTGTATGTGCTTAAATTGGTCTGTGAATATGGACATGCTCATGGTATGTTTTTCGGAGAGTTCTTCGCTTACCTTGTTGTTTTCAGTACGTTACTGTGGCTAACCGTAGAGCTACAGCTACTGCTATACAAACGTTGTTTTCCCATTTATTAGGAGATGCTTCATCACCTTATGTAGTCGGATTGATTTCTGATTCGATTAAAGGTTCAGTATTTTTTTTTCCGTTACCCTTATATCATTTGTTAAGGCGATCGAACCGATTTGGACATGCAGTTCTTTGCTCTTCAAACCGCCTTGTTTGTCCCTATTTTCCTTCTTGTTTGTAGTGGAGGTTTCTACCTTTTCTCCGGACTGTATGTATCTAAAGATCATAGAGAAGCAAAATTCATGATGACAGGTAAATTTTATATGCAATCGACATATTTACCAACTATTTGTAGGTGTTTGGGGAGAGCAGGAAGACGATATGGAAACCTTGATTAGTCACAGTGATAATGAAGATAATACCTGACGGTATCTAGAGGAGGATCAAAATGAGGAAGTGAGTGTCTGACTTCGGTAATCTTACCAGTGTTCTATATTCTAGACAAATCAAGTTTATTCTGGTCTTGGCTTATCCATGCTTCCCGCAGTCATTCGTTTTGATTCCTCACAATTCCCGCTTAGTCCAAACGCTCCACAAGAATTATTACATGTGGATAGTTCGGAATTGCCTGACGCAGAATCTGATTCTTCTTCAAGTTTATGACTTCATTTTGTTTCATTTCTTTTTCTTTGATCGGGTAATTAATTCGTGCCTAAGGCTCTCACGGGAATTTTGATCCTTCTCTCTTTGCAAAGCTTAGATATGTACATAGAAATGTCTATATTTGTAAATATAAAATTTATTTTGCTCCTCTAGTGTTTGTTGCTCTTGGTACTCTATCCAGCTTTTGTATCGTTCGACCTTTAGCGCCAATTAGTTGAAGGTTCTTTTCATAGGTTCTAAGCTTCTTTATTCCCAAATTGTTGGTGAGGTCGCAGGTCATTGTATTGTCAATGCAGCGAAGAAAATCAGGTGACTTTTTTTTCTGTTTTCTGTTTCATATTTTTATCTTCAGGTTCTTATGGGGAAATTACTCTGCAAAACATTAAATCATGTCTTCATCGATTGACTGTTAGAATTGATGAGCTTATATTCACAGAGCATTCCGAGACAATTGTTAATGCTCTGAAAAGAGGAGAACTGTTTGGGTGAACAGAGGGTTTAGGTTTTTTTTGAAACTGAGTTCGTTTCAGTTTCGTTTTGAGGTACAAAATCCCCACTCCTCCCAATTCGACTAATCAAAGCTTGAAGAATGAAATCATTGTTCGAAGTGTGCTATATAACGAGTCGGAGATTAAATTCAAACACAAGAAGGTTCGAAAAGCAGTGAAGACGACACGAAAACTTTTGCAGGTTTTCTCAATTGAACTCAATGATGAACTCATAAAGTGTTGGCAGCAAAACCCTATTCACGTCACCCTGACAGCGGAGATCTCTAAAACTGCTGAGAAACATGACGTACGAATAGTACCCATATCATATCAAACAAAAAAATGATTTCAGGCTAAACTTCAGTTACTCTGCCACACAACTGTTTCTTTCCGGGATCTCCTACTATCTCCGTTTAAGTTAATCAAAGACCACAGTCTATTTTCTTCTGAATTTGAAGGCTTACTCTCAGTAATATGCTCGGAACTTCTCTGTTTAATCTTCATTCCTCTTCAGATATGCTTAGAACTTGGATCTCGTACCTCTAATGTAAATGAAAGACTTGAAGCTCTTCGACAAGTCTCCTTAGACAATACTTATACTATTCAAAAGTAAGATTGATCTACTAAATACCTTTTTACGATATTATCAATAAATATTCAGACCTCCAAGACATTCTCGCTCTCGTAGTGCCTCTAGGTGTCGCTCTTGCAGTCCTCAAAGAGAACAAAAACGATTGAACGCTGTATCTCATATTCCTAAAGAAAGATTTGAATTATCTCGTGAGGGTGATCAGAAGTATTAAATTAATTTTTCCATCTTAGCCATAGCGCGAAGCTCCTTGTCACATGACGTGCATGATGAGAAACAATATATATCAACATCAAGCTTGAGTAATGACTCCGTATTTGTTTTGGAACCGAATCAAAATCTTCTGAATACACATGAATCCCGTACTCTATGGATGAATCTCTCCTTGCATGAGGCTCATGACTTGCCTTTGGTCAGAGATGAAAGGTTTGAAGCTGCTCATATGTCTAATCCTGATAAATTGTTCCAGTGGCGCACTCGTTGCTCCAAGAGCTTTCATCAAAATTTTATCTAGAAATGAACAGATTCAATCTCCGGTTTCTGCTCCATCGCGAAATCCTAGGTTTGGCTTTGTCATTATCCCTTTCACCATCATTCTTCCCAGATGGAATTGGTCAGGGCAGTTCGTATTCAGTGCTGAACGAGGCAACCTAGTAATCAAAATGCTTCACAGTCGAGCTGATGGTCAAGTAAGCATTCCATATTCAATTTTGTGTTCCTATCCTGCAGGTCGAATCACTCGGAATGGTCACTCTCAACAGACCCTTCCATGATTTCGAGAAATCTACCTTCGAGATTACAATTCTTACTCCTCAAATGCAAGGCACAGCCACTGTGACGGTAAATGTTTTGTGTCATCAGTCAAGAAAACACGACTCGTTGCAGATGTCACTAAACGTTCGTCCATATAGAGAAAGAGCACCAGTGGAAAACAGAAAAGAAAGATCTGCCAGCGAAGCAACGTCAAGAAACTCTTACTCAAGTAGTATAGGGAAATCAGAGGTACTGATCTGTGATTTGCAAACAACTATACTTCTTTATTTCCAAGAGTGAAACTCTACGCTGGTCTGGATCTAAAAGAAATCCACGATTGATATTAACAACTAGACGTTCACTAAGCTCTTCTCGTAGCCCTGAACCACGAGAAGATACTAGTCATTTGTTGAAGTAAGATACAATAATGCCTACTTTGAACAAAAACTGATTTCAGAGAAAACTTGCAGCAGTTGGAAAATTTGATGCAATCAATTCGTCATCGAAGATGAACAACTAAGAATCATATAATACTGACTTTAAAAGTGTACATGAATTGTATTATAAACTTCCTGTAACAAAAATTAAAATCTTATTTTTCTCTGTTCTCTTGACTCTGACGGCTTACCACAGGTCTTGTATATATCTTGAGCTTATATGTACAATCAACTTTGAAAGTATGTATAGATATGAAGATAAATGACCTTTCATCAAGGGTTCACATTAGCGAGTTCTTAATGCATAGACAGAGAGAGTTTGTTGGTCTCAGTATTTCTACGCTCTAGCGCTAGTCTCTGGCTGTCTGATTCTCATCTCACTGTGGACCAAGGCGAAATGAAGAAAGACCAACACACGCGTATACGTCCATGGTTCCTCTAATTTTTTCAATTTATTTTTTTAAAGAAATCCCTATTTATGCATTACGAAATTCATAATATGTATTGCCTCGAGTTGTGTCTTATTTTGAAATATACTTTGCGCAGGAGCGGTTGTGTTGCGTCGCGGTTGCGCTTCAAGCATTTCCTAACTCGCTGTAATAAGACTTAATTCTTTCGTTCTCTTCAGTCTTTTTTCTTAAATCGTTCACTTTCTTTTTCTTTGTTTTTATGTTTTTTTCCCAACTAGAATAGTTTAAGATCTCATAACTTTTTGATTCTACACACATAGGAGCCTGAGGGTTCCATTTCTTTGCCGCTGTTTTCTTGTGCACGTCTCAACTTTTCAACGGCAAATTGATTTTTTTCAGATATTCGCATAAGGTCAATAACACTAAAACTTTTTTGGTTTTTTTCAACGTTTACTGCTCTTAGCCGTTTCTCTTAACTTTGCATACGGAAAAATAGCAGAGAACTACATATTAAAAGGTTTCAGTCGAATAGCTTCTTCAAAAGTGAGTCCCCCTGCTGTATTTAAATTATTAATTTGTGTTTAGAATGTCGTCTTTGGCTTCACAGCGCGCTATGCTGGCAGCCTTAGGTGGAATGTCAATTGCTGCCCTGTTTGTGTGGTATCTCCGTTCCCAAAACGCTGATGAGAAGGTATAATTACGAAAAATTCATTAGACATGAACACTTTTATTCTTAGGCTCAACAGCGAAGTGAAGTCACTAGAGAGCTTTTGACTAGTGAAAATGGAATAAAGAATAGTGCCAGAAAAAACACTGAAACTAATGGAGTTCAAGCGAAGGCCGCTGAGCCGGTGTCTTCCGAAAAAGTGAACAAAACTTCGGATTCGCAGAACGTCGAGAAGACAAACGTTGCTGCTGAAAAAAACGGAACTGATTCAAAAACAAGCGTTGCTTCTGCTCCACGAAATGTGAGTGGTTTGTCTTTTTGTTTTCTTGATTTCCTCTCTTGTTCTCTCATTCTTCATATTTTTTGCCTCTTTAGGATATTTACATTCGAATGTTGTCACATGACGACTTCGCATTGACTGCATAATTGAAAATGTGATAGCTCTCGTTGAAGCTCTGGAGCTATCATAGTGTTTTTTGATAGCAAGCTTAGTCCTTGAAAAAATTCGAATATTCTATATATTTTCTCTTATTCTTGCTGAATTTTTTTTTTTAATTTAATAATTTATTTGGGTCTTTTTTTCAGAATTCCGAAGAAGTTCACGACGAAATTGCCGAAAATGAATCTGTGAATGCATCCAATGAGCTTGCTGAAAAAGAATCGATTGAGGTATTGTCGGTACTCTTTATGGAGAACATTTTGAATTTAGACAACTTTAAATATGGCGCCAATGGAGACCACGGAACATTCTTCAATTTCCGAGGAGTTTGTTATCAAAGAACAGGTTAATAAAAACGTTTTATCTTTTGACCATCACTGTTACGAAGTACAATTATGACACTAAACTTCAATTTAGTCCCCGAGAAAAAAAACCTCGGAATTGATCTTGGATTGTTCTACACACACATTATTGGAAAACGAAAAAGTCGAATTCTTGTGGGCTGAAGAAATGGAACGGTAAGCTGAATTTATTCTTTTGTTTAACTTGATTCTTTTTTTAGAAGTTATGCTGAACAAGCGGAAAATGATCGTATGAACCAAGCAACCTATACAGAGAGCGGTTCACCAGCCAGCAGTGAAGACTCAATGGTTAGTTGAAATTGCTTAATGATTTTGAAGTCCCTGTGTGAGTCTGAAAGAAGGCAACTGTTGCACTTGTGAAGAGATAAGCAGCAGCAGCAAAACCGTATGAGTCGTTCCTTTACTGGCTTTTAAGAGAGCGAACGCATTGTTAAAAATTTCTACGAATGAAAATATTCGAGCCCCTCGGCCCTCATTGCTAATCGATTCCCCCGTGTGCAAATCAGAGTCGTGGGTCAAAAGCTAGTCGACATGCTTGCACTTATATGATTTATATGCCCGTTGTTCAGTGGTGACAACCAATGTTGCTAATCGTTTCATTCACAAGCCATATGCTATCGATTGATTTCATTTAGCTCATATAAAATTGTTAAGAAAAGATATGCTCCAATTCGAAAAAAATTTTCCGCTCATGTATATATTTTTATTCTGTCATATATATATATATCTATGTATATAGAAGAATGAATAAAAAGAGAGGGAGGAAGAGATAGGAAGGTATGGTTATCGCAATCAGATGAATAGTGTAATTGATGGGAGATTTGTTTGCCAATAGTAGCCTTATGATAATGATTAAATTTTTTGATAACAGCTACGTATTATCAGCCTATGTTGCCATTGTCGCACTTCCTAAAAGGCAAGTGTCTGGTGTTTATTGATCGATTGGCAAACGGAGAGATAGATTATATTTCGAAAAAGTTCGTATTTCTTCCCTGAAAATGACGTGGTTGGCTGTGGGGGGGGAGAGGGTCAACCTGTGTCTCTGTGTTTGCCAGCGCTCAGCTGTTATCATTACTGAAACTGTGTGATCGATCCAATCTTCCGGTATCGATTGAATCGCGTGCGTGTGACTCTTGGTAAACTTCCGACAGTATTTGAAATTTGAATTTTATGCCGAGCGCAGTTTCTATAGATCCAATTAATACGAAAGTATAAGATAACCAGCTGTTTTATCTTGTTCTGTCTGAACTTTTGTCCTTTCGCATGCCCAGCCTTTTTTCTCTGGTTCTCTCATCCTGACATTATCTTACATTTGCTCGCATCGCTCTAACCGTCTGCGCATCTCATCATCTCATTATCTCTGTCTGCATAATGAATGTCTGGCATCTCTTCATCTTTTCAATCTCATGTTGCTGACTCCGCCCTCCACATAGGTCGCCAACCCTTTCTTGCCTATCTGTTGCCCGCATCGCCTTTTAGCCACATTTTCGTGATTTCGATCATGTTTATGCGGCCTGCGGTGCTACATCCTTCACTATTACCTACTCATCTTCCTCCTCCTCAGATATTCCCAATTAGTGCTATTCCATCGGGCTTTTCAGTCCCACCTCCGCCTTTTCCAATTCCGTGTCTCGTGGCTCCGCACGTGCAGCAAGCACAACCAAGTAGACCACAATCTCCGCGAAGATTGCCTGTAACAATTACTCCCTTACCTTCTCCCTCGCAGATACGAAGGCACAGCTGCGGCTCTTCAGCTCGTTCAAGTAGCTGTGCTGCAAGCACTTCTTCTAATCACCAAAGTGAAACTGTAAGTTTGCAGACTTATCTGTTTGGTTGTGCTGCTAATGTGTTAAAAGTGTCAATCTCGATGTTAGTTTGTTCGGGTTAGCCAATGTTAGATATCATCTACGGTAAAACCTGATCACCAAGGACTCATATGGAGAGAAAAGGAGAGCGAAAGAAAATGAAACATAAATGTCATAATGAATAGCGATTAATAATTAGTGCTTCTTTTGACTTGAAAAAGTTTTAGAACTGATTTCTTATTTTTACCTAATTTAGGGATCTTCACAAGATTCAGGAAGAGCTACTGGTGGCTTAGCTTCCTCACTCTCACCCATGGATGATTGCAATGACGGACTTCCGATGTATGAATTTGAAATTCCAAATTCTTTGGTCGGTTTAATTATTGGAGTGAAAGGAAAAACAATTAAGGTACAATGGTACTTTTGATCTCGGGTTACTTTTTTTTTCAAGGAGTTAAGTACACGAACAGATGTGAAAATGCTAATCAGGCCACACCATGCTCCTGAAAAGAGCGATTCTCATCAGATTTGTCAGGTATTCCTATTGATTCTCATACCTTAAGTATCATGTGTTCTCAGGTGCGAGGAAAACGTGATCAAATCAATAAATGTCTCCAAATGTTGAGAAGAAGGTTTCCAAATGAGCGCTTCCCTGAATTAAATTTACAACCTGTACTTCCACCTATACTCCCAACCTCATTGTTCGATGCTTTGACAGGCCAACCAAGCTGGGTAAGTCGAAAATTCTTTTTTTTGGTTGATCTTTTCTATTACAGCTGTCTTTACCTGAAAATGTTTCATGCGAAGTAGTCTGTTCATCCATTACTGACCCAGGCCATTTCTTTGTACAGCAACCAACTCATCCATCTTTTCCCTCTTTAGCCGTTCTCGATAGATATATGCTTATTCTGTACAGTAGTGGAACTTCCATACCTGAATTGCCCAAACCTTGCCAAAGTGAGTTGTGTTAAAGAATTTTTTAACCTCATAGTAAAATTCAGACGGCCTCCTATGTGCTGCTCCAGTCTTGGGCGCATGGTTCAGAGCTGTCACTGTAGCCTATTATGAGGAACCTGATGAGGTTCTTGTTAGATTTGTAGATTATGGAGGCTATGAGACGATTCCCCGGGGTGACCTCAGACAAATCAGGTAAGGAAATAGTGTTATTATAAGTGCTTATGCAAATGATATTCAGAACGGATCTTATGTCTCTCCCATTCCAAGCTACTGAGTGCCACTTGGCCCATGTCCAACCCATAGATGGTACCATTTTTTAATATTAGTTAATCTATATATGTGCATTATAGGTACATCACAATGGCCTGAAGAGTCTCTACAGTTTTTCCATGAAATTTGCATGGGAAAGATTGTCATAGCTACCGTTGTTGGTACACACGTAGAAGACAAAATGCCGATGGTCGAAATTGTAATTAATTCTGGAGACGACGGAAAGGTTTGATGACTATACTGATTCACATTATTAAGTGTTTTTAGGCTGTTCGGTTAGATGAAGCGTTAATGTCTGCAGGCTTCGCCAAAGCATCCGATCCATCTAAAATGTCACGATTTTCAGTAAAACGCCCCTCTTTCAATGCTCAACAGTCCACCGTAATGGTTTCTTAAAAATTGTTATAATATTTTTTAGTAGCGTAGAACTTCACTGAATTTAGTTACATCTAGTATTGTTGTGTTTATGGTTGGTTGTTCTTTCGGTTTTGGTTATTTCCTGTTATCGTTTTCGGTCTCTTCGGCCACACTCGTTACTTTTTGATATGTTAGGTACACTGTTGATGTACATTTCTCCCGGTAGCGCCAGCGAAAGTTGCCTTTCTCTTTTTTAATTAGATTTCAATAGATTTTTAAAATTACCTCTAAATATCATTAATTTTGTTATTTGTTGACAGATGCCCTATTACTGTTCTCGATCTACCTACATTCTACCTTGTTTTTCTATGTTATAGCTCATAGAGGATTCTCTTTGTGCTCTATTATATCTTTTTTAAATTTGCCAGTTTGCATTTTATTATTAGCGATTGGCCGAACGGTCCCTTAACGGGGTTCACTGGATATGATTCCAGTACAATGACATCTTATCATTTTGTAAAATTGTATCGATTATATGTAGATTGTTTCCTTTTCCTTTAAAGAGTTCGGCTTTCATATCAAGTCAATAAAGCTAGATTTCATCTTTGCGTATCCCTTTAACATTCATATATATGATTGCGCTTTCTTTCATATTTTCGCTTTAATCTCCAACTTTTATAGCTAAGCTAGAGATGTCTTCAAAAACGAAACTATCATGTGAAAAACAGACTCCATTTCAAATAAGGGCAAGAGAACTGTACTACTAACGATTCTTTGTTTGTGTGAAAGAAGGTGGCTCTAATGCAACATGTGAATCAGTGGGGGAAGTTGTGGTAATTAGTAATTTAAGATTGTCCTAACCGGGAAAATCATTATAGAGGTCATGAATTGGTGGTATGTATCGTGGGATGATTATTATGTTCTCATTCATTACAAAGCAAAGCATTGCATTTGTTGAAAATGATTTACAGCTCTGAAAGAGTTCTCTGTGACATTGTAAACAATTGTATGACTCTGAAATTTGATAAAAAGGTCAATAACACAATATGAAACTTCTTAAGATATTCTGCATTTGTCTTGGTGCAGGGACTTCTTACCATTTATGAATGGAATTCTAAAGTTCGTCGTAACAGCTGTGCTCTGTATTCAAGAAAATGTATTTTTTGATCATCAAATGCGTAAATTTTCGAAATATCAATTGTACGTTGAATTAGTAGGTATATTTTCTTTCTTACCCTTCTCTCACTTTCTAAAAAAGCGGTCTTTTGTCTGTAAGATATCGAGTTCTAGCGTGTTTTCATTTTAGAAGTCCTATGCTTACAATAATATTGTCTCGTATTGGAAGACGTGCAGAACGGTTGCTTCAAATACAAACTGTAGAGATCAAAGAGTTGTTGAGATTCTTCGAATGAATCACTTCTTTCTCTTCTTACGGTTATAATAACAGGATCGAATGTTCTGTCGGCAGGATTGCTTTATGCATAAAAATTTCCGGGGTGATAGATATAATAGAAATATTTTATTGCACGAACGCATTTGCCATTGTAACTCAATAAAAGGATCAACGTCGACGGTTTTACAGCAACTATTTCATATGGATCATAACGGTATCCAAAACCTTTGTTTCCTTCTGTCATAATCCTATTACAGATTAAATGTGTCAACTTGTGTTCCTATGCATTTCTAAAAAATATTCAAAGAATATAATTCCGCTGGATTGATGAGGGAAGCGTGTTTTTATGAATCGTTATATATTTTGATTAGTGTCGTTGAAATGGCACAAATGAAATAAAATGAAAATCAATCAATATGTGACTGATCGTAAAATGTGTCAGACAGCTAGCTTCTCATGCACCTAGTCTGCACTTTTGCTTTCCTAAATGTTGCGTATTTCGAGCGTCTAATCGAAGATTCCATCTGCGAGCAGACTTTTGTTCTGTTTGCTCTGCTTCAATAGTAACAGCACGTGCAAACAAAGGAACAATGAAACCTTCCAATGAAAAGTGAGTGTTTTTATTTTGAAAGCCATCAGTTATTTTCATCGTTTTTCCTAATCGACAGTTTTTTTAACGATACATGCTGATAGTATTTCTAAATTTTCAAAAATTATTACGTGGGTACATTATTTCCTTTCTGCGGTGTCTTTTCGATCGGGAACAGGTTACTGATGATCTTTCCATGTCTGCGTACGCTTCATGAAGATCTTATCTATTGAAAGTTTTGGTTAGAATTTTCAGAAATTTCACTTTCTTGGAAGCTATCCTAACAATCGTCATTATTATCCATATTTTTAGTATGAACAGTTTTGGCAGCGAGCATTGATAAGAAGTCACTCAATTAGAGAAAGCAAACATTGGCTTATCTCAAAAACACGTGAGTAAGACTAGACAAGTAAACAAATTTCAATAGCTCCCGATGACTTCTATGGCAGATTATGCTCTTTATTTTCATCATATAGATAAAAAAGAATTAATATAGAACAACATAAAGACTGAGTTGGGTCCCAACATTTTTCAGATTGATAGCATGGTTTTAGATTTCAACATGTCTGTTTGGTTTTTTTTCATCTCTTACAAGGAACAAGGCAGAGAGTTCTCCAGACTACACTGTTTTTTCATTGGTAAACTTTCGACTAGATAGACTGTAATTGAGAAGCGTCTTTTGTATGTGACTACTGCGTTCTTGAAATGAGTTTGCGTAAACGACTACTACCTCATTGACATTCATTGCGTTAATGAGATAGCAGTCTTTCATGTGACTTTATTTACCTATTTTTGCAGCTGTTGCTGTTATTACCACATGTACTTCTAAGTGAAGAATTCAGAGGTTATTATGTTTATCATTTTAGAAATTGATACACCTTGGGAGTTCCTTGTAAACTCGATCCAAATTTATGGATGGTAGATTTATAACCTTATTATTCTCGTGTTTCTTCAGGTATAGTTGTTCAGAAATGAAAGGGATTGAGGAACGAGTAGCTTCAATTATTTTTCAGACGTTCTTTTCAAAAAAGTAATCTTTCGGAAAGGTCACCAAGTCAATCAACGGATCTGTCAAGCATCTCACCAAGTTCAACAAGTATTATTAACCTGCTCATCACGAATTTGTTTTGTTTTATGAAACATTAATCTATGTCACCAGAACCAGTTAACTCACATTCACGCGTTCCTCAGAAACATTTTCCACATTTAGGTTTTACACTCTGATCAAAATTGACCGAATACATAACGCAGAAGAGTTAGGTTCCAGAAAACAATGCGAGGTAGAATAGTCGAACATGTCGGCGGTTTTCATCGTTTGTGACGAAGGTAGAAGTAAAGATTCTCCGTGAAATGTGAACAGTTTTGTTGAGGAAGCAAAACTCGATAAGGATTTCTGAACAATCCGGTTAGGTTGTTGAAATCATATTGTTGGAACCCATGATGAGTTCACACCTTGGAGTTTTGAATCGTTAGTGGGAACACTGATCAATGCCTTTGGGAAAACTTTGAAATGAAGGGCTGTATAGACGGATTGCGTAAAAGAAATCTTATGAGAAAGTAGTCGTCATAGGTTACAAGCCAGTAACAGAATTAAAAGATGATTAAGGATGATAGAATGAAATACTCTAGGTTCTTCAAGAACACCTCAGCAAAAAAAATTCTGATAGCTCAGGGAAAGCCATAAGTATGATTTCACTCCAAGACATGGTTTCAGTGGTACAAATGTTAAATGAAATAGTTCATCTACCCTTCAATCTACTTTGGCGATGAAAGAATTAGTCACATACTGTAATGGTTCTGCAGAGAAACAGATAAGGACTTCATAGTTCACCGAAAAAATTTCTCCTTGCCGAGATTATCCGGGATCAGCTTGTCGATATAATTTCCTGAGAGAGTTTAGTCGTCTTACATTGTTGATGAACGATTAGCATAACTTAATTCCTTCAAAGAAAATCAATATCTTTGCTTTGTTTTTCAATGGGAATTTATCAATAGTGGTTGTGTGTTTCATTCAAAGAACGATCATTCGAAAATTTGATGACATTGAGAACCTAGAACTATATAAGGATGTATTAACGCTTCCCATTACTTTCACACAGTTTGTTTACATGTCAGATTCTTATTGGAGTTCTTGTTATTACTGATTTCAAATTTCTTTTCGGCAAGCTAAATTTCCGGAAAATCACTGATTGTGTAATTTCTCGTTTTACGTATAGAATTTTTTTTTAACCGCACGTGTTCTCTTCAAAGAAAATGATGTATTGATAGTTTGTGTCGTTATCAAAGCTGGTCTTCTTTTTTATTCCTTCATTTCATCTAATCATTTGTTCTTAATTCATATTTTTATAGAAATGCTGGCACGCACGTCTTTCGTTAACAAGAGATGTTTCTCCATTTCTTCTAGAGCATTCAACAAGGTTCACTTTCTACAACTAATATAATATTAGAATACTGTTTAGGAAGTTGTTATTCTAGCTGCAGCTAGAACTCCAATTGGCTCTTTCCGGTCACAGCTTGGATCAGTTCCCGCTCCTCAACTTGCTAGTGCTGCCATTAAAGCAACTCTTGAGAGAAGTGGAGTAAAAGCTGACTCTGTTCAAGAAGTTTTCCTGGGGCAAGTTTGTCAAGCTAATGTTGGACAAGCTCCTGCTCGCCAAGCAACACTTGGAGCCGGTAATTTATGCTGATCAGTTACATTTAATATCTATTTTTTTGTAGGACTTTCCATTTCTACGGCTGTGACAACAGTTAACAAAGTGTGTTCTTCTGGTTTGAAAGCCATCATGCTCGCTGCTCAACAAATTCAAACTGGTCATCAAGATGTATGTCTAAGTCTGCTAGAGAAAACTATTCAAAAGTTTAGATTGTTGTTGGTGGTGGTATGGAGAGCATGTCTCAAGTCCCATTCTATGTTCAACGCGGTGATACCGGATACGGAGGCTTCCAAGTAATCGATGGAATCGTTAAGGATGGACTTACCGATGCTTATGATAAAATTCATATGGGTGTTTGCGGAGAAAAAACATCAAAAGATTTGGGCATTTCTAAAGAAGATCAGGATAATTATGCCATCAGCTCTTACAAAAAAGCAGCGGAAGCCTGGAAGGTATATTGTTGTTCTGTATATGATCATCTCACTGTCTTCAGAATGGTGCTATCGGTCCTGAAATTGTACCTGTGAATGTTCAATCACGTAAAGGAGTTACCGTTGTTGAAATCGATGAAGAATTCACAAAGGTTAACTTTGACAAGTTGAAGTCTCTCAAGACTGTTTTCCAAAAAGGTTGAATTAGGAGATCAATCGTTATCAGTTGGACTCTTTTTTTTTTAGATGGTACCATCACTGCTGGAAACGCCTCCACTCTCAATGATGGAGCAGCTGCTGTTCTCTTGTCCTCTGTTGAAGCTGCTTCCAAGCAAGGTGTCAAGCCTCTAGCAAAAGTCCTTATTAGTCTTGCAAACAATTTGAATTTTTTAATCTTTGCTGTAGGTCTTGGCTTATGGCGATGCCGCTACTTCTCCTGTTGATTTCGCTGTTGCTCCACCACTCCTCATTCCTAAGGTTAGTGTCAATTTTTCGGTATTCGTTAAATTCATCTTTCAGATGCTCAAAACTGCTGGATTGACTATTGATGACATTGATCATTTTGAAGTTAACGAAGCTTTCTCCTGTGTACCTCTAGCGTTTATTAAGAAGGTAAGTACGGCGCATTTTCGTTCAAAACGCTGCTGCTACAGATTGGTTGTGATCCAGCCAAGGTCAACCCCCACGGAGGAGCTGTTTCGATTGGTCATCCTATCGGGTAATTCACGTTTTTCTGTTTCGTCGCGTAGCAGTTTTTTTTCTAGAATGTCTGGAGCTCGTTTAATAACTCATCTTGTTCATGCCTTAAAGCCTGGACAAAAAGGTCTCGCTGCTATTTGCAATGGAGGTGGAGGAGCTTCAGGAATGATTATTGAAAAGTTGTAAACTGTGGTTTAAACTTTTCCCTTACTGCGGGGAAAATTAGTATGAATAGTGTTTTCGCCAACGCATTCCCCATGTCTCATGGCTACGGATCGTATCGGCTTCATTGTATTTATTTCTCTCGGACGACTGTTTTGTTTTCCGGATAGGTGCATTCTCTGTTTATTGGTTGTTCGTTGATAGTTGGTTAATAGAGTTTTATGTTTTATGTTTTTTTCGATAGTTTAATGGTGTTCTGCCTACACATATCTCTTGAGGTTTGAGATTGCAATTGAAGATTAATATATTTTCAGTTCTCAAGCGGCTATGTCCTCCTCTGATGTGAGTCTTATTTTCTTCTGCCTGTAGTATTCATTGAGTTTCAGAAAGTATTCATAGTGAGTGGTGTGAGAACGCCAATAGCTTCCTTCCGTGGATCGTTCGCTACTGTTTCTGTTGATCAACTTGGAGCTACAGTTGTCAAGGAAGCGTTGACACGCTCCGGTAACTAAGAAAAGATCTTCCGAAAAAACTCGTTTGTTTCAGGTGTGAGTCCAACTGAAGTAGAGGAAACATTGGTAGGATGTGTGCTCGCTGCTAACTGTGGTCAGAATGTAGCAAGACAAGTAGCTACAAATGCTGGTAAATATCCCGCTCTAGCTAATTCTAATGCCTGGTTTTAGATATTCCCTCTGACGCTCAAGCCGTTACTATTAACAAAGTATGTTCCTCATCCATGAAAGCTTTAGCTTTTGCTGTTCTCTCTATCCGTAGCGGATATAGGAAACGAGTTGTTGTTGCTGGTGTCGAGAATATGTCTCAGGTATAAGTTCTGTTGTTTGTTTTGATTTCTGATACTTCTACTCTAGACCCCTTATTACCTTCCACGTGGCGAAACACCTTATGGTGGAATCAAATTGATTGTAAGTATCTCATCTGAGCTCAAACAAATTATAATTGATTTCAGGATGGGATTGCTAAGGATGGACTTGAAGACGCTGTACATAAATATGCTATGGGGCTGTGTGCGGAAAAGACAGCCAGAGAAGGATCTATCGATCGTAAAGCTCAAGATGATTTCGCTATTCAAAGTTACAAGAAAGCCAGTTCTGCTTGGCAGGTATGCAAAACTTTCATTTACGGATAGCTAATATCTTTTTTTTGCAGAATGGACTATTCGCTGAGGAAGTCATGACTGTTCCTGTTACTCAGCGTGGTGGGGTTCTCAACGTGAGTGAAGATGAGGAGTATAAGAAACTCAACGAATCAAAGGTAAACATAATCCCTTATTGAAATACTCTAAATATGCGTAGGTTCCTACGTTGCGTCCAGTTTTTTCCAAAGATGGAACTATTACTGCTGCTAATGCTTCTTCTTTAAACGATGGTGCAGTAGCTGCTGTTGTTGTTTCTGGAGATTCTCTCCCAGCAGGTTTGATAGTTTTTGATTTCATAGTTTTTGGTTTCATTTAAAGGTAAAAAACCCTTGGCCGAGGTTGTAGATTTCGCTGAAGCTGGTGTAGATTCTATTGACTTCACTGCGGCTCCAGGCTTCGCTGTTAAGAAGGTTCGTGGTATTTGAGATCTGGTATTGAATTCAGAAATTTCAGCTTCTCGAGAAGAACAAACTTGCTGTAAGTGACATTGCTCTCTGGGAAGTCAATGAAGCGTTTGCAGTTACTGTTCTTCACTTCATAAAAGAACTTGGCATCAGTGAAGAGCTTGTGAATGTGAAAGGAGGCGCCGTGGCACTCGGTCATCCTTTAGGGTAAACTATATGAATATGACCAGAGAAACTGTGTTCGGGTATTTTCCAGAATGTCAGGGCTTCGTGTTGTTGTAACTCTTGCTTACTCTCTTAAGCCCGGTCAACTTGGAGTAGCCACTCTTTGCAATGGTGGAGGTGAAGCGATGGCTGTTCTCATTCGCCGACCTGAGTAATTCAAACACCAGTGGAACCATTCGTACTTTTATAATATTCCTAACTTTTTATTCACTTTTATATCTCACTCGGTTTATAAGATGGTTGTGGATTCTTGCCTAGTTGAACAGTGCGTTCCCTAAGTTTAACTTCAATTTAAAATTATTATGAACTAATTGATTTTTAACCAAATTACATACTGGAGGGAATAAATTATTTCTATCAACTATAAACCATTCCAGTTATTTCTGTTATTCACCATTGACTTACCTAATCGATTGTATGTTTGCTTGTTCAAAGACTACGATGAGGTGATCAACCAAAGTTTCTTAAGATGCTCACACTTCACATTTTGTCATCATTTGCAGATTATGGTCTGAACACTGTTATTTTGGTTTCTTCAGTAGTGTTACAGAATTTTGAAGGCCCTATTCCGGCTTTAGCCAGCGAAACAGCTGGTCCGGCCGATCGTAGTTCGTTGTGTTTGTTGTGATATTGTGGAATTCTTTGTTCTCACTCGAAATACTGCTAGTTTTCTCTCAATATTAGCGTTTTGAGCCTATCGATTTCTACTTTTCTTATCGTTGATGGCATACTTTGGACTTTGTGCATATATTAATCACGATAGCAATGAAAGTGTGCACGATGCACGGTATATTTGATTAGTTGTGCTTCATGCCCATTGCTTGGTTCTTGTTGATTCTCCATGTTTATCATTACAAATGCAAAGAATGATTACTCGCAACTCGTGTCCATCTTATTCGATTTTTGTGATTCTGAAGAGAACCTGAGCTCATTTATAGATGGCTTTTCTTGGTTATGGCGCTTTAGCCGCACTCGGTGGAGCTATAGTCTACGCTAATCTACCTACTCGTCTAACAATCGGAGCTGTGGCTCCTGCAGCTTCTTATTTAGCTCAAGCTAAATTATTCCCGATTAAGGATGATACTGCAGTTGAAGAAAACAAAGAGTTTGAAGTACGTTTTTTTTGTGAATCAAAAGTATTAATCTGTTGTTTTAGGCAAGCCAGTTATTCAAAGGCGGACCAACTATGGTAATGGCTGTCAGAAGACCTGGATGTTTGTTGTGTCGTAGAGAAGCAGCACGATTAAGCGATCTTCTCCCTGAAATGAAAAATGCGGGCATCGAATTAGTTGCTTGATTATTTGTTTCAGTCATGCAATTGGCTAAATTAAGGTTGGCGTTGTACATGAAACTAAAGGTGTCAAAGATTTCCAACCATATTTCAAAGGAAACATTTATTTTGACAGCGAAGTTTGAATTTTTCTTAAATTAAGTTATAAACTTTGGATCCGTTTTAGAAACGCTTTTATGGTCCCAATCAGCGTTGGATGCCTTTGTGGATGGGCTTCCTACGCGTTGGTACTTATATGAACGTGTATAAAAGCAAAAAAGAAGGATTTGAGGGAAACACCGCCGGAGAAGGGCGTCTTCTTGGAGGTTTCGTTGATAACAACGCTGACAGCTATTAAATTTGAATGAAATTTAGGTGTCTATTTAATCGCGAATAATGAGATTGTTTGGCATCATTTGGAGAAAGAATGGGGAGACGCTGCCAATATTGAAGAAGTTCGCGAGGCTATTCGAAAATTCAAATAAATCGTACATACTATTGTTCATGAGAACTTTTAATGAATAAAAGGCATATTATTTTCTGTCTGATTTGTCTCCGATTGATTGAAAGGCTGTTTTACCCTCCATGTTTTTCGAACGAACAACTTGCATTCAAAACTTTTATTTCTTTTATCTTGATTTAGAAAAAAAGATTACTAAAATGACGGCGATCGTCCAAGTTTCAAAATTTGACGCGCGTTGGCCAAAAATTACGTGGGGCACGTAAAAACTTTATTTATGAATGATCATGCATTGAAAGCGGTTGTTAGTTCCCCAAAGACATTCAAAACAGATATGGTATGTTTTCATCTTCATTTCTTTGGGATATTGTCCATTTTGTTTTTATTTAACACATTTCAACGTTATTGGGAAACAAACGAAACAGACATTCGTTCTTACCCTAAGGTTCACGGAAAGCATTGTGGTTTTCTCATTAGTGTTCTGATCGCACATGCTCGCCCCCGTTTGTAGTTCTATCTAGATTCATTCTTTGTTTCCGACACCTGCAGAGTTATTTCTGTTTTATTTATTGTTTTCTTTATTGGCTTGCTGGTGAAGAAGGGGGGTTCCTTAATATTATTGGTTCAAAAAGCCTATAGGCGTTAGCTGTACTATTTACGAAATCCTTATAGAGTTTCGCGTGCGAATGTTTTTCTTATTCAGTTTGTTGGTACTCCATTTAATTTATATATTTCAACTGAAATTCCAATAGTGAATAGGTCATGGTTCTACGTGAAGCCACAGATCGCATGCTGAAGAGGCTATGAAGATGTTTTCGGGCACACATTGCGCTCTTTGCTCTGTCCAAACGAAATCTGTGAAGAAATAATGTTGCTTTGTTTTGAGACGAACCCCACGAATTGGTTCAAAAAAACATGAGAGGAAGGCCATAAACCTCTTAGAAGCTGTTGAACCGCCTTGCACCGGTTGCTCAATGCTTTGTTTGTCTGTTTGTCTCTTCTACAACAAGACAGTTCAATAACGAACGATGTATTGAAAGAAAGTGAGAAATTTTTTTTTCCTACCGCAGTTTTATCCTATTTTCTTTAACGGCCCTCCTCACCGTGGGGCAAAAAGTGGGACCATTTCCTCTTCATCTTTTCTCTCACATTGTTCAAATGTCTTTCTTCAATCACTCAGCAAATCAGACTTCGCTTTGAGTTTCAATAAAGAGCCAGCAAACTTCTAGGTGCACGTGACGGAAGTACTCCAACGCCTAAAAGTTTTTAGTTTTTCATAGTGGCCTTAACGGTTCATCTGCCCGACATAACAACTCGAATTTCTTTTTTTTTTGATCTTTGATCATTTTCGAGCCATCTCTACTCTATTACAAGCTCCGCTTTACGATAAAACGTATTGAGGTCAAATGTACTAAAGCTATTATCATTTTTTTCTTCCGAGTAACAACGAACTCTGCATTTGTTCGCTGTCTAGTAAAACTTCTTAAGTTAAATCTATTTTCGTACCAAGTGTCATGTTGTTTTCTCGATTTAAGGCTGTATGATGAAGTACTGATAAGTAAATGAACTTAGTGTTGACTTGTGAGAATGTTTTTCTCTGCATATTCGTACAAATTAAATTATCTTTCCTTCTTTGGGTTTCTCCCACCTCAAAGGAAAGTTCAACCATATGACAGATATATTGTTTTGATCCATGTTATAACATTTGATATTTCTTAATATTTCATATTATTAAAATATTCCTTGTTTTGAACAATGCTGGCTCTGTTTACAAATTATATTATGTTTCAATCCTTGAAAAAGGCTTATTCTCTAAAAGGACTGTTTTTGAAACTACTTTAATGATTTCTGCCACTCCAATATTTTATCCTCACTTTTTGATGACCTTCATAGTTTTCTAGTCCTTTCTTTGTCCAAACATGTCGTATGTAGATCGACATAGGTGGTGATGATTCCGAAATTGGCGCGTAACAAATTTCTGCGATCTACAGGCTGTTGTTCGCAATCGAATTTCTAGTTTTGCGGCCAAGCATCTTACATTATTGTGTATGTGTTTTGATATGAGCTTTTCATATACTTTCAAAAGAGATTAAATGAGTTTCAAGAGAAGCTTCATGCCATTGAATAGTTCATTTGAGATTCCCCTTCTTTCCTTGTTCCATGTTTAATCAATATTTTGCTCCAGTTTATTTTTTTTCTCGCCACTGAGACATGTACTATTAATTAATCTGAAACGCTCGTGTTCTGCAAAGTTATTCATTGCACTGAAGATGAGAACGTGATGAGTGATAAGAAAAATATCAACTTCAGTAATCGACTACTGAAGATGAGAAAACGGCAGCTGACTATTCAGTGACCAAAGATTTTAATTCACAAACTTAAGTACGGATTGTTACGTTTCAACCGTAAGAGAGAAATCAAAATTTTGCTTCAACGTTTACAAAGGAATGAGAGTTCGAAGAAGACAGTACGTGTCTTTGTGAGAATAGAAAGAGTTTCCTTTTGTTTGTGATGTCCGCTGATTTGAGCTCTTAGTTGTACAAATATTTTCGTTAGACTTTCTTCATCAAACCTTTGACGAGTGGCATATTGGAGAAAACGACGAAGAGGAAAGAGTACGAGGACTGTGAACGTTTGTGTTGAACTGTCAGACCTTATTTTCTCTTTCTCTCCTCATCTTTTCCTCTTTCTTCCCTTAGTTCTTCGAAGGAATTAGAAGAACTAAGTAAAGGATGGAGGACAACAGAGAGGAAAAGAATAGATTCTCTCTTTTTCTCTCTATGTAAGAAAGAAAATTTACGATGCACACGAAGGTCTCCTCTATGACTTTCGCATTATTTTTCCTTTTTTTTTCAACTTTTTCAATGAAATGTACTTTATTCTTTTCCCGCTCATGGTTTCACCTATTTGTGATATGAAAGAGGAAGAATCGTCGAGGAAATGTGAAAAATTGTAGTAGATTTTCTCCCATATTCGAGTGCTTTTTGTTTGAACCGGAAATGAAATGAGTTTCTTAGCCATTCTCTCATACTCTCAACGTATTGACTTGTTTGGCTCAAATTTCTTCTATATTTGGGGTGAAAGCTTCAATGCTTTGTGAAAGGACAAGTTTAGCTCATCGATAAGTAACTGACACCACAAGTAACTCTTAGTTTTGTTGGTCTCCCCCTTCTCTCTCTCTTTTATAATCTTTCTCTCTCATTTTCTCTCTCACTCACTACCACTCATCCCTCCTTCTCTCTCCCTCTCCCTTCTTCCTCTCTCTTTAGAGTTTCAACTCATTGTTTTGCGTCCAATGAAATTATGTAGTCCCCGACCGAAATAAATATTTAAATGATTTTCAAAGTCCTTTCATGGGTTTTTCGAATATGTTTTTGTCGTTTTATATGTATGCTACCCATTAATCCTTCCATATTTATCCAATTTACTTTTTTTTCTTCGGAATTCATTCCATTCATCTTCTTTCATCCAGTTTTAATCTTCTTTTTCCAACTCATCCTAGTTCTAGAAGCTCCAGGGTGAAATTTTGCCTTTTTCACCTTTCTATTTGTTTTCACCATATTTGGCTGCAATCGTTGAGAAATGTTAAAGCTTCAAGGAAGATTTTCTTTTGCCATCTGATTCGATCTCTTTGATTAGTCCTGCGTTTGTTTCTTCCTCTCAGTGTATTCTCTTCCCTGCTTTTTCTGTCTCCATCGTACTCATAAAACTTTTTTGAGCGTGTGACTGAAATTTAAAAGAAACATTTTTCGTCATCTGCTCTTTTTGCACAGCTGAAAAAGTTAGAAGATGATTTTGGTTCAAATCAGATTTCAATCAATCACTTTTTCTGCTGTCATCGTCGGGCACAGCTTAATCTATCCATCATCTCTATTCATTTGGTAAAACCTTTTTCACAAACAAACTGTTTTTCTAATAAATCCGCGAAGCTCATGAAGGTCTTCCTCTTTCATAAGCTCTGAGCTATTTCTATCCCATAAAGTACTATTATAAGCGTTGTTTGATTGATAGGAATGAATTAAACTATCTGCAACATTTATTTTTATCCCAACGTTTTGTTTGTCTGCCATGCTTTCACGAAAACATTTAAAATGAAACTGCTTCTCTGATTCTATTCACACAGAATGACTGACCTATAGCGTCTACGACTCTTCCTCTTTTCTAAAATCACTTGGGTTTATACAAATTCTCAACCTCATTTCATTTATTTTAAACTTTATATGAATTAAACATGATTTTTTCATATTTTTCATATATTTTATGAAAGTCTGATTATCTCACTCTTCTCCCTTCGTTCCCCACTCTGTCTATGTTCATTTCCCCCCCCCTCTTTCTCTCTCCCTCTCCTTCCCTCTCTGCTTCTCTCTCTGATTCTCTCTCTGATTCTCTTCTTTTTCATCATTTTTATAGACATGAAATTGAGTAAGCTTGCTATCTACATCTATAAATATTGTTATTAGCTTATCTATCATAATTCTTTTATTTATATGTATATATGAAACTCAGTTTTGAATTTAGACGAAATCAATTTCAAAGTTATGTAAATGCCAAAAATTTCTCAAATCCTATTTCATTTACTTCGATACCAACTAAGTGCATCGCAAGCACAGTGGGGTTTTTGGCCACCCTCGTTTTTTTTGTTCACGAAAGAGTTGATGTTTGAACATTCTGCTCGCATTGTTCAAGCTTGATAGCGCCATAATTAGCATACTGGTGTGTTGGTTACGTATACAACATGACACGTGAGAATATGACGCCACGATTTCATTTTCAAATTGGATACGCGTGGATCGGTCGATTTCTCGTTTTGTCTGTTTTATCGTTTCTCCAAGTGTTCTACTACCTCCTATAACTTCTTTCATATATTGTATTATATGAGAAATCACCTTAGAACACGTATAATTACTTAGTCTGGTGATATTTTGACGTTCGATTTTTAACAAACATTTTGTTTAATAATATCATTGCACAAATTCGTCCTATATATCATTTTGAAGTATAATAGATTCAAGACCTGTCCACAGAATAAGTGCGTATACTCGAACATCTTCAATTTCTGAATTGAATTTTTCCTCATTCAGACAACATTCCTTTCGCAGGGCCCTTCAATTTCATTTAAACATCTTCTCTATTGAACAATCATTAAGTCATTTTTGTACTTTTCTCTCAGTAAGTTGTAATCAACGCGCAGGACTGTCTTCATGCTCAGTCAAATTTTGCCTCAGATCATTCATATTGTTTCAAAAATCAGACTTTCATTCAATTAGTCTTTCAAACTTGAAAGTCAATAACATAACGTTTCTTGATTTTGTTTCTGTCATCGTACTATTGAACATTTCGTTCATGTTTTCAAGAATTCCATGTATGCTTTAGTTCTCAGTTAGCAGCTCTACAAGCATTTTCTAAACGAAATGTTATTCTTTATGAACTACATTTCTGGAAGTTCGAGACGAACCGGTTCATCTGTTTGAAACCGAACGAATTAACTGCTTCAAATGACGTTTCCAAATCAGAAATTTATTGTATTGTACGCTGTTTACAAATGTCTGCGCTCATTCATTTCCAGTGATCTGGCTATCACAGCCATGTTCATTTCTATACTTATTAATTATCGTTTTATTCAGCGTGATATCAGTAACAGAAGTCATTGTGACTTGCGACCCAAAGCATATGGAAAGCATTTCACATGTTTATTTCGTTTTCGTAACTTTGGCAAATACCATCTGCTTTCTCACAAGCTGTTTTTTCTTTTTCTTGAGTACTTTGTTTTTTTGATACACAAGCCGAATTTTTTCCGCGTTGTAGGATCACATCAGTGCATAAGATAACTGTAGGCCAGTGTACTTAAAGAATTTAAAGGTTTTATTTACCAAATATCCGCTAATAATAAATTTATTTTGCGATATTGTTCAGCTGTTTAAATAAGATGCGTATGTGACATCGGACACGAAAAGTGATCTTTTCGGAATTATAGCGTGCGTCATCTAGATTTTTTGTTTTTTAATGTATGTAGTTGAATTCAGAGAGGACTGAATATACAAGTTGTTGAATTTTGACTTCTCCATCAATCTCCTATTTTCAGTTCTGTTCATTTATAAAACTTCATAGTGTACCTTATGTGTGGAAGATATTTGTACGGCTCTCATGCTATCTCGTTTACTGGCCGGCCACTTTTTTGTTGGTGTATTTCGACCTTGAAAATCTTTTCCACTCCTCCTTTTGTACTTTTCTCACACCAGATCGCTGCGTCCAGTTGTACGAGCCTTGATAAGTTTCCCAAGTTTGCTTCGCACGTTTACCTTCTCTCTTCATGGTTTATCCTGTGACTTTTGTCTTTTTAAGTTTTATGATGACTAATTCCTATCTATTTGTAATTTACACTATGTGTTATGTTTTTTCAAATATTTGCTTGTTTTGGAAAATTCATTCCATATTTCTCTGTTTAACATTGCCTGAAAGAGCTAGTAGAATCGCAACCTTGTTATTTCCGCTTACCTGCCAAATATAGGTTTTCTCCCTTTTATCTTTTCCTCCAGAAGAATTAGTGCTCTCATTTTCCTGTAAAGCTCTGAATTCCAACGCGGAAAGAGTGTTGGAGGCGTCGAGCATAGAAGAAAGAAAGAAAAGAATGATTATTCTTTCTTCCTTTTCGTTGCTTCCATATTAAGCTTCAAGCAATTCCAATCATGCTTCATTTTATGCTGAAGGAATTGGGTAGAACGTCTGCCTAACTTCTTCACATAGAAAATACATGATTGAACCCATTTCTGCCTTTTTCCATGCATCTTTCGCCAATTTTATCTCGAAATCGTGGCAGTCTCAGTTTGTCGGAAATCACCTGAATTGGGGAAGTTTCCATTTGTTTACTGCATCCGATTTGTTGCTAATTGTTTTCACCAATTATGACGACGTTCTTTAAACAACTACCCAATTTCTCCTAATTTATTGAATTTTGTTTTCGCCGTCTTGCCCTCAGACTTCCCACCCTCGCTCAGAAACTTTTTATCTCTCATTCTTATCACTTCTATCATTTTATCTTTCTCAAAAAGTAAATCTTTTTCTTATGTAGGGTTGGTCTCTGAACACATGCCGTCTGCTTTCCTTATCTTTTTATTAAATGAAACGTTTCTATCGTTTCACAATTTTGGTGCAGTTGATACCTTCTGAAACATGAAGTACTGCTATTTCACATGATTACTCTAGCCAAAAAGTAACTTCAGAATGATCTTGACACGTACTTTCAGTCAGAGAAGAGAAGCCTAACTTCACACATTAGCTTCTCTTCATGTATACTTCTGTTGGTTTTCCTGCTGATTTATTCACTAACTAACACAGCTTAGAATTCTACGAGAACACACACACACACGCTCTTTCCTATGTCATTTCGTTTTCTCTCAATCTCTATCGCTTCTCATTAAGTGAATGAACAATCGACCTACTGTTCATTTATCAATTTTTTTCTTTCAGTAATCATTTTTCATGTTTTTTTCTCTTATATGCTCTCAAGATTTCCTCTTGTTGTTTCCAATTTTATTCAAGAATATGATTGATGTTTTGTTTCTAAAGAGACAACAAACTTTCTCGGATAATGAGCATTGCCATCCGACTAGCGGAATTCTTAGCTTTTATTTGCCAGTGCTCTTCTCCTTGGAGACAACTCTCTCTGTCACATTTCTCCAATATTATTTATTAGGATAAATGAAAACTTATTACTGAAAATCATGTATTGCTCTTTGCTAGTTGCTTTTCGAAGTTCATGCTAATTCATGTGGCATAATCAGGAGAGACATTTCTATTGTTTTTTTTGATATTTGTCACTTTTTGCCTTCATTGAAAGCAGCTGACGATTCTCAAGCACTGCTCAATCTCATCTGAACATTCGGCTTATGCTATCCAATTACTTTTTTTGTTCGTTTTGATACATATTGCTCATGAATACACTGCTGGGTACATTCGTATTTGTCGTCTTCTTGTACTAATTTCTTTTTTTCAGGCAATGAGCCATTCGTATAGGGTAACTCCTCAACCAGTGCATACTACAGCTTTACCATGTAATGTATATAGTCCCCATATATCTTCACCTAAAACCTGTAAGTTTTCTCATTCATCTATAATACTAGTTTTTCTACTGTAGCACCGAAAGATGAAGGATCTGCTCGCAAGAGACACAATTCCGGAAGTGTTCATCGTCATCCTTCTATTCTCTCAGGTACATTGGGTTTAAACGAATTAGCCTGAAACTGAACTTTTCAAGGTCTTCGCAATCTAATGGTCCGTCCTCGAAGTGAAAGTTTGAACTCCCAAACGATGCAGAAGCCCGTTCGGCAAATGATGAAAGTTCAGGTACTGAAAAGCTTCTTTTGGTTTCCGAGCGAGTTGCTTAGGTGTCGGCTTGTCAAGTGGAGTCTGTTTATGATCTCAGAGAAGGTGGAGCTGAAGCTGATTTTTACGATGATGAAACAGCTTTCCGTAGACCTAGGAGTAATAGTTCGGTTTGTCAATATGGAGGTTACCGTATTTAGCAATAAATTTTTCAGGATTTTTTGATTTTACGGAAGACTTCTCGCCCTTTGTCAGTTGATGTAGTTGGTCTAGTTGGTGAGAAGAATTCAATGAATCGGAAAGTTCACAGTAAAACTCGTTACAGATGCTCAGTCTGATCCATATCGACAGTATATGAAAGTTGTTGATTGTTATGAGTTAGCTCCAGTGGCTGGGAATATTATAGCTCTAGATAAGGAAATGAAGGTGATCACTTTGACATTTAGGATGATTTCAACCTATGTTCGCCCCTTTCTCTACATATTTTTCTCGCAACTTGTTTGTCAAGCTGCTTCAAATTTGTTTTCCGCCAACTGTTCGAATTTCTAGCTTTAAAAGCAAATTGCACTCAAGTAAATAACGTTTCCTAATAAAAGTTCAATCCGCCAGGTTGACAGTTCAACGAGAGCTTATTTGTCTTCTTTCAGGTTGAGAAAGCTTTTGCTGCATTATGTGATAATAACGTTGGTGCTGGCCTTGTTTGGGATGCTAGTAAGAACAAGGTATTTTACTTTCTCTAACTTAACTCGCGCATCAAATCGACGCTGTTCTGTCGAAACAACTTGAGAATCATCTCTTCAGAAGTAATTTTTTACTGAACATCGTTTTGTACGAGCAATAGTAGTTCGTAGAGAACGAATAATACGCACAGCCGGAAAAGAAACCGTTAAAATTGAAAATGAAAATCATGTCTCGCGTTCACGTAAACCTCGCGCTTAACGTGAAAAACGAGAATAACTTCTCGATAACTTTGGAAAATATTGAGTTATGCTGATAACTCCTCACATATTTTATTTTTTTCACGTTTTCAGATTATTTCAATTGTCACGCTGACGGATTTCATTGGACTTCTGCAATCAGATCGTCCCACTACTTCGCAACAGTCATTGTCTGCTATTCTCTCTGGTAATGAGTTGGTTACTATGTCAGCTGAGAAAAGGTTGGTTTTAAACATATTGGATAGAATCACGATGTTGTTTTTTATAGATTACTCGACGCTTGCGAAGAATTTTGTTTAAATCATGTTCATCGCTTAGTGATAACAGAACCAGGTTCAGGGGATGTGTTATATTTGCTGACGATCAAGAGAATTTTGCAAGCTATTCATAAACAAGTGAGAGATTCGAGATTTATTTTTTGCATTTCCTCATATTTTACAGAACCGTTCTCTCCATTTCGCTCAATGGCTTAGTTGTCCTATCAATTACTCTGCTGTTGGAACGTGGAACCAAACAATTCATAAGGTGACATTCTTGATCGAACGCCGTACCTAATGTATGATTTCAGTTGACTACCACAGAAAATATATCTACTGCGGTTCGTCTTATGCTCGATACCAGAGTTTCTTCTTTCCCTGTTGTTGACGAATCTGGTAAAGCTATCGACGTTCTCTGCAAAGCAGATCTTGCCCTTGCTCTAAGAATGACACCAGTTGAACAACATGTTAGTCCTTATCATATTATTCTGGAAAAGCTTGATTTGTTCCAGTCACAACTCATCGGATCACCTGTTGCTTCCATTTTGTCTTCAAGACCTGCAAAACGTTTTATGAGAGCAACAGACTCTGTTGGAAAAGTAAGACTTGAAGTCGCGTAGGGAACAGCAATAAATCTTATTTTTTCCAGATCCTCGATGCATTGTTATGCAGTCGTCATACAAGAAGTGTTTTTGTTATCAATTCAGATGGGCTACCTATAGCTTGTGTTTCCCAATCTGATGTGATTTCACACCTGATTCACGACGAAACTCCTTTCCAAAGATGTCCCCCGAAAGTAAATGAAACGGCTGAAGAAGCCTTAGAATTGGATTCTCCCACGCAAAATTGATGAAATGAGTTTCATCGTGTTGCAGCTCATGATAAGATGTTTGCTTCGGCTTGTTTTTTCTTTGTTCTTGGATTACTTTCTATCTACCTGGTTTTTCATCGTTTTCATGGGTGCCTGCCTGTACATATCATGTGAATATGGGTTTTAATGATAATAATTTTCCTAGTCCTAATTGGGAATCAGAAGAATCCTGTTGTAGTACCGGTCGTTCGTTTCAATATAATTACTTTCTTAGGACTGTTGTTCCCATTTGGACTTTTTTTCGTTAAGAAATTTTTTTACTAATATTTCAAAGATTAACTTTTAAACGCTAATCTTCATCATGAGTTCGTATATTCTTTGATTCTTTTCTCACAATACTGTACTAACCTTAGTTTGTATTCGTTTTCATGCAATATCCGTTCATTTTTTACGCGATAAAACGTTTTTATTTAAATCTTACTTTCATTTATGGTATTCCCCTTTTGCCTTAAGGGGAGATTTCTATAAGTGCATTGTGGCTTTCTAACCTGCCCTCGATCACCGGGATTGACCTAAAAAGTGCGAATGATCGCACATGTCCTGAAAGTGACATGAAATGGAAATTATGGTACGAAAATGAGAACAAACCGAGGAGGTGGAACACTATGATCTCCTTGTGTGTGTGAAATGGCTTTCGCCCATTTAGAGAAACGAGTCATTGTATCTTAGAAAATCTCATACTTCCTTTTACGAACGCGTTAAGAAGACAGCTTTCGAGCCAATGTGAACGTCTTAATGAGGCGAAATGGAACGGAATAGTAGAGGTTAAATAGCCGGCAGAAGGTTCACAACAATATTTTCTGAACAACATTCTTCTTTTCATGAGTTTACTGGCGCCGCGCCATCTGGCGACAGACGATTTTGTTCCAAAGAAAAAGAAAGGACATCTAGGACAAGTTATATAGGTCTATGCCGTATACGGAAAAGGATAATTAGATCACTTTCCAAGCACTTTAAGGTGTTTAAATTTCTTCCAAAATTGAAATAGATTTCCAAGTATATTCTAATCTAATTCTGTGATCAGTAAAACCAGGGTAGCCATTAAAGTCCGATCTGCTTTTTTATTTGTTTCAAATATGATGAGAGAGACAGAGAGATTGAGAACCTGTTAATAAGGTGAGGATTAAAGAAACATATCCTCACAGAATGAACCCACAAGATGGGATGTAGTTTAATCTTTGTAGTTCGCTCTGTTTACTCCAATCTGGGCATTTCTAGTGTCTACGCTACCTCAACTCGCGGTACAAAATTTTTTTTCCTATTATTTTGCAATTTCCCATTTTTACAACATTATGTTTTGCTTCGATATATGCTGTAATCCAAATGTTTTTTTCTACTTTTTGTTTCTAATTTTATGCTCCGTTTTCTCCAACATCCTGCTTTTTCACGTAAATTTGCATAATTTCGTTTACGTTTTCTAGCGTGCTCATTAGCATAAGGTATCCACGTGTCGAAAAGCGCTATTTGACTTTATCTTGTTCCTAAACGGTTGCAAAATATATCGTCTCTCTTCACTTTCTTTTTGTTCCTTTTTTTTTTTATTTCACTCCATGCACTCATTGCACTGACGCAATCCGAGAATGCGGATGTGAGGCGCATTGTTATACAATCAGTTATGAAGATATTTCATAACTGCACTTCGCAACCTATCTTTACGTGGTAACTGATTATTTCTATCTCTTTAGAAACTTTTCCTCTTCTTTTTTCTCAAGTTATGAACATTTATATAAGATGCTCGATGTGACATAGACAGGCTACAGGCAGATGTGACCCTGATTGACCTCTATCTATTTGACTCACTCAATGCCTTGAATGACTTGCGAATAGTTTTAAGCCAATTAAGTTAACATCCCTCTCATGGGAAGTATCTTATTTATTTTATTTCGGCATGAATAACACTTGATGCACACGAAACATTTTAATAGGATAGGCTTAACACCTGTCATGTGGGTCGATCAGTTTCATAGTTACTGAAGAAAAGTATGGTCCCTCATAAGAAAGCCTTTGTAGTATCAATTGAGTTTGTGAAAGCTTTTTTTAGGGCATATATATATAAAAAGCTAATTCGTGTGATTTTCTGTGTTGCTCTGAATGGCAGCTGAATGTCATGGTTGATTGGTGTAGGCTACTCATTATATTAGTTTTGAAGCAGGCGAAGGTCATTATCTTTTTATATTCTATGGTGCTCATACCATTTAGCTTAGAAATGATTATGGGACGAAAAGTTTGTTAGTTGACATAGCCTTATTTATTTGCTTTTCCTTATCCTGATGACAGACAATCTGCCTCTTATTTTTATGCTTGATGGTGATGGTCCCAATAAATGATTGGTGCTTATTTATCATCTGGCCGCTAAGTTTGTTCCTATTTGAAAAGGTGATGTTGGGTCACCAGGTCAAACAGTATCATTGTGATAATGCGGAGGACTTCTTTTCAACGGGTTTCATCAGGACCTTCCGATTCTTTTGATTTTTTTTTCTGATTTTCATATTCATTTCATAAATCACGTGCCTCTAGTCTTTGCTCTTTCTGCAAATGAGTTAAAATCGTTTTTCTTAATTGGTAGCTTCTCTGATAGTCCTTCAGCTCTCATTGCTGTACGAATCGCTTCCAATTTCCAACTCAAAAGATTTTGTTCGAGTCAAGAATTTCTAATTCCATTCAAACCTAACAGTTCTGCTTTACGTTGGATGAAGGACTGCAGATGGCTCTTGTGGTCATTCACTGGAATAACGGAATAACAGATTCACGCATCATTCTAATAATGGCAGAATCAACTGTATATTATTTTTATGATTTGAATCTACTTATGGACATCTATGTCAGAAAGACTGACAAACAGCCGCTTTCCTAAGGTCAGCTTCTCACACAAAATGTTTTGAGTGTGATGAGACAGATACACCCCAGAATCTCTCTGTAAAAGCACTGGTTATTCTATTGCAGACAATGTTGTTTACGCGAAATGCTCATTGCCGTCGGCTTTGTCTTCCTTTCTGCTTCATTCTGTCTCCTTTCTCTCTCTCCTATCTCTCTTAATATTCTTAATGTTTCATTTATTTCTTATGCTGTTGTTCTTGTATTATCGGCCTTATTTTCTTTCTCTCACTCTCACTCTCTTTCTCCTGCATCCTTCCTCTCTCTCAATAGACATATTGCTCCCTATCATCTCTTGAAGCTTTTGACTCGTTTGGCCTTGCTCTGGGATGTTTACAGGGTCTTTCCAGGTCACTCTGTTTACAGCTTCTCATTTTGTGCTTTCAAATGTTTCCCGACTGTCTCGAAAGAGTTACTTTCTATTTCTATTCTATAAGTTGCTAGTCAACACAGGTAATAGAAATAATTATTTCATTCGTCAAATGATTAATTGAAACACCTTCATGATCAGAATTTGCCCAAAAAAGGGTTTTGTTTCTTATTATTCTTTGCTTGTTTAGTTTGATATTCTCTGAACAATTGAAACTGTTTGTTCCTGTTTAGTTGACTGTTTTCATTCACCTACCCCACCCACCCCCCTCTATCTCTTTCTCTCTCATCATGTTTCCATGCCTTTTTGTATTTTTTTTCTTTTTCTCCTTTTTCTTCCTTTTTTTCTCGGTTGAACCTGTTGACTGTTTTTGTTTAATTCCATCTCTCATTCCCACCTATATTTGTGCATGATTGATTGAGAACATCTACTGTTAGTTCCGTTCAATCGACTATTCATCCTCAACCTTGCCTCCTCTGATCTGGGCTTTTTACTCATTTCATCAATTTTACTCTTTAATTAGAGCAAGTTGAGTGTTCTTTAGAGTGACTCTTTTAACTAATTTCGCAAGTGAATGCTCACATATCTTCATGGTTTCGAAATACCGATTTAAGTCAGATTTCATGTTTCAAATAATTTAATCATCAACCCTCCCTCCCGTCTTTCTCCTCTACGCTTTCTCCTCATCGTTCAACGTCTTTTTACATTTCCCTTTCTTGTCGTCATTATCTTCATATTTCTCGTTCCACTTTCACCGTTTTCTCTTGGGTTAGTATGTGTAGTCAGGCCCGTTCCAATGTGTCCACACGACCCTTCCTCCCGCCTTCGCCGTCTCCTGGGCTTTCGCTTTCTCCTCCCGTCGACATCATGATGGTCTTGACGTTCGTCCGCTTCAGTTTTCATTTTCATTCTGGTCATTTTTGAGATAACAGAATTTTCTTTCGTCAATTTAAATTGAAATTCTCTTTCAATCTCCTGAAAATAGATTCAGCGTACTGTACTGGGCTCTTATTGCGTTCCCATGATATTCTTAATATTTTGAAAAGTTCTGATTTATATTTGAAGAAGCAATCTGAAATTCATTCTCAACGAAACATTCTCTTATTATTTTATTTTCGTTTTCATTTCGCTGTGAAGAAAAAAATGAGAAGAAACATATCTGTCCAGTCACGTCAAACAAACGTACGTCCTGGTTTGTTTGTCTTGTCTGCTGTATTTCACCTTCATTTTTGTCTCTTTTCCATTTCTCATTTAGAGCTCACTTCAATATTGTTCAAAATTGTGTTAGTCTATCAGAAGATGCTAGCTGAGCTAGTCGCTTCTTAGTTTCAATTATTCCTTTCATTCGAAGTGCTTTTTTGACATTTCTATCTTCTCGTTTTATATTCTATTATTGTCTTCATTATCTATCCTTTTACTATATATATACTATGAATGTATTTGTGTATTTTACTTCTCTTTCAGCTTTCTTTTTCTCTTTATCTCTTCATTCAACCTTCTTACTCGTTCTCTCTCTTTGGGCACAAAAAGAGAATCAGAGGCCAGGTCAGGTCCAGGTGGGGCCACTTACCAGCTCGCGGGCAATCCAATCAGCCAGCCTATATGGGCTTGCCTCACTGTCTGTCCTCATTTATGTTATTCTTACTCATGTGAAACGAGCTCAATCGAAGTTTTAAAGCTCAAACTGTTACTATCAGCAAGCGAAGTTGTTCAATTTACTTTCACTTGATCTCTGATTTCTAAAAAAGTTTTGTCAACTTTTTGATTTTTCCGCTCCTTTACGTGTATCCTGTTCAAGCTTTGTTCCGATGATAACACAATCTTCTGTCTCTATCTTTTACGCACATAGCTATTGGAATATGTCTCTTTCAATTTCTGCTGATGGGCCCTGAGCTAGCACAGAATAATGGATAGTAGCTAGTGTGAGTAAGAACAAATAACGTGCGAACCATTATTCACTTATAAAAAACAACTCTGAGAGAGTATATCTATGATGATTATAATTTTTCTGCTGCCATGTATTCATTGCCTTGAAATGCATGTCCTTTCTTAGGCCAAGTCAGCCATCTAACTATGCCTTTTTTTTGGGGATAGGCTGTATGATGTTCGGTTCAAGGACAGGTCATCATCATAACTCTCGAGTAGCCTTCAGTTGTACCTCTTGTTCTCTCCGATTCATAGATGATCTTCAAAATGTTTCAACACTTTCGATTTTTTGCTTGTCGATGTTACAATTCTTTTTTTTTCCTTCTCAAAATGTTCTGCTTTGTTTGTTTGTTGTCTCTCAAAGACAACAAGAACAGAAGAACTCGTTTCATCGTCGTCTTTTTTCCTTCTAATTATTCAGTTGAAGCTTTTGCTCGTTCAATACTTGGCTTTCGATTTATTTTTCTGTTTTTCATGTTGTACGTCATTCTTTTATTAATTGACTTCAGCCATCTGATGAAAGTCGTTTTTCTCTTAAACATGTTCATGTAATATCCGGTCAATCGTATTCTGAATCCTCGTCTAAAACTAGTCGGGGTCAGTCGGTCGTGAACTTGATAGTCCTCTACCTCCTCTCGTTTTCTGTTTTCCATATATAGATGTTCCAGGAACTGGAAAGCTTCAAATTCTCTTGAATTTGGTTGTTTTCATTTGGAACTAGAGAGACAGAATTAAAGGGGGGGGGGCAGATTTGGGAGAAAGGCCTGGGTGGTTAAGGTTCTGCTTGAGAACACCAGTTGATGATCATAATTCACGTTGTAACATGTGAAAAGGAGAACTCGAGCAGTAGGGAGAAGCTTACTTTGGATTAGAAGTATGATGACCTTAAGACGCTTGATGAACGAGATGACTGTAACGAAGATCATTGGATGATATCCCTGCGTTATATTTTGTTTAACCGAGCCGATCGTCTTGAAGAGTAAGAACTGGACCAATGACCCACTAAAGTCATGGTCTATCTCAGTTTGTTCACAAAAACAGCTTGATCGAAAAGCCTATTTTTCCTCACCAGGTGTTTCTCATTTGTTGAAAGAGAATACGTTTTTGATAATTGAGACAAGTATTATAGAGAAAGGAAGAGAGAGAGATAGACAACGATAATGAGAGATGGTGTATTGGACGGCGACTTTTATTTGCTTGCCCTGACGGTCAGATCATCGTCGACAGAAGCAATGGAAGAAGCATCATCATAAGCGTTGCGATAGTAGCTTGTCGTTGTCATCAAATTTAGATGGACATCGTCGAATTGACCATCAAGCAGCTGTTTCTAAATTGGAAGCATTATATTCAACCTGCGCCACCCAAGAAGGAACCATGGTTGACCTAATAAATAACTGAGACTCTTTCATATTCTATTTATTTTTAATTATTTATTTTTATTTATTTCCATCATGTTTACTATTCATCAAAACGTGTTCTTTGTTGCTGTTTTGACTTTTAGAATTCTCTTTCTAAAAAAAACCTGACTCATTGCAACCTGATGACCAGAACTTGACTCTGTTTGATCCCATGACGATCCTATTCGTTCAATTTTCCTTTTTCTCTTTCAATCTTTGAAGTTTTTCGAAAGTTCTTTTTTTCAATACTTTCCATGTGTAGTCAGATTATCCCTGAGTAGAGCATTGAATGAGTTAAGAGCTGTTTCCTAATATGCTTTGATGTGCTTACTTACTTTCAATGATCCGTCCGATCTACTCATCGTTGTCTCTCAAACCTTTGTGCACTGATTTTGATGAAAAACATACACACATATCTTAAAATAGCTCAAGTTTGTTAAACCATTTTGTAAAAAAATGGAGACAAAAGAAAGCAAACGGTCAAAGCAACCGGATGAGTACGCTGAGAGAACTGTGGGATAGATGGGAGGGAAGAGCATTGGCGATAAAGAAATGACGAAAAAAGCACACACGAGAAGAACTTCTTTTCTTTTCGTTTTCGATTCCACTTCTAATACAATACCGGCTCTTTTCGTTTGTGGTTGATATTAGAAAAAGTAAATTCTATTTTTGGATTGTGCTGAACTCAAACTAAGAGAGATAGAAGGTCAGAGAATTCCATACTTTGTTCCGTTACTTTCGTTTGAGATTTCATTTCCAGTTGACACCTTTATTTGGCTTCGCCAAAGTAATTTCATGTGAAAAGAATTAGATGACTGGGTGGAAAAGAGAGCCAAAAATGGGAAATGACCATATTACGATCATAGGAACGGCAATATGTCTGACTGTGGTCCGGTTATGCTTCTTCATTTCTAAAATAGGTCAGGAGGGTTGGCATAATGCGCTTTCTGGATAATCTACTTGTTTCACAGCTAGTTATCTCTATGACTATCACATAGAGACGATCTGAGAGAGTGAGAAGCAGAGAGAGAGAGAGGGACTCAACTGAAAGTTGCATTGATAGTAATTTTCATTTTTATGTCATTGTGTTGGACAACAAAAATATTGGCAACTGTGAACGCTTATGTGATGAATGGTTTCGTTGTTGTTTTGTATTTGTTTCTCTGTTAACCTTCCAGCACATGCTTTTCACTTCTGCACACATTCAGATGTTTTCTTTTTTTTCTTCCCTCTCCCAAATATGGAGTGTAACATGCGTCTTCTCTCTTTCATTCTCACACTTGATCTTCTTCTGCTATGGCTATTGTCCCGATCTGATTACTTTCACTTTTTTTCGAAGATAAACGACGTTCCCTTTCTTCCTCAGCTTCAATTTTTCTTTTGACTCTCTCATCCATTTACATAATATTTCTTTATTTCTTCTTTTTTTTCCGTTTACACTTAACGTTCAGCCGTTTTTTCTTCACATTTATTCATCCATTCTCTGATCGTTGTTCTGTAATTCTTGTAAACATTCTCCAATTCAAAGTCTTCGATTTTCAATTTGAAACTTCTTTTTTCGTCGTCGTTGTCGTCGTTTCAACTTTCACCTCCGTTTCCTTCTTCTCAACTGTTTTTTTCCTACTTTTCTGATTGAACATCACAAATCCCTTAACCTTTACTACATGAGTCGATAAGCATGCTCTATATCGTAGTTTGTACTTTATAAAGAGAAGGAGAGAGAGAGAGAGAGAATGATAGAGAAAAAGGTAAAAGGGTGGATGGGAGACATTTGAAATTGAAAGCGATTCTTCTCAGTACATTTTTGTTTGATTCTCTAACTTTCTCTCCAAGAAGATATGTTAAAATATACTATTTGAATATCTCAAATCGTCGCTTCGTCTGATGTCCGGTTTGATATAGGTCAACCCCCCACAGAACACGATACATGGCCATCTATGGAAGAAAGAGAATTGGATGAGCGCTGGACGGACGAAAAGAGAAAGTAATTGTGAAAGCGAAATCTTTAGCTCTCTATAATTTTCTCTCTCTTTCTCTTTCGTTTCACTCTCTTTATCTTTTGGTCAACCTTTTTCGACTAAGAAGGATGCACTAACGGAACACCCCCTAACCCTTCCAGCATTAATTCTTCTGTCTCTCAACGGTATCGATGAAAGTCAGCCTCAGGCGAAATAGGAGGCGAAAGGGGTTGTTCAGGGGTGGAAAGTGAATTGTCCTGCCCTCTCTTTCTCTTATCTCCTCCCACTTCAGTGAAAACCAAAGTTTCACTCATGTTTCAAACTGCACGCGTCGCTCTTAACACGCGTTTGTTGATTTTTGTTTCTTTTTTTTAGACTTTTTTTTCTATATCCTTCCACTCGTTGTTTATAATTCGTTGTGATGCCTCCTGTTTTTTTCAACTTTTTTGTTTCAGGATGGACGTTGACTCGTCATC
This sequence comes from Auanema sp. JU1783, assembly GCA_943334845.2. Lineage (NCBI taxonomy): Eukaryota > Metazoa > Nematoda > Chromadorea > Rhabditida > Rhabditidae > Auanema > Auanema sp. JU1783. Next base: position 429,187 of record CALQYR020007453.1, on the reverse strand, counting down.
ATCATCCTCACCCGCTGGGCGCCTATCCGTTCTCTGCTCAGCTTCTAATGAATATTCTTCAAATTCGTCTGAAGCTTCATCTCCAACCTCTCGAAGGTAAGTGTTCAACTTTCTGTAATAAATACATTGGAGTTTAAGAAGTTCTATGAATGAACATATTCTCAAAGATGATCAGTACTGGGAGAGGAGGCGGAAGAACAATGATGCTTCTAAGAGGTATACCTTTCCCATAAATAGTTTATATAATACCATGCTTTTATAGATCACGAGAGAAACGACGGTTAGGTGACATAGCGATGGAGCAGCGTATCCTTGCTCTATCAAGAGAAAATGAAATTCTGAAAACACAGTTAGAATCTCGAACAGCTACAGACTCTCTGCTGGCTACCAGAAATATAGCAGAGTTTGCTGCTTTACCAGCTCAAAGTAACACTGTGCAAGCCGACCGACCGAGCATTTTCGCTCCAACGTCTCTGAACTCAGCCTTAGGCCTACCATCTCTACCTCTACCTAGCACATTACCATTAGCCTCTTCGTTAGCTGCTTCAGCGAACACCCTGCCGCCTGTATTACCAACAACGGCTGCTGCAACTTCTGCTTTACCTCTTCTTCAAATTTATCAACTTCAAAGCGCTCTACAACAACAGGTATGCCTTCCTTCTTCTTTTTACTGATACAGACATAGCTCCATATTTCATCATCTTCACTTTTTTTTGAAGACCTTGGACTCAATTTCTCCTCGACCTGTCTCTCACTCTCACTTTATACCTCTTTCTTCCTGTTCCTCTATCCTTTTTGAAATTCTGAAAAGCCTTCAAGATTGTCATTAAACCTTTGGATTCACAGTTGAAACCATTACTGCCGAAAGGCATGCAGCCATTAACCGTATTTGGGGTAATGACGAACGTCTGTGCACATCGCACTCAATACGAATTTTTATTTTTTCGCCAAAGGCTGAGGGCAAATTTTCAATGATGACCACACAGCCATCACCTGCTGTTCCAGATTTGATGACCGAATCGCATTGACGACAACGTCTGCAACATCTCATCTACATATCCTCCGGGGACGACGTCTGTCCTCCTCACCTCTTTATACGGATGTGGTCCAAACTATCCATCTATGGGTCGTCCGGTTATCGTCCTCTTCGCCTTGTTCTTAGGGCCACCTGGACGACCTCTTTTTTGTACTTTCACCTCCTTTACTTATTCCATTTCCTTTTCTTCATATGTTCTAGTCTGTTATCCTCCGTATTCCCTCTATAAAACTATTTGAAACTCTGAAACTTAATAGAATATCATGAGCTTAAAACATATAAGAAAGACTAGGCTCATACTACGAACGCTATGTCGACTTGAAATCCTACCAGAACTTCTTATTACTCCTTTACTACATAAGAAAAACAAGTTTTTTAACTCCTATTGCTCTCTTACTTTCTCCCTCTCTCTGCATAAACACCTCTTAAACAAGACATAGTTAGCTTGAATTCTGCATAGTTGGAAATAGCATCAATAGCAGCTGCTAACCATCAAATGTCCAACAGAAGACACATGACCAACTGAAGCCGGCCTTATGAATCCAGTTTTTCTCATTCAACGCCAACGTTTGGCACCCAAAGCCTCTCCATGATTCTTTCCATTCATATTTAAAAATTATTTCAACTCCCTGTATTCATATTAGGATTGAATCGTTCATAACTTCAAGAAGATCAGTTTATTCACAAGTTCAATGACTGATTGCCCTCATTTAACAGAATTGCCTCATAAACTTTCCTATTTTTTCTTTCTCACTTGTCTCTCATGCATACTTTTTGTGTTCATCATCAAATAATATCTTAAAGCTTCCTCCCTATGTCAACAGCTTTCTCTGAATGAAAAAAGAATTATATGCATATTTTTCAGGCGTACCGACCACAATCGGCCTCTAGCGTGTTCTCCTTAGGCAGTGCTTTTACGCCTTTCCAGAAGGAGTCCGTTGTAATGAAAGCTGAACGAATCAGTCCTGATTCTTCAAGTGATCGAACACAGAATGTCATTAGACGTGTGCCTACACCGCCTCCAACTTCATCTTCCTCCTCAACTTCAACTTCATCTTCATCCTCTTCTTCTCATTCAATCTTAGGACAAATTCTATCATCGAGACGGGTATCTCCTTCAGTTCCACAAAGTAGAACAGAACATCGTAGTGGATTGAGTAGTCCTCCTAGAGTAATATTTTGTTTTATTATAATTAATTCATGGAACATGTTTCAGACATCCTGCTCAAAATCTGACTGCGAATCGATCTCTTCTTCCGCTTCATTGTCGCCATCGCATTCTTCGGAAGATCATTCCGAAAATTCAGCCATAAGAGAAGCATTAGGTGGTGAAAATCGATTAAAATCTGTAAGTAACTAATACAAAAGTTTCATTATGAAGTACCTCACTATTGCAGTATATGGATCGGAGACGACGTAATAATGAAGCCGCCAAGAGGTGTCGAGCAAATAGACGAGCAGTTTTCGAATATCGCAGTAAACGAGTTCAGGTAACACCACTACTCCTTCCAACCATTCTTAAAGTTCTGCGAGAATTAAAAATATTCGAAAGTATTTTTGACCAACCGTTTCATATATTCTGTCAATTCAAAATGGTTACTGAAATCATTTGACGTGTCAGCTTTACGTGGAAACGACGTGTGGATTTCTCACGTGAATTTGTTTCAAATAACTAATACTCGCTTTAAAACTCATGAAACTTTCTATTTTCAGTTATTGGAAGGAGAAAACGAACAGTTAAAAGAAGAAATTTCTCGTTTAAAGCAAGAACTTCAACATCAAAAAGCCTTATTGAGTAGCTTAAACAAATTGGATTAAACTTTTTTTTTTTGTAAAAGACCTTCCCAGATTTCTTCAGACGGTTCTGAAGTTTTTATAACTTTCAAATATAGTTAACCGCATAGCTTAACGGAAAAAGTGATCAAAACAGTTGAGTAACATTATAAACTTCGCCCTACCGCACAGTACAGTAGGTTTCCCGGATTACAGTCTTTGAAATTTCCTGTACTCTTTAACATAAACTCTTGCCCAGATAGGAATAATCAACTGTTTGTTCCAACCAACCAAATCTCAGCCTCTTAAGAAACGTCTAGTGATCGCGTAGTTCTCGCAGCTAGAAGCCAATGGTCTTTCTTTTAAAAGCTCTCTTCCCCTTCCCCCCTCCCCCCATTCATTTGAAAGTATAACTATTCATCTAATAATACTTACAAATAATAATTTATTAATAATCGTCTGAATTATG
>CALQYR020007453.1:351640-409843 GCA_943334845.2 Auanema sp. JU1783 | reverse complement strand
GAAGCATGTCAAAATGAAAACAACAATGCCAACTGGTCAAACGGATACGGCAAGGGTACGAAATTAACAAGGGATGTAGAAGGAAGACTATTATAGCTTAGACATAATTCAATTCTCTATCTTACTGGTTACAAGATCTTACAGAGAACACAAAAAAATCGTGAAAAAAACAAAGGGAAAAGGTGGTGAAGAGAATCAAACTTGACATGTCTCACTGAAAATTGCACCAAAAACTCTTAACCACGTACGATTTATTATTTGGTGAAAATAATTTTTCTCAAACAATACGTGATTTCATGAAAAATGTCGCTGTGAAACCTTTTCCAGATCGAAGATGTGAGCCTATGAGGTATATGACGATTAACGGAAGGTTCATCCGGAAATTTAAAAAAAATTAAGTCTTTACCCTATTACCATAATCGAAACAATGTTTTATTCTCTTAAGTATTAAATTGCAAGCCGTAATGAAACGATTTCAAAATGTTTGGATGTCTATTTCTACAATACATGGCTGAAAAATCTTCTGTTTTGTGTCATGTTGAAGATGCTATCATTTTTGTTTGAGTTACCATCTCAATATTCCCGTTTTCTGTTTCATTAACTGCTGGCCTCGTGTCATTCCCTGATTTCCAAACAACATACTGGTCGAGTAGCACGAAAAGAGATTCTCCAATGCAGCAGATTATGGGAAAGAAAATTAAAGCTTGGAATGTCGTCAGTCGTATGTTCGTACACCGCAGATCACTATATGAAGATGTCAGATTAAATGTAAAAGCTCACACTTACAGATCAGTTGGGGATATCGTTGAAGATATCGTCATATTACCAGGATTCAAAGTGGACAGATGTTCATTAGGCCAACACAATGACTTGAACTCATTGTAATAACTTGTTTGAAGGAAAGCCAGAAGAATCACAGGAGCTAGCTGGTCGGCAGGTTTCGTGAATAGTGCTTTCATTGTGAAAATTGTTGTGGACAAAGGTGATCTGAAGATGCATCGTTTGACTCATCAAAATCAACACGAAAAATACTTTCTCTTGTTAATAATCTTGTCCGAATCAATAACTTCACCTGAAATCACCATGTAGAAACCCTGCCATCCACATCGGCATAAAGTGCTATGAATGTAAAATGAATGTGAACAGATTTGTTGGGCCAAACTTACTTTTCGATTACAATGAATATGGCGATGGCCCAAAAATTGTTCGAACCTGCCATGTAAGCAAACGCACAGTTGAACAAGCTCACAATATTTATCCCTTGAATAACCCACTGACATCCCAATTTGTTCACAGGAACCCAAAGTGCTAAGAACAAAATCTGAAAATATCCATCTTTTATATCTGATTATCTCACTTAGCGCACATTTCCTAAAGATCTTGCGAGCACGTAATAAAATCCTAACATATTACTTCCTCTCTCCAATAAGCCATGATTTGTCAACAAAGCTTCCACAAAAATTATGAGGAACTGTTCGTTTCCCATAAATCTGGATGAATTGACGATTGTACATCGCTGTTAATGCAAATACCGGAGGATTTTAAAAAATTGCGCTCCGACTAATGCTATGAAACGGAACTCCTTGATAATCTGCCAAGAGATGGTGAGAACGGAACGCCAATCACTTCCAAGCTCCTCTGTTTCCTGAATAAATAATGATCAAAATAACTTCCAATGGTTTAAGTTAACTTCAAGTTTCTTCATTTCTTCTTCCCCACCAGTTTGATCATCTTTCAAATATAAACCGCAGAAAAACAGACAAGCTGCTGATAGAAGGGCTATTCCAACGGTAAATATTTGGAAGATATCAAACTTTTCTAAGTTGTCCGTCAGTGATTCCATAGGCATTATAAGAAAGCCGGCTGAAATTATAAACTTGAGCGATAACCTTGTAGGGCATTATGTTATTCATAAAGTTCAATGTAATCCTTCTCCTCTCCCATATTTGGAGGCTATAATAATTACAACCTCGGCTAAAAGTTTACAAAAGATTATCTGCTCCTCTCCTTTTTCAATAATAAAATTATCATCTTTCCACGTGGTTGACGCGTGTAAACTGATTCCTTCTTATGTCACAAGAATAGTTGGACACTTGTGCTTAACTATGTAAACGGATTTTCTTACCTACAACACCGACAAGTTCCCCATAGACTATAATCCTCACTCGATCTTGATGTTTTTGGCATTTTTCTACACATAGTCCGCAATAAGCAGATAAAACAAGTGTCAGCAACGTATCGAAAATGAAAAGAGATACCAACAATTGAATGCCAATGACTACACTGCTGTCACTGAAAACGAAATGATTCCGTTCGAATTGTGAATGTCAAAAGACAACTCACGATGACCAAGGAAACCAGAAAAGTAAGAAAGCTATTGAGAACACTGGTCCACAGTACAAGACAACTTTACGTCGATCTTGAATCCAAGTAATTCCACAACATCCCAAGTCCTGAAATCATTCGATCACATATCATAAGATGAGACACGAACCTGGACAAAACCCAGAATGGGATCGTTTATGGCATTCCAAATAAGGAAGAGGATTTGGATGTTATTAAGATAGCTTGGCTCTAAGTGGAACTTATCAAGAAAAACCTGAAAAATGATTCTTAAAAAAATAAAAAGATAAGATACGGCATTTGTTCTTATATATTTGAACAAAGTATATTAATTCCCTGAGCACAAACTGATAAAAATAAAAAGCTTGAAACAGTTCCGTAGTATGTAGGACACAAGTCAACACAGGAATAACTGAACCTACTTTTATGTAATATATCATATAAACATTCATTAGCAAAGTGGCACCAAGTATGGCACAATTCAACCAAATAACAGTCCAGAAAGAATCATTTTTGGAAGTTCCATCATTTGTTTTAGTAGAACTGTCCATGGCGGAAGCAAAATATCACACAAATTACAGAACGAATAGTTGCTGGCTGGCAAGGACATCCCCCAACTGAAAGTCCTCTACTGTTTCCGTTGGGTCACATCAATTATAAAATGATGTAGAGAGGTATTTTGATGATATGAAGAAGAGGGGAGTTTGTTTTGAATGTGACTTCATTTCTTTTTGAAGAAAAATAGAACAAACGGTAAATATGAAGATGAGAACCAGAGAAACAAGTTATTAATAGAGAAGAAGATAATACCTTAATATAATAAAGAAGATATACATCCATCAACCATATCGTACCGAAAAGAGCCACACTCAAACATAATGTGTTTCGACGCACATTCATATCAAAATGAGATTCTTATCAGTTTTTTACTTTTGGGCCACACATGGATTCAATGTAGAAAAATGTAAGTTAAACTTTCATAGAAAGCATATTTACAAATTTGGATGAGGCAGTTATAAGAATGTTTTTCGAAATCAACGGAGTTAATTAACTACTTGCTTGAATATTACAGCTATTAGCAATCTGAACTCTTTTAAATTGGGAAGATCCATTTCGACTAGATCGAAATTTCAGAATGAAAACGATGAAGAACATGCTTAGGTTAACAATAATCAATAAGGACGATGTCTATCTCCACCTCCAGCACTGTCACCTCTCATTGGTCCACCACTGGATTGACCACCACCACCGCCACCTCCCTGTTTGGGAGCATTGCATTGGTTGCATGCCTTAACAAATAAACTTTAAAAACAAACAAAAAACACTGAACCTACCTGTCTGAATGCGAAGTTATTGTTACCACAGTCTCCACAGACCCAGTCGTTCTGGCGTTGTTCATAACCGTTGTTCATACCACCTCTTCCTCCTCGACCTCCAAAGCCACCTCTGTCACCGCGGAATCCGCCACCTCGGCCTCTTCCACCGAATCCACCATCATCTGGAGTACATGATTAAGACTAGTTTCCGGAAGATCAAAACCGAAACGACCGCCTCGTCCTCCTCGGCCTCCCATTCCTCCGCGTCCACCAAAGCCTCCTCTATCACCTCCACGAGAATCTTGAGATTTGAACTTGGCTATGCTTATGATCATTGGTTTATCAGCTCCAGGGAAAGCTTGTCCATTATACATTTGAATGCATTGCTGAGCAACATCGGCTGAGACGAATGTAATCATACATTCTCCCTAGAAAAAAAAGATAAGAGAATGTTTTTGTTCTAAAAACTATACCTTGGGCTCCCCACTTCCCCTATCAGTATAAATTTTTATACGAGGTTCACCTGTTCTGTCGTTCTTTGCGATCTCTCCTACTGTGCAGAAAACATCAGCAATATATGTTTCGTTTGCACTGTAAAGAATGATCATTTAAAAAAACTATGAGTCAAATGTTACGTTGTAGGTACTCCTTGGACAAAGACTGTTTCTTTCAGCTCGATGCGATCATCACCAGCTCCAGCTCCAGCTCCAGGCGCAGAAGCTCCAGATCCTCCGCGTGAGCCGCCACTGCCAAATCCGCCCCTTTCTGCAATAATGCTCAAATGAAATTTTTATGGAATACCCGTGTTTTTCAAGAGAAATGCCAGGATGGCTGATTCAAAATTTGACTGAATGCTTGTTTTCACGAGTCATGACTCATTTTAACGCAGACCGTTTTCATAGTTTTACAATAGAATTTAACACGATACACGGTATACTTATAAATACCTTGATAACCTCCTCTTCCACCGGGGCCGCCGCCCGGTCTGAAACATTCAAGCCATGAGATCTGATCGGTACAAACTTGCACCAGACAGATCAACAGCTATCCCCTTCTCCATTATTTTCCAATAATATTTGTAAAAATTTCAAAAATTTGACAAACAGTTTTTGAATTTTAAGAGAAGGAGATAAGCGATTGAGGCTGTGCTGATTCGTCTTCGTTTGAACATGAACACTTGTGGATAATATATGAGAATTCGATACGTCGAGACTTGTAGGCTGAAGCATATTTTAAACCTTTGCCCAGGGGCGTTTAATTGTTCACACAAAACTGATACTAGCAAAACAGATTGTTTAACTTCTTTTTCTATCATGACTTTTATAGAACTTATATATACCCTTCACAAACTTACGTCTTCTCTTATTCGAAATGAAATCTTACTCTTTAAGCTAAGCCATTAGGCCAAAACTGAACATCGTACACTTTACTAAATAATCTAGAACTGTTCCAAAGAAGAAGAAACATTTTGCACAAGTACTTCGGACTATTGCAATTTTGGGAGAAAAACGAAAAAAGCCTACTAACCCTCCGAATCCGCCTCCGCGACCACCACGGCTGTTGTCTTCCCAACGGCTAGATCGGCCTCCTTCTCTTCCATATCCGCCATCACGTCCATAACGATCTCCAAAGCCTCCTCCTGCGTCTTTATAAAAATTTAGTACATCGCACATGATAAAGCCAAACCTCTGCTGCCATAATCGCGACCACGTCCACGATCCCCACGGTCTCCACCGCGATCCCGATCTCTGTCTCCTCTATCATTACGGTCGCGATCTCCATAGCCTCTGTCAGAGCGGTCACGATCGCCTCTATCACGGTCTCCATAGCTTCTTTCACCGCGGTCACCTCCATGAGATCCACGATCGCCATATCCTCCACGATCGCCAAAGCCTCCACGACCACTGTCTCCAAAAGGTCTATCAGAGCCACCACGATCGCTTCCGAATCCTCCTCTTCCGCTGTTATAACCGCCATAACTGCCGCCACGGTCTCCACCGAATCCTCCGCGTCCACCTCTATCACCGCCGCGTCCACCTCTGTGACCACCTCGATCAAAGCCACCTCGAGATCCTCCTCTCGCTAATTTTGAAGTAAATTGGACGATTGACTATTTTTAAAAAACCTGCGAAATTTGCACTGTATCCTCCTTCTTCATAAACAGGCTTTGGTGTGTACTCGGTGGGATTGTAAGCATCAGGTGCTGGAGCACTGGCTTCAGCATAATATCCAGAATACTTAAGAACAACAGCATATGAATAATTTTTGAAAAACGGAACAAACCTCGGCTCCTACGGAGGCACCAGCAGCCGCAGCTGCGTTGGGATCTTGTTGTCCCATTTGAGCATAATACTGAGCCCAAGCTGCTTCATACTCTTTTTGTTGCTGAAGAAAAGTGGAAAGTTATGAGTTGAATAGGTTTATAATATTACATTGGGATCAACAAAGGCATCGTTTGTGGCTACGGTCGCAGAAGTTCCTGTCGCACCACTGGCAAAGCTACCATTGTACGCTTCAAACAATAACCTGTTACTAATTAAAGAAAATTCAACTTACCCATGTCAATTTTTGTTATATTCAAGTTCAATTGCACAAACTTGAATAATTCTTTCCGGGTTTACCACCTATATAACAGAATTGAAAAAATTGAAATCATATGTTACGGAACACAAGTTTAAAAGTAAAACACACATACTTTAGACTTTAAAAATAATTTCAAATGATAAATACGCTTTTTATTTACTATATCTTCGAAAAAATAAATAAAGAATAGTACAAAATACAGAAAAAAAATAAACTCAAACAAAGTGGAATCTCTATTGATTACGTCGCTGACGCTACTTCTAGTCTTGACCTGACGCTTATTTACATCGCGACAAGACCATTAAATTCCAGCAGAGGGCTCATTATGAAATATTATGTTAATTCCTGTGTTGCAAACAGGTTATTCTTAGTATTTTAATATGGATTCCATAAATCTTCAATTTCCAAACAGTACTTACAACGTTTTTAATTAATTTTAAAAATCAATACTTTCTTATTGAATAATGGTGGGCGTGAGAGACATGCGACTGTGTACGCGATTGATTCGGATTGTGAATACTGTTCCAAAGATTAGAGAAATGACTTACACATTTCGAATGTTTCTACATGACAGCATATAGCTGAAGTTGAAGTCGTTTTCTTTATTTTAAAGTTCAGTATGATTGCACTTTCAAACTTTTCTATTGTTATATTTATAAGCTTTATTACAGTTTATTAATTATTAAAAATGAAATTATACTAATGAATCCATAAATACTCGTTCGATGGTAAGTTTTCTGGTGAAGCAGCATATTGGGCAGAAGGTGCTTCTGTTTCTGGTTTTGCTTCATGATCCTCTGGTGGAGGTGGTGGTGCATTCTGAACACAAATTTTGAGATATAAAATTGCAATGAAAATTTATACTTCTTGGCAATGAGCACATGTTCCCGGGTTTCCGGGTTCTCCTTTAGGTCCTTGTGGTCCTGGTAATCCTGGGTTTCCTGGATCCCCTCTTGATCCCACAGCTCCGCGAACACCTTGGTTTCCAGACAATCCTGGTTTTCCATCATGACCACGACTTCCAGGTGGCCCACGAGGCCCAACCTTTCCAGATGGGCCTGGAGGTCCTGGAGGAGCTCCGTTGAGAACTTTTCCTCTGTCTCCTGGGGGTCCTTTGGGTCCGGAAGCACCAGGCTCTCCTCTAATTCCTGGAGGTCCTGGGGGTCCAGGACGGTTGTCTTCACCAAACTTCCCAGAATTTCCTGCTTTTCCTGGTGGCCCACGTGGTCCTTTCTGTCCTGGCATACCTGGTGGTCCGGGTGGCCCTGGTGGACATTTTTGGCAAGCATTAGTTCCGGGTGGAGGCGCTGGTAGATATTTTCCATCTCTTCCGTTAAGACCAGGTCTTCCAGGGCTTCCCAGAAGACCATCTTCTCCTTCTTGTCCGGCAGGCCCGCGTGGGCCTGGTGAGCCTTGAGTACAAGCACAACAAGATCCGGAAGCCATTCCACCGTAATTCCCATATGGAGTTTGTCTCTTCGTGCGAACATCGCCAGTTCTTGTGAAAGCCATCTGTTTCCAAATGTCTCGAGCTTCAGCCTGTAACATGGTATGAGCATATAAAAAGCAAACTGAAATCTCTTCTTGCCTTGCACAATTCGACATCAGTAAGCATGAGAGTTGTAACTTTCTGGACATGGAAATGCATCAAAGGAAGACCGATAACAACAGCAATCAACCCGATTGTTGAAATGACTGTTGCCAGAAAAGTGGCTTTCCTCGAACAGGAAGCCACATCCATTATAATCTCCAAATAAACAAACATGATTAAGTATTTTCATAAATAAAAGAGGATACAACTCCATTTTTTCAAATTAAATAAGAAAAGAGGAATTTGCAATGGAGACACAAGATTTGACGGAACGAACAGCAAAATGTTGAAATAAAACATCCAAATGAATGAAGTACCTGGCTATCAGTAGGTCATTGAAATAGGTTGGAGAAGAATTCGTCGACGACCTCGTTAGATAGAAAACGCCTCTTGTTTAAGAAAAATCTTACCTATTAGGTCACTTTACACTCTCCTGTTTCAATTTTAGCCACGAGGTTTCGTCCATCGAAAGTTCGTTTTCTATTTTCTTTCGCCGTCATACTACATCGTCTTTCATCCCAACAACTAGAGATATGCGAAAAAAAAACATTTTTTTGTCCAAGTTGTTTTTTTGTAGTAAAAGAGAACAAAAAAAATATCTGTAAGAAATTGAAGTAAGTTGTATCCTTTATTTGTTCCAGGACTACCATATACAAACAAAAAGAAAACGCTAAGATAGATAGAGAGAGAGAGAGAGAGGTATAGAGAGGGATAAAGGAAAGTATATTCGAAAACTCATTGAAACATGATGGAACAAAATATATTAGATTGCATACAGAATATATAAATGTTATTAAAGTATTATTCAAAGCTTATTATGTGTTAGTGAAGTAATAATAATCGTATGAACTACAATATTAACATTTTCTTTTGATATTTTGATGAATAAAGTTACAACTTAATTTTATTTTTTTAGATGAATATATATTGGACTGACGGCAAAAAAAATTTTATTTTTTCTCCAACTTAGTAAGTTGGATGGGTCGTAGTAAAAATTCATTTATGAATGCTCATTAGATGTAGTTTGATGCTGATGTTATGGAGTTACTAGTCCAGACTAAAAAAAAAATCAAAAATAATTTATCTTATCCGTTTCGTCTTGTTGCTGAAGTTTGAATGCAACCGCTTAACTTGCGCCTTCTATTGGTAAATGATAGAAGAAGAAAGGAATGAATGAGTTGACGTGAGAGAATCACGTCAAAATCTTTAGGTTAGCGCAAAATTAGCATAAAATTAGAATATGTGATAAACAGTACTTGAATATTATTAATAAAGCCATCGTGTCGTGTTAAAAATAGATATAAAGAAGATGAGGCTTCATCTTCTTACAGCTGATGTTGATTGTTGTTGTTGTTGTTGTTTAGTGTGTGTGGGTGTATGTGTTTGTGAGCTTTTTGCATACTGCTATTCCTAAGCAAGCAAATCACACAGTCGCATCACCAATGGAGCTGGAGATTTACGTTGACGTGCGTCAAATTCTTCATTCTTCTTACTTATGCTATTTCTCTTACGTAAACGTCCACATAATGTTGACATGCGATCGTAAACTCTGTCAGCTACAGGATCATCATATAAGTCAAAATCATAATCATCTGGAGATATGCATGCTTATCATAGGAGAAGATTAAGAACTTACTTTTAAGTGACTTTCTTTCTCTGATAAAAGAAGATTGAATAATTGAAATCCATACGAACAGTATGAACAAGAACAGAGGCCTGCTTAATCGCAGCACCATGCTCTGTGTTACCTACAAGTAACAATAATAAAAAAAAACAATACAAACTACAGTAAAATTTCAGCAATGTGAGAGTATCACAGAGGCAACTGTCTACAAATGGAAAATATGTTCGAAAAAAAAAAACTTAAAAAGGAAGTATTCTTCTTACAAGTAGGAGCGATCTTATCAACTTCACAGCTAATAATTGAATCTTTTCAGAGTTTTGGCTTTCCAAGGCTCTAGACGGAGGAATGTTGTCTTATAAAATCTCCCTTTCTCCACCCTTTTCTGGATTTTCCATTCCCTCCTCCCCTCCTTTCCTTCCGCGCTCTCTACACTTTCTTTCGTATTATTGTCTTTACAGAACAGTTAAACAACTCCAAGTAAACAAATTGCATATAAATAATTAGCATTAGAGCTTTATCTATCCAAATAAAGACAGGTTGTCGTTTTCAGCTAATTAAGAAAAAAACTGCAAAGTATACACACACTGAGCAATGAAACTGAATTAAAGCAGGAAAGAGGATGAACAATAGATAGGTATGTAGAGAGAGAGAGAGAGAGGGGAAGAGAGAGAGAAAGAACCAGAAGAAGATAGAGAGAAAGAGAGAGAGAGGTTAACTCGTCAGTTTTTTTTGTTTTTTCCAACCTAGCGATGTATATCCTATAGAATCTCTTTCCTTCTCATCTATTATGGAACAAGCGTGATAATCATTTAAATAACATGAACGTTTCTTTAATTACAAAGCATTCTCTCTTCCTGGGACTATGATGTCAATTTCGAAATTAATTTTCACAGAATTCAAAAGTAAAATAAAAAAATTTGAAAATCTTAATGGAAGCCAATTGTAGTATGTCTATATAGGATTGTTGACGAATGTACGTATGTGGTAGATCATAAAATGTGAATTTAAGAAGTTTGTGTGTATGTGTGAAGTAATTCAAAAATCTTCCAAACAGAAATATATAACAATGAACTAAAGAAAGCTTTTGACATTGTATGAGGAAGCTGTCATCATCAAGTAATATTCGCTGAGATTAAACCAAGCATGGAAAGCATCATCTGGACTTCGATCTAAGTCCAAAAAAAACAAAAAAAAGTAATTTTACAATATTTTTGACACGAAAACCACAAAGAGAGTCATTTAGGAGAAAATAATAAAATTCATTTTATGCTATGAAAGTGTTATTAGAATATGTTATTTCTCTCCCACTGAAAGGAATCGTGATAGAACAAAAGCAAGGAGAGAAAAAAAAAATCAAAAAATCAGAGAAAATTTGTTTTGAAAAAAAAGAAGAAAGAGGGAGAGAGAGAGAGAGGGGAGAGGAGAAGAAAATAAATTTCCAACCGCTCTCCCAAAAAATTCAAAAACGAATTAAATGACACAACTGACAGACACGTGAAAAGATCTCTCACGTGACCTATTTTGACGTTTATGCAAATGAGTGAAATAGAGAGAGAGAGAGAAGGCGGAGTGATGGAGGGGGAGGGGCTGTAAGGGAGATGTTTAAACAAAAAATTAGTTGGAAGAGCATGATAATCATTGAATATTTTGAATTTTGAATAATTTCATTTTGCATCTGACATGTTCCTTCTTGAGTTGAGGAGGAAAAAATTTTTTTTATTTCGACAAAATATTTCCAATAACATTTATAAAATAATAAAGAGAAGAATGAAACAATTCGATTAGTTTATGACTAAATTTTACCCAAAAATGTTCAAAAACTAAATAATTTTTGAATTTTATTAAAACTGCGGAGGGGATGGGGGCGACGACAAGTAAGAGAGAGAAGGTTAATACGTGTAAAGAGGGAGAGAGAAGGAACGTGTTGAAGAGAAAGGGAAGTAAGGCTGGTGAACAATTTGATTTCTTCAATTGAAGGAAGAAACGAAAAACGTTCACAGCTTCTCCCTCTTTCTCTCTCTCTCTCTATCTCTCTCTCTCTCTCCCTCTCTCTTCGGTATTTCTTAGTGTTTTTGCAAAGAAAGTATTTAATTAAGATAAAATATAATGATAAAGTCCTTAGAATTCCAAAAACATTGCGTCATATAGTTTGATTAATTAATATATTTATACTCTCTTATAAGCTTCTTCTAGTACATAGCTAATCAGCAATTTGCTATTTGAAAACAAAACAAAAAAAAACTTTTTATCAGATCTGCTGAAAGATCAAGAATTAGCTGCAAAACATCCACAAAGAGTGAACGGACTAATTAAATTTACAAAAAAGCTGTGACGCATACAATTAGGATTAAGCTGATCACAAGTAAATTTGATGAAAATCATACTGTAAGACATACTTTTCTGATAATATATATATCAGAAGGTTTATTGTAAGTATGAATATGATAGAGAGAGATTGATATTCGGAAATGCAGCCTAAGGAGATACAAAGAAGCAAAGAGAAAAGGACTTAAACCTGATGATAGATAACGAGGGAGATCTCGAAAGAGATGTCAGATGGCGAATAATCTTTAAAATGCTTAAATACCTTCAAAAACAGCACTCAAAGGAGAAGATCTTTGATTCAATTTGAAGCGTCATAGGGGATTTCTGATGTCAAAGCTACTTTCAGTCCTTTACGCCTCAGGTTATAAACGCATAATTTCAAAGAAAATTCATAAAAAAAGACGCTTAGGTAAAGGTTAAAAAAGGAGGAAATTCGTATAACTGCTTTATGACGCAAAAATCCACCCAAAACCGAAATGAATGGGAAATGGCGAAATATGTGAAAGAGAGTGTATGTGTCAAACGTTGTGGTTGAGGAAAAATTATCAGAGGACTAGACAAAGAGCAAGCAATGTATCTTGATAGATGACTTGTAGTTTGACCATTTACACCCTCACATCTCAAGAGATTTGTTTGAAAGATCAGAGTGACGTATCAACTCCTTATAGATGTTTGAGCTTACACACTATTTGTTCAGCATTTTCTGAAAAAAGGTCAAAAATGTAATTTGTGAAAAGAACTCCAAGAGAAGGAAAGAGAGAGAGAGAGAGAGAGAGAGAGAGAGAAGCATTGAGAGGAAGACGACAGGATCATTTGAGCAGAAACACAAGAAAAATCTTTTTGTATCGGAAAAGATAAAAGAAAGAATTTCAAATATTCTTGAATTTTGTCTTTCATGCGACTGCAGGAAGAACGTAAAGTGGTTATCAGCTAGAGTATTGGAGAGGGGTGACGTTGAAGGAAGAGCAAGGAAAGTAATTCGACTTCCGGTCTGACCTGCAGTTCCAGAAATAGCAAAAGCTAATTGAAAGTGTAATTAGTGTTTAATGTCAAAACAAGGAGAGCATGATATGAAGTTCTTATATGGAAGATTCAATTGAAAGAGAGAAGGAGTCAATTATACTTTGCAAGGTTAAAACAAATAACAACAAAGCTTCAAGAGAATCAAATAATCTGACGATCGCTTTTACACTTTGTAATCGTCCCTTCTCGCCCTTTTCCCCCTATCTTCTACCTTTTTAGGAGAAGTATTCTGCTAGATGAGTTTGTAAACAGAAAATAAAATAATTAAGGAAGGTCAGCATATAAGATATTCATGTAAAAAAGAACTCTGACAACAAGCTCTCACCTCTCTTCCTCTTCCTGTCTCTTCTCACCAACTCTCTCTCTCTTAGTATGCTTCAAAAAAGTTCATGATTTTCACGTAAAATGACGTGAAGTCATTTGATATGAAATGCAATCTAGGGAACGGTTGCTATTACTCTTCCTCTCACTATAGTGAATATAGAGAGTAAAGGATATATATATAGAGAGAGATAAATATTATTAGAAGGGAAACCTTTTCATGAATTAAAAATAATAAAATATGATCTGATCTGATCTATTTCTTCTTACATTTTAAATTATTTTCATTATTAAATATGCACATTTCATTCTAACGAAAAGCAAAAATATATTTCAACAAGAACTTCTCATCAAATATCATCAAAACCTCCCAACAAATACTTTCATCATAATTAATCAATAACTGTTCTAAGAACTCTATTGATCTATCTATCCATACTACATAACACCATAGATGAAAATATTTTTTTTTTTCAACAAAGACATACACATCATCATCTTTGAACGAATATGACGATAGAGAAATATGTAGAGAGAGAGAGAGAGAGAGAGAGAGAGAGAGAGAGAGAGAGAAAAATACATTTTTAACATACCTCGGAAAGGTTTTCAGTGTCTTAACGTTCACACACCGATCTGAATCATAGTAAATGATGTTGTATTCCAAAACAAATGAACTTCTAATTGAATTGGCCAAGGAGGCCATAGGCTACTACAGCTCACACATCATGTTCCATAAGCTCAACACACAAATCGCTCGTCTTCTTCTTTCATGAAACGATAAAGCTAATTATGTTATTAAAGAGATAATTATAACCCTTCAGATATATTCATTTGAAAGAGAGAAAGAAATTCAGAGAGGGAAAGAGAGAGAGGGAAAATCTTTTTTAAAAACAAATGTCTCAAGTTTGTCCCTCGATAACCAATTATTTGAACAAAAACATTGCTTTTTTAAAGCAAAACTGTATCCTAATGGTTGTAGTTTGGCCATTTCAATCGTTTTTTCCTCTTATATTCTCCAATTTTCTTCTGTAAAAAAGAAAACAGGACGTTGAGTAATAATTTGAGATTTGTTTGTGTAATTTGCATATGCCTAACGCAATGTTAACGTTTACGTGGAAAATTATCATTTTTAGAAAACATCCAAATGTACAGAGCGGTTGTTTGTTTTCATTTTTTAAAAGATCTGATGAGGAAGAGGAAAGTTAAAAATACAAGTTTCTGTGAATGATCCTTGATAATCTTCGATGCTTTTCCACTTGTTGAGCTTTAAGGTTTCGGCTTTCTCTCTTAACCTCTCGTTGGCTTCGTGCGTCCCTCTCTCTCGTACTTCCTCTGTCCCTCCTTGAATCGTCTTCTTGCCTTCATTCCAATTTATATAGAAAATGATATGAAAGATGACCTAAAGAGACATAAGTCAAGTAGAAAGAAAATAGAAAGATTTTTTGAGAGACTTATTCCTATAAGATTGAAATTCCATAAAAAGCGTTTGTTCCATCACCAAAAATGTCGTCAAATATTCAGAATGCTGTCAGAAGAAGATATGTGTCATGTTGCTCTCTATTGATAATCGTTAATTAAGCCTTTCACTGCATTTTTTTGAATCTCAAACGACAATGTGAATCAAAAAAATTTCTTAAAAATCTTCCAAAATTAAAATTTTTTCTTCTTCATTCTGCTATATAGAAAACTACAAATATGAATAATCTTCGAACGATCATAATCGATATCAATTTTCAATTTTGCTCCATATATTGAAGCTAATAAGTATTGAAAGGATGGTTTTCCTCTAATATATATCTGTCTTTGCTTTTAATTTCTTTTTTTTTTATTCCAACAAAACTACATTTTGGTCATCTTTTCACGGAAATGTTGATAGTTTCTGACAATATAAACTTTTGTTTTCAGAACTGTCACATCAAGAAATATATTTTATATTCGAAAATGTTCCTTCGATTGTTTTCTTTTACTGAAAAGTCTTCCTTAGTTTTATCTTCCTCAACTAGTTTCTTCTTCTTTTGCACACTTCTCTTGCCCAGTTCTATAATGAAAAAATGAATTTTGATATCCGTTATTCATAAAAAAACAAAAGCATTCAGTCTTCAAATGTATGAATCTTGTTTCCCGATTTGGCATTTGACGGCGACCATCCAAATCACAGCTAATCGTCCCAGCTAAATAGGCTGATTGACGATAGTGGCCGATATCTAAGCAAAAAAAGAAAAAAATGATAAAAACTGAGCAATTTGTCGCCCAAATACAAAAGGAAATAATAATTTCATTCATGAAACAATATGATTGTATTAAAAATACTCGATGAGCCCCAGAGAACAACCGTTCACAACACCACAACTTATCAAAATGAAGTGGAGTCCAAGTTTTCATGTTGACCTACGTTAGAATTTAGTGAAATTTGCATAACGTTTGACGCTGATGTTCAGATCTCCAGCTTCATCTTTGAAAAGTCGTGATATAATGAACTTTTCTGGTTTTTTTCATCTTATAAGGCTTCTTCCATTGGCAAAGGTCTTCCTCACATAATCCCTCATTCTCCTTCTCTCCCTCCTAATTCCTCTTGTGATTATTACTTTCGAATTTTCATTAAGTTATGATTTTCATGAATTCCTTAATCATATGACTAAGTTAATCACAAATTTTTGTTGTTATCATAAATCACTCAATGATCTCTCTGTTTATCACTCACATATCATCTAATCTTATTGCATTTCCTCCCATTTGTTACAAGTATTCGATAAACCAACCGCGCTTCATCATCCTTTTTTCATCTTCATGAGCATTTTCATTTTCGTTCAACGTTTCACAAAGTCCATTAGCTCTTTCAAAGATAATCTTCTATTCGTTCAAGTGCATACCAAGACTTCAAATGTCCTTTCATTCCAGTCGACTCTGTAATAGAGAGATTTTTAAAATATATAAATTGAAATTCGTTCATACATATTTCTACTGTATTTTTTAACTGATAGAGGACTTAAGTTATCTTGTTGGATTGTCGCAAAAGCCGTTAATCCCAGAGCAAACTATTGAATGAAGTTGCTGAAAGACGAACAAAATGGAATTATCCCAGCTACGTTTTTCCTAACGTTTATCCTCTTTTTTTTGCGTAAAAAAAACAATTCATCTATAATTCGTATTATAAACTTAACTGTGTAGATAACAATGTACTTTCCAGTGAACAACCCTCTTCTTGTCTTAATCCCAGATATCATATTCATAGATAATTCAACTACCTGAGCTGCGCAATTCTTTCTCTCTCTAATATTTTCTATGAAATAAGGATTATAACTCGGCCATAGACATTTTGTTCTCTAATTATACCACCTGATTCTTATGCTATTTGGCAAACGTGTCACATTCATAAGTTAGACTGTTACATACCTTGTTGTTATCTCACATTTCTTTTCTCTTTTTCGATCACATGGAACTTCTCATTTCAATTGCAGGTTGAGAAATAGACATTGATTACAGCTTCCATCGTTTTTTAAACGATGCTAGGCCCGTATCTGGCAGCTGGCCTTTATCTATGCACAGTGTTGTGTGGAATTCTTGGAAATGTTTGGGTAGTTTGTTCAGTGGCTAGAAGTCGCAAGCCAAGGTTCGCTATAAGCACTATCCTGCAACAAACCGATTGTTTAGAAGTTCGATGGGTAATAGTTCACCATCAGATCGTCTACGAGCTTACATATCAGTTCTTGCAATTGTGGATCTAACAGTATTGATGGCATTGTTGGTTCGGTCACTCTATCTCATTCTTCCCCATTTCATGTTGGGTTCGTTTTCTGAACATATTATTCACATCTTTCTGAGCTTGGTCTGACGTAGTAAACCCTTTATTTTTATAACGGATCACTAGCACATAGCTGTTATTTTTTCTCTGTGGTATCAAAATCCTTTCTATACCATCTTACTTAGCCATTTTTTGAAGTTTTGAATTGGTTTTGTATCAAAAAGCTCATAACTTCAAAATCTTCTCAGAGCAGATTAGCAGCCTTAGGACAAGAATCGTCGTTGACGACATAATCTGGCACACTGCTCTCCGACAATTTCTCTACCACATGTTTCATTAACTTCCGCATTCGTAGAAATCTAAAAAATGAAATTACAAACGAATACCTCCGTATATTGGATGATCATTTAATCCTCCACAGCGGTTTTTGAGAACAATTTTTAGCTGAAGAAACTTTAGAGAGTAAATGGATGAAGAAATAACCAACGATAATCCTTAGCTTAATGATATTATTTACTTGTTTGCAGATGCTAACAGTTGTCGTGTGATGTTCATCCTTGAGAATGCTCTGAAAATGTCATCACTTTGTGTTCTTTCGTGCATAAGTATTGAAAGATACATTACCATAAGAAAACCTTTCTGTAGCCAGGTTTGTTAAGATCTTACCTCATTCTAGTTTGTGTTCCGTTTTAGATCCGGAAACGCGTTGTAAGATTGACACCAATAGCTGCTCTGACTCTATTTACTGTCATTCTGTCAGCCGTCCTTCTGCAGGTTAGTACTTCGAGTCCAAATCAGCTATTAAACCTCTCATTTAGGTCAGCTCTGTTTCTGTTTCGTCCGATGGACTTAACTGCGTCCGTTCATACCGGGGACGTTGGGTACCTAGATTAGGAGCATACTTAACTGCGCTGGCGTTTGCTGCTAACTTAACAACGATTTGTGTCAATTACGGTCAAATTGTTCGACATGTACGGAGAAAATTCATAAAGAGAAGAGCTAGAGGTATGTCTCATCTAACGACTCGTATGTTCATTAAAAACTTTTCAGTTGTTGCTCACACTCGCCAAAGAGAAGCATTGGTTACAGAGCCACGGTACATGAGGCAAATGACTTCGGCTATCGTTCGAGTAGCCTGCTTTCACGCTTTGTGTTGGCTTCCTTTCTGTGTAGTTCAGTTCATCCCCGACTCCAGTATGGTCTCTGACTTGACAGCTTCAATTCGAATGTTTGATAACTTCAATGATTTCTCGTAAGATACGAAACTGGTAAAGAGTTGAAACAACGATTGCAGCTCCATCCGATGGCTGATTTTTTTCTCCAATTGGGTGACATACGTGAGTGCAGCTGGTGATTGGATATTTTATGCTGCAATGAATAGAGATTTAAGAAACCTCATTAGGTATAGAAGAGGCGACTGGAAGTTGTTTACCTAATTGAATTTGTAGATTTGCTACGGAACGAAGGAAACGATCTACCATGTCTCATGCTACATCACCTTCCCATAGAAGTTTGAGAAAACAGGTTGATTATTGGAAATTTTTGTACAAAAAACAACGACAACTGTTTGAAGATGACATCATCTATGCGGGTTCTCCAATCCATTTCGTATAGAAGTAGCTTAGCTGGGTCTCTCGATGATCCACAACCACAGTCTCTAACTCAGGTACGCCAATGAATTTGAGACCGACTTTAATGAGCTTTGTCTCCAGGCTTCTCCAAAGTCCAGTACTATAAGCCAAGATACGCCGAACAGTCCTCATATTGGGAAACAGAAATTAATGCTTATGAACAGTCAATTAACCGTTGACATGGTTTAGATCAACATGCACGGCTAGGAACCTTTTGTAATTTTTCTATTTTCTCAGTCCTTACCACTTCATACAGATACGGGTTTTTCTTGTCTTAAATCTGTTAAAGTTTTAATAATAAATGCGTTATAAGCTATTTACTACCTGCGTGTTCCGATTCTCCATCTCATTTGCATATGTTGTTTATTGATTTTTCATCTGAACGTGAACTATCATTCTCGAATCTCATCAATAATGATTCGGTCGGTACATCTCGTCATATTCTTTGTCTTGGGGGCGTATGGTGATAGAACTAACAAACCTGTAAGATAGGTCACGAGCATATGTATTCAAATAACTTTTCAGTTTGCTATTCCTGTTCATGAAAGAGAAGGTCATGCTTATAGGATTCCCACTGATAACCTTAGAGAACACTTGAACTTCACCTCTATAGCTCTATAGTCAGTCTAATAACCCTTCCATAATGATATTTTATTCAGTGCTACGCAAAACAGCGGTTTGTTTGCAGAATACAATGAAAAAACTCATTGTGCTGAGTTTTACACACCTCGAACATATGAAAAGAAGTGTGATGGCATCTTCTTCTTGCTTCATTCTGATCACTATAAGTGACTTACGTGAAGCTTCGGTGTATGAAAAAGTGTTTTCAGATATACAAGATACCCTTTCAAACAATACCTCGTCAACAGACCCAGAGGTTGTGCAGACCCTTTACAATATAGAGGCACTTTGCTTATCCTGGATAAACCGTAACTATCTAAAGATTTTGAAAGAGTATCGAACGAATTTAGGGATCGAATAGTCACTGGATTTCCAAAGCCTAAGTACATAGGAAACTTCATTGAAAGAGACAATACAATTTCTTATTACTTAAATGGAAAGGTATACAACTTTGCAATAATTATGATGATATATCGTCTTATAGCCTGTCGTCATCGAACTGGTTACCAAAAAAATGGCCGAGGAACTGCTTCCCGGGGATAGATTCGAAATTTTATGTAAAGTTCCAAGAAATTGAAGTTTATTGAAACAAATCACAAAATGTCTTTTTTCATAACATTGATCCTCTGAATTCTAGAAGGAACCTCCGCTACTCCTAGTTTTTGTTTTTGTAGAAGTACGGGTAGCCGTTCGCGTTCCCTGAGTAGTACTAGCTCCTGTACTTGTTCCTGATGCTCCTGTCAATGTGGTGCCAGTTCGGGAAAACCCTGTTTCTCTTGCAGTACCCAGAGCTTCAGTCATTTCATTCATAACTGCAAAAAATTCGAGTTTAACAGCGAGCTAAAAAACCAAAATAATACTGCTGCTCTTGATTCTCAAAACGATGGCTCTACATTTCGCAACAACACGGGCTTTGAAATGCATATTCAAGGAGTAGCAAGCAATCACCCAAAAAGCAACAGCAATGCCGAAAAAGGCGAGTGCTACGAGTGTTGCGTATTTATACGGCCTGTAATTTAGAAAAGTAAAACAAATCGCTTGAAACAACTCACGATCTCAATGGTCTAGCTTCACTAATTATTTTCCCGTTGGTAGCCATACTCTCCGAAAGAGGAGTAACCGCATACAACTCGGGATTACCATATGATAAAAGATGGTTCAAATCTTGGCATGAAACGGCTGCATCATCGAAGTGTGGTAACTTATGATGAGAAGAGTAGATTCGGAAAAACTTTCCTCTTCTGAAAATTAAGAATAAGTTGGAAGTTTCATCTTCTCTCATTACAATCCCATCTTCGAGAAACATTCTGGCTGGCTGAGTGTGATCTTTGAGTAGATTGCAGTGGGATAAGAATACAAACAGAACTGTTGATCCGAAAAAACGGTTGATGCAGAAACTCTGAACACAGAAAATGATCTGTTTGTTATGCAGCTCAAAAACTAAACCGTATGATGCTGATATTATGCACTCCAAGATAGTAATATGAAAACACGTTTTCTTCAAACAAAAACTAAATTGCGATATTATACAAACAGGGATATACGTTACATTGAAAGATTTACTGAGCTCCGGTCGAAGGAACTGTTTTTTCCCATCATTGAAAACTGCTACCAAATTTTTGGTTGGATCATCTCCATGTTCCACTGCATTATTGGCATACCACTTAGATAAACTTGTGATGCACTCTCCTCCTGTTCTGAAATGATAAGGAAACAAGAAAAAACTTTAAAATACCAATGGTGATTTCAGCTGTCGCTATAGATAATAAAGGAAGCAAAGCTAACCAATGCCTGACCATACTTTTTAAAAATGAACTTGATTACGGCCTATCCACGTCATGGTGACGTGGAAAAGTTGGACCAAGCTCGGTAAGAAAGACAATGTGGTAAAAACTCTTTAGTACAGGGAATATAATTCAACAAGAACGTAATCTTTTTAATGGTACAGATTTTTCTTCCGATAAGCATGAAAGTATAGAGATATCCATGTTTCTCTTAATACCATAAATTGGAGCAACCGGGTTCGCCTGAAACAAAGAGTGTTTAAATCTGAGAGAACAGGATACCTTGGGGGTTTTGAAAACGCTTTGGTTCATCACAGGATTCTTGAAAAACGATTGGTTTATGATTGGAGTTTGAAAAACTCTTTGGTTCATCATCGGAGTTCTAACAACTTTCTCGTTCATGGTTGGAGTTTTAGAAACCTGATGGTTCATGGTTGGAGTTTCGAAGAGCCTTTGGCACGTGGTAGGAGTTTTGGAATCCTGTTGTTTCATGATTGGAGTTTCAAAAAGGCTCTGGCGCGTGGTAGGAGTTTTCGAATCCTGCTGGTTCATGATCGGAGTTCCAAGAACCCTCTCGTTCATGGTAGGAGTTTTGGAAACCTGATGGTTCATGGTTGGAGTTTCAAAAAGCCTTTGGCGCGTGGTAGGAGTTTTGAAATCCTGCTGGTTCATGATCGAAATACCAAGAACCCTCTCGTTCATGGTAGGAGTTTTGGAAACCTGATTTTTCATGATTGGAGTTTGGAAGGCACTCTGATTCATGATTTGAGTTTTGAAAGCACTCTGTTTCATGATAGGAGTTTTGAAAGCACTCTGATTCATTATAGGAGTCTTGAAAGCACTCTGATTCATGATAGGAGTCTTGAAAGCACTCTGATTCATGATAGGAGTCTTGAAAGCACTCTGATTCCTGGTAGGAGTTTTAACAACCGTCCGGTTCATTATTGGAGTCTTCAAAACCATCTGGTTCATGATTGGAGTTTGCAAAGGAGTATTTCCAAATTTGCTCTTGATGAAAGAGGACCGAATCTCTTCCTGAATCAAGTTGAGTGTGAAATAATACAAAGAAGAATAACCTGGGTGTCCATTGGCAGTACATCTTCACTCGTTTCAGGTTCCGGAGAGGATTCAACAAGCGGTATAACAAAACTCAAATCCTCATCAACTCTTCCCAACATTTCGATTTTCTTCCTAAAAATCTTGCCCATAATTATATAATGATTGAGAGCGGAGAAGTAAGATGGGAAATAATGAATTTCATGAGTCTGATAGAGAATTTAATATCTAACAAGGTCCATTTCGCAGGTTTTTAACAAGAACCAAAAAAACTAACGGTTTATGCAGTGATGAACTTGTGCAGTCGTTGTGGTCCTTTTTGTCATCAAGGAGAAATGAAACAGATAAATTCCTGAATCAAATTTGAAAGTATTATGACAGCTTCAATACAACTACCCCCTACTACGAGAACTCGGAGTTTTGAGAATGCTTCTCTCTCTAGGAGTGCACAATTCATATGTTTTTGGGGTATCTAACGAAGGTAAGTCCGGCTTTTGACAAAAAGGTTTGTGAACACTTTTCCCTTTGAAAGAAAAATGATCAAATCTTTCTGAACGGCCTGAAGGAGTTAATTCCTGTGTCTTCTTAGAAGATTTGAGAATTCGTTTCAATATCTCATCCACAGCCCTACTTCTTTCAGTGCTTTCTGTATCAAGGTCTTCTTGTATTTGTATATCTTCTTTGCTTATAGCAGCTTTTGTAGAAGTATCATCTCCAGTACTCTAAAAACCAAAATAACTTGTATTCAACTAAATGCTTACTTGCTGTTCATAATTTTGTGAATCTACTACTACAGACGTTTGGTTAGAAATATCCGCATCAACAGTGTCAGCGGTTTTGGAGAATTTGTTATATTCAACGGATGCCAAAACTTCATCCTCGAGTAAGAATATCTCTTCTATTCTTTTTATTAGATTCCCTACATCTTGATCAATATCCCAAGTTTCGAACTCATACCTAATAAGCTCTTGAATGAGTATATGACAGTCAATGAACTTACATAAAACTGTCCACTCTCTGGGCAAGCCAATCACACTTGATTTCTTCTTCTTGTATAGCTTTTACTTCTGCTAATGATCCTCCACGTCGTAAAAGCTCATAAATCTACAGAAGTGGAACTGTTACATTAGTGAATGCTCCAGCTTAACCTCATCAGCTCTTTCAACGATAGGTTTGGGAATTCCCATTTGTCTTGCCGTATAAGATGCGAACGATTTAGAGACAACTCCATTTACCAAACGATACTTAAATACCAACTGAGCTCCTCGTTTTATTACTTCTAGAGTCTGAAGTTGAGAATATAACTAAGTTCAGCAACTATCACCTTACATGAAATGAGACGAGACTCCTGGATACTGCTAGGAGTTCTGGTAATGCATGAAAATGAGAAGAAACAAACAGATGAGGACATGATTCTGCTCCCTTTCGAATCCAATGGTTCAAGGAACTCACAAGTAAAGACAAGCCTACTTCCTGAACTTACAAATGTTTCTGATTGGATTCTGACTAGTACCGTCATAGTTCCCTTTCCAAACTCATCCATGATTACGAGAGAGTTTCCATTTCCTCTTCGAAGAGCAGTTGCTACCTTACGAAAAACAATTGACCGTACGATTAATAAAATCTACCTGTGTCAAATCTTTAGCAAAAGTTGACATCCCATCCAAAACACCATCAACAGTATACATTCTGGTCATTATTTTGTTGATAGGACCAATAATGGCTTTTTTGGCCGGTACAAAACTTCCCACGTGTGCAAGAAAAGCGAGAACGCCAACTTGTTTCAGATAAACACTTTTACCACATGCATTTGGGCCAGTGAAAATTTTAACTTTACTGAACTCATTCCCACTACTGAAAAAAAAAGTTTTCTATCTTTCTGTCAGAAAAATGATCACTTGACAGGATTTGAAACAAAGCTATTAAATCTGGAGACGATCAATGCTAGAGGATGATTTACATCTACGGCGTCTATCACAGAATAATCAACCAAAGCTGGACGACTCCACCTTCAATAAACGAAGTGAACAGTGTTCGAGATGCAACCTTATTCTCACCCGTAAAACTTGGCCGTTAATGCAAGAGCTATGATAGCATCCAGCACCGCAGCTCCTCGACAAGCCCCCAAAATAAGAGTTGTATTTCGGAGAATTAGATTTTGTAGCCTGCAAACACAGTATAACAGATGGAAAACGCCCTGGATACCTGAGCATGATTGTTGTTTCTTTGTCAATGATTTGCATTTTCAAATCACCCAAATCTTGATCTAAGGTTTCCATTTTACTACTCTTCACGTTCACATCAGCTTCATTACAGAACAATAGCTGAAGACTGAACCAAACATATGTGATAAAGAAAAATAGGCTAACTCAGGATAGTCTCCCACCGGGAACTTCTTCGGCAATTGCAATACATATCCTACCATCGGAATGTATCCCACAGAACATCTGTCAGCTCGAAGACGATCAGCTTCTTCTTTCGCTACTTGAGTTAAAAAAGAAGGAAGAGATCGATAGAGGTGTTTTACTAGAAGATATCATGAAAAAAAGAAGACAAGTAAAAAAACCAACCTTCATCTAAGGTTTTATCCATGCCACTTTTAATGACAATCCTGTTCTCAAGTCTCGATTCATCAAAATCGCACTGAAGCTTAATTATCTTTCAATGACGAAACTTTGAAATTACCAAAGTGGCAAGAACTGTTGTTATTTCGGTCAAAGCATCACCGAAATACTTCATGTGATCATTCATCAAGTCTAGCTGTATCCTATTTTCAGCAATGCATCTACCTATGTCAACTAGGGCAAGTAAAGTCTGGACCATTAGAATTCATTGAATAATGTAACTGTCACTGTTAACTCGCCTTAAAAAGATTCTCCCAGTGAAGAACGGAGCAGCTGGAAGACTTCATCTTTCTCAAAACTAACTGAAAGATATTTCGTGAAGAAAAAAAAATGAATTTTTACCCGTAGACTTCTGACTTGACCAAGAGACTGAATAAGGTTGTTCACAATGTCCGAGTTGGAATCCTTTAAGACACCGATTTTAAATTATTAGAAGAAAACTAAAAACTTGAATGAAATAGGAAATGGCCTCTTGTCTGTCGCTGAGCACATTCATGTTCAGAGTCGGGTGCTCAAACCATTTTCTGAAACACAACAGTACTTTCATTCTCCCTAGCAGTTCAAGAACCTCAGCATATATCTGCCTAATGCTGATCGTGATCTATTACAGAGACTAAACACACTGGCTTTCCGACCGTCTGAAGAGACCACTTTCTTCCAGCTCACCTGAGAACAGAAATATATATTAGCTTAACTTGCGAACTTAAACTTCTTTCTTTCTATTCTCCCCGAAAATTTCAAGAGCCCTGTAAGTCATGGAATCGACTTCCATCATCTGATCGCTTAAAAGGTTTTTTCGAATTCCGAAAAGGAAACATGACCTACATAACAAATGACTTTATGGCTGTTATTGGAGTGACTTTGTTGAGAGCCTCATATTCCACCCCTGTTCTAGCACTATCCATATAAATCAACAAAGCTCCAAGCGCTCTAATCTGTAATAGAAAGGTCTGTTCTCAGTCAAGTGTACTACCGCACCATGTTAACATTTGTAGTATCCAGACGGAAGTTTACTACGAGGGAAGACTCATCTGCACTGTAGCACTCAGAGGCAAACATCATTGAAATTCTCTTCTTAGCTCCTTCCAAGCCTGGAATCATGAATATCACTTTAAATCCTTGCATGGAACAGACTGTAGGTAGCGTTAGATAGTAGATGAACTTTGATATTCGGTTCCTCCTCCTCATTCTCTTCGGCTTCAGCAGCCTCCCGTTTGCTGGCCAAAACACTCTCCTCATATTTTTCTTTGGAATCTGTGATAAAAGGTAATTTATAAGTACGAGAGACTAACCAATGGAATCGTCGTAAATGGATGATATCCCGCTTTGATCGTTTTCACAGCTTTCGATAGGTGGTTCCAGTAGGCCACCTGATACTCGGAACTTTCTATTTTTGAAAACAGGGAAAACTCACAGATCTGAGAAACATGTCGAACATATATTATATCCTGATCTTTGTTGAGCAAAATGATAGTAGGCTCCACTTGATAGATTACTGTGAACAAACAAACTTCATGAGCATTAGTGTTCTGAACTTACAAGAATCAATCAAATGAAAGTCTAAATCTTCTGCAATGTCATTCAATATCTTTATTGTAGTACAATCTTGCTGATAGACTGCTGCTCCCATGAAGCCTCCACTTCAATACTATTATTTATTCATTGAAACACTAACCTTACAAACCTGTAACAAATAGAGAGTACCACGGCTGGTTCATTAGTATTATCAATATCTTCTTTGTTTCTTTCTTGGGAAGTCATGTCATTTAAGGTGAAGCTATCAATTCACAAAAGTCCCAGGGGAGCTCAAGTCGCCGTCAAGTCAAAAACACGTGTGCAATTTGCATAACCGTGAAAAATTTTGTGGCGTCCTCTGTTTGAATGAAAAGATTCATGTATATTCAAATTTTCATTGACCAATTGACAGAACTAAATCATATTGATACAGCTTCATAGTATTATCTTTCAATTCATATCATGCTCTGTTCGTACAGATCCGAAGATTGAAGATGTCTTCAGCCGCTCCTGTTAATCTCAGAAGCCATTCTAATCCATTTTCCGAGCGGAATAAAAGAGGAAGAAAGTTTGAATCAGAAAAAAAGAAAAAAACAATTAAAGATGAAAGAACTCACATCCATTTTTTTTAAATCTTCTTAAAAACATTGTTTTCTTCACTTCAACTTTTCCAATTAGGAATTGTTGAATGATAGAAGTAAGCTGATGGAACACACATAGACATCAATTAGTCATCTCAGAACTTTTGTTTTCTTTACAAAGCAGCGTGGGTGGAACCTTTCCAATAATTTCGAAACAAATTAGTTCTTAATTTACTTTTCGCTGAACAAGGGACCATTTGCAAATTTTATCCGTTTAATGAAGAGCATTGAATACAACCGTTCTCCGTGTTTGGCATGAACTGAATGGTTTGTTGAGTTATAATCAGAGTGGAGCATTCTCCGGAGTAGTCGCCAACAATACAAATTGAAAAAACTGATATAGCATCGAATATTTTTTTATGACTTTATTGTGAATAGTAAAAATAAAAGATTAACAATCAATTTTGTAGTTGTAGTTGTATAAAAGAACGATTGTAGGTGTTCTTTGCCTAGCATTCTCTGGACGAAATAAAATAAAAAAGGGTAAATAAATAAGGAAGAGATCATTTCTATTGGTAGAGGAGATCAAAAAGGAATGTTAAATTGAAATTCACGATGATAATGTGTTAAGTAAGAGCTGATAACCTGTATTTCTATCTTCACTTTTCTTTCTAATTGTGAATGATTAAAGAATAACAGTTTCTTTCGATTCCAGAAGAGAAAAGATGAAATTATGTTGTGACAAAGGGAATTTCTACTAAATTCATAATTCCTTCGTTAAAAGCTGTCACGTTGAAATATTTGTGGGTGAGAGCCCATTCACAGAAGAAAGCCCATCGTCGTTGATAATAATCACTGATCAGACCAGCCCATTCTCGATGAGCAGAATCTATAAAAATGAGTTATAGCGTTGAACGAAAGTCAATCTATCACTCTACCTAAATTCTGGGCTGATGGACCCCACGTGGTCAGAATATCTCGAGAGTTTTCGGAAAGCTGTTTCCTTTCTCGGTCTGTCGTACCAAAACTAACCGCAGCTTTTTCATAGTCCAACAAGTTATAGTTAGTGTGTTGATTAATTTTTTTGAACATTTTCTGGATGTCCAAGCATGATGATTGTACGAGATCATTGTCTCCAATACCGTATCCTTCATAGAATTGAAGAATAACTCGATTTCCGAGTTGGTATTGGAGATACTCTCTCATGAAATCATTATAATCCTGTCTGTAGCTCAATTAGTTTCATAAGAAGTTTAAGGAAGCAAGTACCTGAACAGGTCATTCTGCCATAAAATATCTTTTGAAGAAGCAAAATAATTGGCAATATTCCCGATTAGTTTGGGGTCAAACCAATACTGAAAAATAATTAAAAATTAATGAAAAAAACTGAAAAGAATTCAAAAAAACCTTTATCCTTTGGTTAAACTTTGGTCGATTGTAGAGAAAAATGGAAAAATTTGGATAATCTCCCGTGGACATAGGCTCAGAATAGAAAGATTGTGCAATTAGATTCCAGGCTTTTAGCATTGTTTCATCATGGCTATTATATCGAGATGAGACATATGATGATAGCCTTAATACATTCTTATATATATTTAAAGATCTGTTTTTTACCATGAAGAAAGCTGTGCGAGAGATTTTCTCCACATCCGGTCAATCATGAACTGATAAACAATGAAATTCTGATTGATAGCTTCCATCGTTAATCCTCCCCCGATCATTGAATTTTCAGAGGATAAGGCATATTGATAACTCTGTATTACAATACTAAGAACCATATATAGATATGAGGAATACCTTATCCATATGCTTCAAGTTCCCTCTTATCTCCGTGGAACCTCCGGCATTATGTTGGAATCCCCATACGAAAGCATGTCCATAGAATGAGTTATAATCGACCCATCGAGGATGGTGCTCGGCTGTTTGATCAATCATCAATAAGTTCCCCAATGGAATAGCCGATAGGAACGTTTTCACGAGCTTGCTTGACCAACCACCCTCATCGAATGTTGATGAGTGTAAAAGCCTGAATGGAATTCGTTTAAAAAGGGAAAGTCGATATTCATATTACCAGATACATCTTTCATCGTTCTGAGCACATCCTGTATAAATGGCTTTCGCAAGTAATTTAACTTGTCTATAATCATTCAGTGAGTTCATATCGACAAAAGGATCGGCACTATAAACATGGGTCGCAGATCCATATGCTGCTTGTTGCTGAAAAAGGACAAAGAAAGTTCAAAAAAGAAACAGCTAGTTTACCTTTTTCATGAAACGATCAGCGATTTCTTGGAAAAGAGGACTAGCCGGATGAACGGATAACAAACAGCTCTGATCTTCCCCGAAGTTTTGCCAGCACATATTTCTCACGAAAGTTTCGTCAGCGAATAAACTTCAAATATAGCAGTATGTTGTTGTTGTTCATGCGAAAGTAGTCTTTTTACCTTTCCATTACGTCAGGTACGATACCGGAGAAAGTTGGCAATACAGGGATTATCCCCAGCTCGTTCATTCTTCCGACAATTTTCTTTGCAAGTTCCAGCTGTGAATCCATGAAAGAATCAGTCAAGCCACCTCCCCAACTCTTTAACTTTCCCATCCTATTCCTGGAAAAAAACATAAATTTTCTTATTTTCATAACTTTTTCATTTGTTTTGTGCCTCATAAATGAGATAAAAAAAGAGAAATTCCTGAATTTTTTGCAAGAAAAAGACAAAAAAAAGAAATTCGGGAAGCTTACCATGCCAGATAAGCAGGCCCAGTGAAGTACTGCTCCAAATCATTACGTGATAAAGCCATTTCCATGAATACTTCCTTCCATAGAGCTTCTTGGCCGATGGGCATGTAGACCATATTAAATCCATCTAGAATTGTCGTCATTCAATCAAAATCATATCCGCCACCAAATGTAAAATGACGAAATTTTTTTATTTGAGAAAAAAAAATATTTTTATGAACCGAAATCGCTTCTTTTATAACTTTTTTCAAGCAGCCACGAAAGGTTATAATAATAAAGAAATCTTTACTTAATGCGAGCCAATCAAGCATTCTTTGCCAATCCTTCCAGTTCCACCAAGCAAAAGAATAACTGAAGGCTGCTGGATTACCGAAATATCGAACTCTAAATAATGCAAGTTTTATATGATCAAATAGCTTGTGAGGAACATCATACGCTGGGGCTTCTAATCGAATGATGTCATTGATACTTTCATCTGAACATCCATTCCCAATGCTACTGTTATCCCACGTTACTTGAGTAAAACAATAATTTCGTAGATAGTGCTGAAAACGAGACGTATTCTTCAACATAAACTATATACAAACTATCTTACGTTTATGCCATAGAGTGCTGCAAGCCCACTGCTTGCCACCACCTGAGTCTGACCTTTAGCGGTAGTGGATATAAGGACTTCATCTGATTTGAGCGAATGTTGTTCTTCTTGTATTATTATCGAGAACTTTTCGGAAATCTGACGTAGGCAAAACAAACAATAAACTACAAGGTGGGAAACACGTACCCAATGTGGAAATTGTTCGAGGACCATATGAACAGCTGATTGAGAAGGCTTAACTCCATAAGGAATTTGAAAATTGAAAGAACAAACAAATCCGATGAGAATATTTAGTAAAAATAATTTATGCATTCCTTAAATTAAAAAGAAATTAGTAATCAGTTATCATAATATGTATATATAGTGAAATTGAGAGGGAGGGAGCGAGGGAGGAAGGAAGTAATGAGGGAGGGAAGAGAAGAGAGGATAAAACACGGTTTATTTTCAAACCATTTAGGGCATAAATAACTATCAAACGCTCGGATATGCACTTTCGACAGAGAATGCTGTTGACTTTTGTTTGGAGAATCTTTTGGAAAAATTGAAATCTCTTTCAATGGAAAAAAAATTTAAACGAAAACAGGTAATCAACAAAATATTTTGAAAATAGCAGATTAGTTCAAATAATTGAATGAATGAAGTTTTATAATTGAGTTTTCAATCTTGAATGCATAGATGTATAGAGTACAGTGCTGTTTATGAAATGAGGGGGTACAGAGCATTCATACCTCTCAAGGAATAGATAAAGAGAAAGAGTGGGAGGGAAGAAGACTAGTAGGAGGGAAGCCTCCATGGGAAGGTAAGTGATTGAGGAAGAAATAATATGAACTATATATATATAAAGAGATAGAAGAAAGATATAAATCTACATATATTCATCCCTGAGTTATTAAGCCTCTGGGGACATTATGACGACAAGGTCAATAGGAGAAGCGTGTGTGACTAGAAAGCTCAAAAAGATAGCGGCTATGGACATACTTACCAAAGAGAATGTCAAGGAGAACTTGGCCTACTGGGATACTTTGTGAAAATGAATGTTTTGAATGAAAAACGCACGAAAATGTACAATACATGATCTATCTGTTTCGGTCAAACATGGTGAGTGTGAGAACATCATCAATTATTTGTTTTTTCAAATTTCTCGAGAAAAAAAAAGAAACTTGATGAAGAGGAACAAAGAGAATAGAAATGGAGGTGGATGAGCAGGGAAAGAAATAAAATAGAGAGGGAGGGGAGGTAGGAAGAATGAAGGGAGAGTAGGGGGGATGGTATTTGCGTAAGAATGATATGACTCCATAAGCTATAATGAGAGAAGGTGACATCAGGATTTAAGAATGGATGAGAATTCCTCGGATCGGCCAGATTATCAGTATTCTCGAGCAGTGTAATGTGTGATGTGGGATGCTGTTTTTTAATGAAAAAAAAAGCCCTGTTTCTTCATGTTATGACTATTGAAGGATTTTCAAGAAGGCGTTCAGATGACGTGAAACAGATTCTGCAAACTGCAAGAAAAAAAAAGAATGTGTGAAGTTTATGACTTTGGTAACTTTGGAAGCTTCTCGCTTGACCGACGGTGTGAAATATGACGTCAAAAGTGTGAATGAACTCGTAGAAAATGGCGACATTTAAAATAATATTTCAGGAATTTAATCAAACAATTTCGTAAGCATTTCGTGTCCAGATAAGACAGACAGATCATCTGAATTTGTGGGAAGGAAGGGAAGACGCAAACTTCTTTCTGGAGATTTAAATGACAGCAAATACATGAAGCAGTTTAAAGAAGATCGTCATTTCCGCTCTGACGACTGAAATAGTTTTTGTGTTGACTAACAAAAATAATATTTGTTTCTCTCTCAATTTCCAAATTCACTTGAATAGGGGCGACAGCTTAAAGTACATCATCTAAATTTAGAAGATTTCAATGAAAAGTTATTTATTCTTAAAAATTTGAGGGGGGATTTGTTGGCAGAGACCTGAATGACCTACAGTCTGTCTGTCTCAGTCACTCTATCTAACTCCCTCTATATCTCTCTCTCCCTCTCTATTCATGCTAAGTTTGTCAGAAATAAGGAAAAAAACTAAAAAAAGCTTTCAGTCAGAAGGATCATAAAAAGAAAAATTATTTGTTTGTTATGAAGCCTTCTCGCAGAATGAAAATGAAAGATATCTAGAGGTTAGCATTACCATCACTTTGCCAATTAAGAAAGAAGGTATTGAATTTTCATAATGGGGAAAATAAAAAACTAAATATAGACATTTTACTATAAGAAAAAAAAAGATTTTTCATAATAAATTCGTTATACCTTAAAAGGGAGCACAAGGAGAGAGTAAGAGAGAAAGAGATAGCGATAGAATGAAGATTGAGAGAGACAGATTGACCACGAATGCTGAACCATAAAAGTAGCGAATGAGATAAGCTCCCATTTTCTCAATTTCGACATTTTTTTTCCTCAAAAGAGAAAGAACGAAATGGAAATCTGTGTTGTGTGAGGAAGTTTACTCGTTGTGTTTTGTTTTAAAGACAAATATGGAAACAACTTTTTTTTTCTTGACGGTCTTTTGTCATTTTTGGAAAGCCAAAAAAGGAGACGAGAACAGACAATTTGCCTCATGAGAGGATTGTAAACGACATGAAGACAGAAGAAACAAAAAAAAACTAAAATGCCACCCCACAACATAGTCTAATGTAATTAAGCTGTCAAAGATGAAGAAAGAGAAGATATTCAACGAAAGTTTATGTTTTCATTCATTTATTCAAAGTATCGAAGAATGTTTTGTGTGTTGTGATAGGAGCCGGTAGTTGAGCATTAACTCTCCCGCCTGCCGCCTTGTTCTTCAGCTTATATCTCCCCTATCTGACACCCTCCCTCTTTTTTCCCTCTCCATTCTCTCTCTCTCTTTATTTCTCTTTCTCTCTCTCTCTCTTTCTCTCTCTCTGTCTCTCTATCTTTCACACACACACATTCTCTTTCATTCTACTATTCACAAAAACTTTTTAAATAATTTGTTCTTATAAAAAGCAAGAATACGCTATAATTATATAATTATATAATAAATAGTGTAGGCGATTTTATATTTTAAAAGGTTATTCGAAAGTGGCACAAGAATGTATGAAGTCCTTATTTGGAGATGGAAAAGAAAGCTCATTGAGTTGGGGTGGGGGAGAGAAGAATGAATAAAAAACGGAATAATAAAGACTATCTACACGTGAATTTATATTCTTTTGATATTATTATTAAATAATATTCGAAAATAAACTTGATGATGACATGTAAAGGTTCAGTAGAGCATGTAGGCAGATTCTCTCTCTTTATCTTTCTCTTTCTCTCTCTCTCTCTCACATTCACTCTATATCTCTCTCTATCTCTTTACTTCCTGAAACTTTGGCATTTCGTTAAGTTTTCATACTCATTGTTTTAAATTTTAATTTTTGGGAGTCTCCTCACAAACTTCCTCCTTGTTACATAATTTATGTAAAATAAACTTAAATAGGAGAAGTTGCACGCAGTTCAATATGAAACGTCATTAATTTATTTAATTTCTGGCTTTCCTGTAATCGTATAATATGCTAATTTACGTGACGTTGACGTGTCCGCTGTCAAGATCATATCTGAGTCATTCTCAAGCAAAATGACGCCATGGACCGGTTGTATATATGTGTGTGTGAGAGTGTGTCTATTTCATTTACTTTATTCTTCTTCTTCTTTTTTTGTCCTCCTCTCTCTCTCTCTCTCTTTATCTCCCCATTTCTCTCTCTCTCTCTTTTTTTCTTTTATAAAGCTTATTTATAGAGTTAAAAGGTTATTTTTAAAAACTAAAAAGATATCTTTTATCTTTTAATAACTTGTTTTCATTAAATATTTTATGAGAAGAATGAACTTTTTCAAAAAAAGAGATATATTAGGAGATATAATGATGAATAGGAATTGTCAAAGGAGCAACAACGAGAGAAAAGGAGACAAAAAGGAAAAGTTTATGAAGGACAAGTCACTCATACTGTCAACTTACTAAAAAGACGAAATATATAAACTATTTTTGAAACAAAAAAAAAGAGAAAGAAAGAATATGAAAGATGAAAAGCGGCTTGGATGTTAGGCAATGAATGGAAAGTCTTTGATCTTTCAAGTCAGAAATATAATGTTCAAACTAAACGATAACTAAGAGAATTCACCTTTTTAAAGGTGTTACACAGCTTCCTTTCTCTCTCTCTCTTTCTCTCTCTCTCCTTAAATAGCTCTCTCTGTGTGGTTCTCTCTTAAACTATATTCCATTTAGAGTAGAGAATGATCCGGATAAACGTTGTGCCTACATGAGCACAATGACATTTGGATTCTCTGCCCATTCTCGAGTTATGAACCGGAAGACCTTTACCTCTCCTTATCCTTCAACTACCATTCTCAACACAATATGTTTAAAAATCATTTTTCTTAGTTAAATGATGTAAAAGAATATATTTTAAAAGTAATATTTCATCAAAATTGATAGTTAAAAACAAGAATTGTCAAACATTTGACTATCATATGGACAAGAATGGAGATAGAGAGAGAGAGAGAGAGAAAGAGAGAGAGAGAGATAGAGAGAGGTAGAGAGAGAGAGAGAGAGGGATTGATTTGAAGAGAAAGAGAGAGAGAGAGAAGAATAGAAAAAATGGATGAAAAGCACAAACATCTCCATAAATCTCTCGAAAGATTGATAAGTTTTTTTTGTTTTAATTTTATTTATTTTCAACAAAATGTCATCATTGGACGATATTAATGTAATTTTTTTGTTCAAATACGGTATAAATTTATTATTTTCTTGATCCGTTCATTGCCTCCCTTCAAATGCAAGTGCAAACTTCGCCAAAAACGACGTCATACTCCCCCAATCCTCCTCTCCTCCTCCTCCCGCTCATTGCTTCAAATCCGTTGAAAGCAGAATTGGAAATAAAAAAAATAAAAATTTTTTTATTTGGTTCATATTAATATATTTAAATGGCACATTTACAATAATACACAAGATAGAATATGATATGGACAGAGTTGTTCACCTTTGGCTAATCTGACTACAGAATGGAATAGAAGAATGGTGTTTTTCAAAAGACTTTTATTCTTTTTTTTTTTCCTCTTTTTTTTTTCTTTTATTTTTGGATGTGAATGAAGAAAGAGCTGTGAAGCATGACACGTTTAGGAAAAGCTTTATGAAAAGAAGAAGGAACATTAAGTAAGCTGACGTAAGAACAGACAAAGAATCAAATAAAAATGAATTCGAAAGTCAAGGTTCTAGTGGTTAATGAGGTTTATGCAATAAGAATTTCTATTTTAGTATATCATTGTTAACTAATTGATCATTTTCCGATTCTGTATCAGAATTGTTGTTATTTACATGCTGATGGAGCAAACATTGAGGGAAGTTTTTCATATACTGATGATATAATTGTTTGTGATGCCTCTGCTGAACGTTATAGCAACTTTCAGAGCAAAAGAAACATTCAAAGAGTTGAGGAAGCTTATGACGCCCATTTGTATAGCATGTTGAGCAGCAC
The DNA here is from genome assembly GCA_943334845.2 of Auanema sp. JU1783. NCBI lineage: Eukaryota > Metazoa > Nematoda > Chromadorea > Rhabditida > Rhabditidae > Auanema > Auanema sp. JU1783. The sequence continues at coordinate 374,307 of CALQYR020007453.1, read as the reverse complement.
TTAAATCAGAAAAGTATATTGGAAAAGAAGCAATATCATACAACATACCCATGAAGCTCGATGAGATTTTGTGCAAGACGAACATTCAGCCGATAATGGCAAAATTACCGGAATTATCTCCATAAACTCATTTGATAACATCCTCCCCCTCTCTCTAACTTGCTCTTATCTTTTGCTATCTATTATATTCTATAAAAATACAAAATAAAGTAAGAAAGTTTTATGTAAAACGGGCCGAGCCAGAAAGAGAGCAGGTGGAATCGATAAACCACCGAGTGAACTGGAATGAATAAGCTAGTTGAGAAGAGAATCGTCAACTGCAAGAAATAACTGAGAGAGTAATAGAGAAAGAGATGAAAAAGAGATAAATGAAAAAGGAATTAGATGCAATGAATGAGGAGAAGAACAAAAAGAGTGACAACCTCAAGATGAAGTTAATGAGAGAGAACGAAGAGAAATATACGAAACAGAAAGAGCGCGTTAAGAGGTGAGATATAAGAGCAGAGCATAAAGAGAGAGAGAGGGAGAGAAGAAGAAATATATAGAGAGAGGGAGAGTGAAAGAGAGAGAAATAAGGAGATTAAGAGGAAGTGAGAAGGAGGATGAAGCCGACCGAATGACAAATTTCGGTATAATAGTATGAAATTACAATTGGAAGTGCTGCTTTACAGGATATAATGGTTTGTGAGATAATTAGATGAAGATGCACGATGACTTATGATTTACAAAGTTTACCAATAACAAGCTTAAATGCCCATAAGAGTGTTGTTGAACAAGCAAAACGAGTTCCTTTTTCGGTTATCTTTTTTTTATTTCGCATGCATTTGTATTCCTTCAGTTTGTTTCCAATGTTGACATTTCATCAAAAATGAGCTCGTCATCAACCTCCTTAGGGCTCATGTTGTCTCGGTCGGAAGCTTTAGCTCCTTCTTCTTCCCAATTTGTATTCCATCAACGCACTCTACTCACTTACTCTAATTTCATAAAAAATAAAGTTATAAACGTGTTCTCTTTCCATCTCACAGGAGACAGATGATATCAAAACAAAATTTCATTACGAAACTAAGCAGCCTTAAGCCTTAAATAGAGTTTATACAAGCTTCATTTTCAGTTTAACAACGGAAGAAGCATCAAACAATCTGTTTCAGAATTCATGATGACGTGAATTTTCTATTTATTCGAAAATTACGATTTTTCAAGTCAGTCATGTAGAAATGAATCAAATCTCAGGTCAACTCATAACGTCACGCGGGCTCTCCATGATCCTTCACGTGAAACGTGGCTATGACGTCATTGAGCTCATTTTCATTTTCTCATACGCCTATATCGGTTGGTTAAAATGTTCGTTTAATATACTATCTATATTATATACTTGAAGGAAATAAAGAAAACGAAATCCGGTTTCTAATGAATTGCATGACCTCCAGGTTGTTTCGTTTGTACATCAGTCACTTCTCTTTTGAGAAAAATAAATATAATATCTCCCTCGAATAAGTAATCTGCTTGATAATTTTTCAACGGAACTGTTAGAAGTACTGTCGAACGTTCCCGGAAAACGAGGAATATTTTATGGATTTTCGGCATAACTACCTGTTCCGCATAAATTGAGTGAAACGAATGAAGAGGATTGTAGTTTCCATATTGATTGATGCTACCCAAATATATTTTTGTAATTTCTGTTTTAACGGTAAGAAATAAATAATAAGATATGAGAATGAATGAAGGATAATAGATGTCTGATTTAGGCTTTGCCGGAAACAGTTCTTACCCACTCACATAGGAACTCAAGAGCAAGCAGTAGCGATGGAGATGAGTGAGTTATACATACATATTGTGATCACGGAATAGATATGTAATATTTGAAGTTCGTTGATGGATCCAGATGATTATTTGGAAGCCGTTAAAATTGATATCGAGGGAGCCTTTAATACGCGGGGATCTTTTGCATGTCCACTAGTCAAACCAGTTCTTCATACTGTTAGTTTCATTGTTTTGCTTCATCATTAGATTGATTGAAGGGTGATAACATCTCGAATCTCTCCCCGGAAGATATTGATATTGTGGCTGCTATGGGAGACTCATTGGCTGTAAACAAAACTTTTTTAAAAATCCAAAAAAGTTTCTCATGTTTTAGACAGGACGAGGACTTTGGCCTAGTACTGATGTAGAATTTCGAGGAGCAGCGTTTCCTATAGGAGGAGATGCAAATATTGACGGACTTGTAACCATTCCGAGTAAACGAGAATGAAAAAAATATTTTGTTTTACCTTATATAGATATTCTATCCCAATTCAATACAAAGTTAGAGGGGACTGCTCATGGAATGGGTGATAGAGAACAATTACCAGCCTATCAGTATAACGTAGCTCAATCGAACTCCGAAACAGAGCATTTACCAGAACAGGTTGGGACTCATCGACTGAGGCTGTCAATGGATAACCACTGTTAAAGGCTGTAGAGTTAGTGTTCAGAATGAGAAAATACACAAAACGATTAAATGAAAAGTGGACGTTGATAATCATTGCTACGGGAAGTGAAGAAGTTAGTTATTAAAAATATTATTATTATCTTTCTGTATATAACTATTTATAGTTTTGTTATCACTGTGATGCACCGAGTCATTCATCAATTAGACAAGCTCTGGGTATTCTGAGAAAAGGAATACCCAAAGCTTTTGTAGTTTTGTTAGGCCCAACCCATGTTGCTTTATCGTTCAGCTTGAATAGAAATCTATTGAAGTTGTAGTCATAATCGTTTGAGAAAGATTGTATGCTCTTCAGACCTCGCTGTCCATGCCTAGCTGATCTGTCTAAGAGCCAATATCTGAAAATCGCAGCGGAGTGGAAGCGAGTCTTTGTATCAGTTCAAGTAGGATATTGATAATAATAATCGAAAATATATATTTTAAAAATACATTTGAAGGATGAATTCAATTCCTTAAACTATAGTACATTCGGGGTGTTGGCTATTCCTCACTTAACCATTCATTCAAGAGATCCACATTCATTATTCGTTGAAGATAAGCCTTTACTAAATCGGTTATTATATCCTTCTTTTGTATTTTTAATAATTAATTTAATATTTAAGAAAAGGACATATGTACGCTGCAAAATGGCTATGGAATCGAATGATATCTGGGACAAGTTATAATATCTCAGATGCTGTTTTCTCGCAAGACTCCTATTATTGTCCTTCCGTGGTATTTTTTCTTATAAATTTAACAAAAAAAAAAGCTTTCCTTTTAAAGGGTTGTCCATATTTTCGGAGTGTTCATAATTTCAAATATTGCTCTATTCAAACAGAAAATGAATACCAAATAAGACATGCTTCAACCATACCCCCTAATATGACAACACCAAAGCCTCATAGGTTAGTCGTTTTCTTCTTCCTCTTTATTTTTGGCTCAAGATAAATAATAAAAAATTTAAAACATAAAACGGAGAAAGACTTTAACTTGAGTAGTTTTTGACGTTTAAACTGAAACTGCATTACGAACGACCGTACCCTTGAACGCCTCAAACAGAAATGACGTGGCTCACGTGGGCTTGACGTTTAGAAAAAAACGAAAAAAGCTGGGAGTTATACTAATTGAAAATTAATTGATAACTCCAGTTTTGTTGTTATTTAGAGGAAATTTCTTTCTTGCAGAGTAGCTGTGAGGGAGCATCAATGGCATATCGTCGCTGTTGTTATTGTATTAGCATTTCTATCTGTTACGTGAGTTATACAATATCCTAATATAGCATATCGCCTTATTAAGTATATTATGAAATAATCGTTTTAGTACGTTCGGAACCATCTTCTTCTGCAGAAGCCGTGATGCAAAAATCAGCGGCTTAGAGAATATGGATCCACATAGCAGTGAAGCTACACCCTTGCCTGATGCTCGTTTAGGCGGATAAAGTAGATAACACAAGGATTTTTCTAAGATTTTTTTAAAAAATAAGATTAATAAAATTTACATTAAAGAAATTAAAATCTGTAGCCTCGTATGAGCCACCAAAAAACATTCCATTACATTAAATGGATTCTCATTACTAACAAAACAACGTTTTTTCGGAAATACTTTGAAAAATTTTTTTTCAAAAAAAAAAAGGATTTTTTAAGAAAATTGTTGATACTTGAGGGATTTACGAATATTTTTCAAGGATTTTCGAAGAAAAGAAACAAAAGTTATGTGAGTTTAATCCGTGGAACGCAGGACCAGTCGTTGTCTTAATCCTTTCGTCAGGTAGAGATGACGATCTTGCAGTTATTTCTTCACTCGTTCTGAAATGAAGTCGTCCACTGAGCATTATATTCTTCATTCTGTATGTGCTTTATCGTTTTTTACTATTCTGGTTATGTACAGGTAGGTATCGTTCACTATTCGTTCAGTTTATCATCTCTTTCGTAGCTATTTACCCATTTTCCTTTCCCGTGTGTCACTAGTACGCACTACTTTGGAAGAAGAATTGAAATCGTTTTCTGAGTTGGAGAGAACGGGTTGGAAACAATTGAATAATCTCAAACCGAAATATCGAAAACAACGTCAAATTATTTATAATTACTGCCAATGCACTCATTTCAATGTCTGCCCATCAGGATCTCCGGGACGTCCTGGTTGTTTACGTAATCGTTCAAAAAGTATATTGCTTGATAGGATCACCCGGTTTAAATGGAGAGAATGGCATTCCTGGAACACCAGGGAATCAAGGTCTGCCAGGAATACTGCCACAAGTTTTATATCAAAGAGTGGACGGATGCCGTATTTGTCCTTTCGGTAAAAAAGGAGAGCCTGGAGAACCTGGATCACCCGGATTGATAGTGAGGCGGAAACCGTATAGTATATAGATTAGAAGAACTTGTTATTATCAGGGACTGCCTGGATTGGATGGGTTGAATGGCACCCCTGGCCTGGATGGAACTCCTGGCTCTCCCGGCGAACTCGGAATTGCGGGAGAGAATGGTCTGGATGGCGTAGAAGGACCCACTGGTCTTCCTGGCCAAAACGGAATAATGGGCATCAAAGGAATTATGGGTGAAAAAGGAGATTTCGGAGCACCAGGTTTTCCTGGTGAACCCGGTATTCCTGGAATAGTAAGCGTTTCTTTTAGTCTTCATTAACCTTGTTAAATATTAGCCTGGCGTTCCTGGAGCGGACGGAGATGTTGGAGACGTTGGCTGGCCTGGTATCCCTGGAGAAAGAGGACTGCCAGGTGAGGTACTGTTTCGTAAGAAAGGAAGATGAATAAGAATCCTTGAATAGTCTACATGTTGAAATAAAAAAGGAACGACGTCATGTATTCAAATGATAGAGTTCCACAGACAGTTTTCTTCTTTTAATGAAAAAAGTATTTGAAGGATTGCCTGGTTTATCTGGAGAAGAAGGCTTACCTGGTGGAGATGCTGAATACTGCCCTTGTCCATCTCGTAATCGTGGAAATCCATTCGATTAATAAATAATTCAGAATAATGAGGTTGTTTAAATATAATGTTTCATTCTTGACGAACTTGTGTTCAGATGTTTGAAGTCAAAACACCTTGGCCTTATTCTTTAATGAAAAAGAGATTGAATAAATATACTTGTAATCATATGAATTCTCTTTTCATTTGTTTCAAACTAACATGAGCAACACAGTATGAGATGAGATGGTGTAGGAAGCGAACTCCTTATACATATGTCCCTGAAAGTTCAGATGAACGCTTTTTCTGTGTTATTCAAAAAAGGAATATGTTATAATATATAATTCGCTTCAATGATTCTATGTATTCCTTATTCTAATGAAGGACATCTCTATCACACCTTTCTGTTTTCTTTTTCATACTTACAATTAGAATAATTAATAGGTTTGTTAAAGAGAGCCGATCATACCTATACGATATGTTATCGTATGAATTAGCATAATATGCTAATATCAAAGACAATTCTGTAAAGTCCTTATAGCATGTTGTAAATGTTTATTTCAATTATTGCTTTCGCATTAAGCGGTTGTTCATGATACATCTAAATAACAATCATAAGTGGTAGATGAAGCTGAAACGTGAGTTCATAGTGTTTTAAAAATATTTGTATAAACTGTTGTATTTGTATTATAACATGCACGATGTATCAATTTATTTGTTGTAAAGCATAAAAGTTGTAAATAGGAAAGCTTGTTAGTAGGATGAAGGTGATATACATGGTATAGATGTCATTCATCATCTAGTAGATGAGATTATGAAAATGCGAACAACTAAAAACTTCATTTGTTTACTTGTGTTTCTCTTTCATTCTGCTTTTTTTCTCTCTTTTCAACTATATGCAGATTCACTCTCATCTATCTTGCTGAACATATTTTAAAAGGCTAAGTAGTTGTGTTCATTTACTAGAAATATCATAAAACTTGTGCCGACTCATCGTCTGCCCCTCATTCGTCCGGTTTATCTCGTATTCAAACATGAATTTTCATAGTTCGTTTCAGTTTTCTTTTAAGCAAATCTCGTGTATATTTGATCGTGCTCATCACACAAATACAAATATTCATATCCTCATATTCTCTTTTCATAGACAATACCGCCTGAGGCTGAATGAGGTCAGGAGCGATTCTTCTTCCTGACCTAACACCACGTGTACGGGGCATTCAATGCCTTCTAGCAAAAAAGCTTTTAGTTCAATAGAATTATAAGTGTTTGGCTTACTTTCTCTCATTTTTTTCTGAACAGAAATTTCATTTATGGTTTTTTGCCTGTTTTTCAAATCTCCTCCCTTACATGTAGAAGACGTGTAGAAGACGAGACAGTACCAGCCCCTACTGTAATCAATCTTGTTAAGCTACATTCAAGCCGATTCCCATCTGTGGCTCTTCTTGCACAGTTTACAATCTTTTATTTATTGCCAAAATCATTCTTTCTGTCTGTCAGGTCATTCCACAGGTGTTTAGAAAATTTTGAATGCTCATGCCCATACTCTCTGACCCTTAAAGTCTGTATGGGACGAACAAATGCTAATGAGGCTCCACACGCCCTGACACAACCGTCTTCCTTTTGTTCTCGACCTTAGTTATAGCTTCGAGATCACTGACTCGAAACAAGAGAGGTCTTCCGACCCCATAGGTCTTTTTCCTGTATTATTGTATCGAAGAAGGTTTTTTGGTATAAAAAAAAAGGAAAAAAAGGAGTGGATGGCATGACCTATAAGGATTATTTCCTTCTTATTTCTTTGGAAAACTAAACTCAAAAGATAGTTTAATTACTTGAAATAAAGAGGATCCACTTGATATTCTAGCTGTTTCTCATCTAATTGTCACCTGTTCCTTTTTATTTTTACCGATCTTTTTGATGTTCACTCCTTTCCAGATAGTTCCACTTGAACTATTGTACCCCTCTTTCCCATCAGAGCTTGGAGCAATATTATGGTCAGAGTTATAGAGCTTTCCATACGGTTTACTAGTCTTGTCCTCAACTTTACAATATTTATCGTAAAAATTAAATATTTGACAGTTATCCATCATAACAAATAGAATCGTTTACGATATTTGTTATTCTATATTTATCTTATCTTTTATAATCTTTTCTTTTCAATTACTTTTAATTTCTTTTCAATAAGGAAAGGCCATGGAAATTCTTTTCTTAACATCCATTTCTCACCTTGTTCGTTCCTCTTCTGAACTTGGCAAGGTCAAAATGATGTTTTCATCGTCTTTTGACTGACCATTCTGTGACAGAAATCTTCATTTATTCTGAAAGTTCTTCAAAATTGACAAGATGGTTATGAATAATGGCCATTTATGTCCTTTTTAGTATTTCTTCATTGGCTACCTTTCGGCTATTCAAAAAATGTATGGAATGCACAGACCATATTCTTCTGATAAACACTTGACTTTGCGATTCATTTGAGACTTTTTGAATGAAGAAACAAAAATCAAAGTTGCCGAGTAATGACCTTAAAAGGAGACATGAGTTATTCAAATTTTGCTCTCTTCCTCTCTCAAGCTTTCAATGAACATTGAAGTACGTGATGGTCCTTCAAATGTTTCCCACATGATGTAACCTTGGAAGTTTTAACTATTTGATTATCCTCAATTCTCCCTTTATACCTCCATCTGTGAGCATGTGTTACCTGTATTAAAAATATTATTTAATATAATAAAAAGCAGATTAACTATCAAAGGTATGCAGCCAGATTAATAATTCGAACAGATGATCATCATTATCTGCTAATTATGATGTCCTGTCACATAACTCACCTTTGACATTATGTTTGTTTTGATCGTCCTTGGCCTCAGCTTCTCAACCTTTTTCATAATTGAAATCTTGAGGAAAATTCCCATTTCACGCAAAATTTAATTGAAAATTGCACTTTTAACTACTCTACTGCGCGTTAAAATCTTATGGGGCGGAGCTGAGATGACCAAAGAGAGACCGAGAGATTGAAAGAATGTGAGAGAGGTGGAGGCGGTCTAAGTGCCTGACCTAGACCTCACAGGCTCATCTTTTCCTTACATGGCAGTTGACAACCAGGTACACGAGATTCCAGCTGCTTGTCAATTTTCTTGAATTTTGACCTCTTTTACAATTATTCCTTCGAGCTTCTTCGTATAATATATTCACTTGTACTGTCGTCGTTAGCCAGATGTGCTCTAAATAACTCTCATAGTGTTCTATGTTTGCTTCTGATTTACCTCTTCAGATTTCAGAATACTGAAAAGAATAGTTTGTCTCAACTTATACAGAGACCCTCTCACATTCTCAAACTGTTGAGATGATGCTTTTATTAGTTGTTTTGACAAGTTTCTTGCCATTGAGTTACTCAATACCGCAGTTTGATAATGAAATTAAAGGTTAGCTCTATCCTCATACAGTTTTTTTTACATTCAAAAACATACTTGCCTTTAGATAAACCGCTCATTCAATGTAGTCATGGACACATAGCTTTAGATGTAGAAACCCTTCATTCAGCTCCAGCCCATGTTTTCGCGAAAGGACATTACAAGAAGGTATCTCATTCAATGAAATTTCTTGTACAACTCTTAAATTGAAGGAAGGATGTTCATTCAGTAACACGACTCATGTTATTTTTGATTTTGCCAACTGCGATGTCCGCCGTAAGAGGGAGGTAAGATTGTTGTCACTGATTTTGAATGCAACCACTCTGTGACGAGAACAGAACTCGAATGAAGTTTCATTTCACAAGAACATGAAATGTAGAGTATCAAGTAGCTAATCATGCAAATTAAGGTAAATCCACGTGGAATGTCATATAGTATGACTGTTGTTGTGCAGCTGCATCCACTGTTCGTTACGAAAGTTGATAGAGCCTTCCATGTGCACTGCTTTTACCAAGAGACTGAGAAAGCCGTGGGAACAGGAATGAATATAACGTAAGTGACACATTGAATAATAGCAAAGAGGTGGTAGCCAGTATAACCTGTGAAGAGTATAAGGTTGAACTCGATCGTTTCTCTTTAATTCGATGCCAGTCAAGCACTTTAACTCTTGAGGTCAATGTCCGAGAAAATGCGTTGGCTAAATTGAAAAGACGAAAGCAATTCTTCGCTTTCGCACTTTTTTCGTTCACTTTTGGCGAACGTTTGCTTTTCTTTTTTTGTTTGAAACCTATTTCCGCTTGAGATTGAATGTATGTTATGTCATATATATATATATCTATGAATGAACTGAAGAGTTATTGTGCAATGAGAGGATATAGGTGAGAAGACGAAGGCGAAAAAAAAAAGAAAAAGAAAACAGGTCGTCTGCAGTTCTGCGATGAGGCATGGCTTTGGTTGTCTCGAACGACCTAAGTTGTCTGGAACAATTAGCAATTATTTTGATCGGAAAGAGTAAGAAAGAAGGAGGCAAGTGAGAAAAGAGAAAAAAGAAGGAAAAGGTTGGATGACGCTATGCGTTTGGCTAATTATGGACTCATAAGTGGTCATACGGTGTTCAATCATTATATATTATAATGAAAGAGATGAAACGAGAGAGAAAAAATAAAAGAAAGAGAGATTTACATGTAAAACTTATGTGAGTCTTTTCATATCCATGCGTTCTAAGGCTAACATCTCAAGATGAATACTAAAGGTGCCGAATGAAGGTCGTTTTTCTAAGAAAATTCCATTGTTCCCGAATTGTATACGAACAACGAAACTTATCCATTGGAACCTTGACCTTGCCATCGTTAGCTTAAGGCCCATTTATCTCGTGAAACTAAGCTAGAAAAAAAAAGTTTTAAATGTTTTTTTTTCAAAATTATCTCATTTTAGTGATCCAACTGCCCAAACTATTAATGGAACTGAGAAGAATCCTGAATGCGAATACACTCTTCATAAGGTATACGAATATTGAGCTTAATTTTGGAACTTGTTTCGAATAGGACTCAGCCAACGGACCTCTTGCCCGCTATGCACAAGTTGGAGACACTATCTATCATGTGTGGAGTTGCTCATCCGAATCATACGCAATGCTCGTTCATAATTGTACCATCAATGATGGTCAAGGAAGCCAGCACAAAGTTATCGACGAGAATGGGTAAGTGACAACCTTATTTTGTTTGGAAAATATGGAGTCAGCAAATTCCTATCTAACTATACGTATTATAATCTGCAGCCTTTCGGATAATTTTCAAAACTTTTTTAATCGATCAAACCTTTTTGGAACAACAATTGAATGACCTTATCTATACAACACTAATCCTTACAGAATGAATATTCTTTTCATGTTTACAAAATATTTATATTTTTCAGATGTTCAACTGACGATTATCTCATGCCTGAACTCATCTATTCAGATCAATTAACGAAATCATTTACTGTAAACACTGTTCTAAGTACAAAATATATTATACTTGTTTAAGGCTTCCAATGCTTTCAACTTCCCTGATCAGAACACCGTCTCCTTCAATTGTCAAATTAAGCTTTGTATCAAGGGTACTGAAGAATGTGAACGAATGGTGGTAAGCATCAACGGTCTATATATCAACTAATCCCCTGCTCAGCCACCACGATGCGGTGCTCTCAACGGGCAAAACGATGATCCCATGAAGAACGAGTTAGATCAGGATCAGCTTATCACATCAACACCTTCATCTACTACTCAAGGTATACATTTAACTTAACTTCCTCTTCTGATTGTATCTGTTCCAGCTCCAACCACTTCCTCATCACCAAGCACCACGACAACTACCCAAGCTCCTTCAACCACTTCATCTACTACAATCGAGTCATCAACTATTATTACTACTACTGTCACAGAGATATCCTCTACCAGCGCTCCAGAAACAACAACCGTCATTATTCCTGCCGACAGCTTCCCAACTCCTTCTGATATCAAACGCTTTGTTGAAAGAAAACAAAATGACAGCATTGAGGAATCTGAAGGATCTGGCCTAGAAATCGCCCCCGAAGCGAAAACTCCAATTTCTCTCATAGTAGCGGACGAGGAAACTGGCCGAGACATCTATCTACGACCAGAACACCAAACGGCATTCTCGACATCTTCTCCACACACTTTAGATGAAAGTGCAACAACGGCTAAACGTGAGATCCGCCGACGAGACACTGTCCTCGATGTCGATATTACATCTCCAGAATTGACCATCGTAGACAAAGAATACGGTAAGTATAAAGTGAAATCATCACATTCACAATGAGCGAATAATCAATCACGCAGTTTCAGCCGGACAAGCAGATGCTCCAGAAGCCCTCAAATCAGTCAGCTCCTTGATCGAACACAAACCAAATACAGTTTGTGTGCCCGTGGTGGTAGTCTGGATTCTATCTGCTCTGGGTTTCTTCTTTTCAACCTTCCTATTTGTTGCCTGTTATTATGCTCAACGGCAGAAAAACAAGTTCCGAATGTTGCCATAAGTATGCAGATATGTTTCATCCTTCAACTGACATTTATTTCATATCTTGTTGACAAAACTTTCTTTGTAAGAGAGAATCTTGGAAGTCTGAGGCTCAATATAGTTTTTCGCATATTTATTTTCTGTGTGACGTTTGATACGACAAAAGTCTCTAAGCTTCAAGCTTCCTCCTCTTTCACATACTCATATGCATCTAAGTAGATGGAAAGTATACCGAACTTTTCGGAAATTTTAAAAAGCTTTAAAGAAATTTAAGTGATATTAATATTGTCTTTGACTAAGCTTCTATCAAATACATGTTCGATAGAAGAATATCATAAGTTATACGTGTGTTTGTAAATTTACGTTATTTATTCTAATTATGCAAATTAGACGATTCATTCCACGTAATTGAAATGTACTTCCAATACATCATTTAGAGAAGCTGATGTTGATGTAAACGGTTGTATTTGAATAAATTATTTTTGATTGTTTGATCTATGAAACTGTTATATCATTCAGTTCAGATTTATCAAACTTCTCCCAATCACCTGAGGTATAGAGACCTCGGGTGATCCTTCAGCCCATTGAGATGCCAACAATCAAGATATCATAGAATTATCCCCTTAGCATTGAAAATATCAGAGAGATCATAGAAGCAGAGAAAGATACAATCAAAGTTGTGATAATGGGTTGTAATAAATTGAAAATTCTGCAATCAGTTCACTTAGGAAAGAGTTTGCTGGCTGGCTGGAAACCTTTCTGCTGTCCACAACCTCTTTCCAATTACCAAAATAAATTATTCTCTAAATAATACATTAATAAACTTCCTTGCAGAAATGAAGTTTCTCTTGTTGGCTGTTGGCCTTGTAAGCTTGGCTTTAGCTGAGGAGTTCGTGACTATTGGTTACAAGAACTGCAGTAAGCGTCTGGGAAAATGTTTCGAAGAGAATTTCTTTGTTTCAGAATCTAATTTTGATTTGAAGGATGTTGCCGTTTCTGGATGTTCTTTAACAACAACCAGCAAAGGCAAGAAATTGTGTGAATTCAAGAAGAAGAGTACTCCTAGGATGAAAATTACATTTGTAGCCAGTGAGTTTTTGCACATGGAGCAGTGTTGAGATAGAAATCTGTTCCAGATCAGGATGCATCTGCTTTGGAGACTGCTGTAAAGGCTAAAGTCGATGAAACCATGATGGATTTCCCTCTCCCAAATAGAAACACTTGTGATTTTGGTGAGTCAACAGTTAAGTCTGAGATAGAAGGCTCTTTGCAGGTCTTCAATGTCCATTAAAGGCCGGTAAGGAATACACTTATGAACAGGCAATTCAAATTCTTGAGAATTATCCAGTGGTAAGCTGCTTGAAATATTTATGTAAATTTTGAATATGTTTTGTTTAAGAATGAAGTTTTCCAAGTTAGTTGGACAATTGGAAATGCTGAACATGGAAACGACGTTTGTCTTCTCTTCTTAGTTAGAGTAGTCGAATAAATGGGAAAATGAATAAAAACGTTTTTTCTTCAATTTTTCTTAACATCAATATCGTTTGAGATATGAAAGTTGTTGAATGCAACCGCTTATGCTTCGCAACGACTTCAAAATGAAATTTGATCAAAAACATTTTTTTTGGAGAGGAGAGGGTGAAAACGAAAAAAAAGGCTTCCGTATGAGTTTTTCAACAGCAAAACGGCTTTTCATAATTATTTTCTCTTTTGAACATCATAAAGTGTCAGATAACAATTTCTTCTGCTTTATCGTTCGTTTGCTCTCACTTTTCAACAGAGTTTTCAAAAATAAATTGCAAAACGTCTGAAAGCAGATGAGAAGACTCATAGACAAGACAGAAATTGAAACTGAGAAAGAAAAAAAAAATTCATCTGTCGATTAGCGGAATCATCAGCTGGATAAGCTGCAAATGTTTTTTTCTATGTTTTATGTGAAAATATCTCTTTTTATTTAGGAATTTCTCTGTCTTTTATGTTTTTTTTTCCTCAACGACCATTCGTAATCGGGCAATAATCGGCCGGAATTTAAGTTTTGCTCAGAATTTCAAACTTCCTGGTTGCAAATTTGAATGAAAAGAATATTTGTGTTGAAATTTGGAGACATATTCAAGATAAAGCTTGTCACATTGTCATAATCAATTTGAAAGCAATCAGTTCTCAGAATAGGTTTTATGCTCGTTGTGGGTCATTCCTCAGAGCTTATTCTCTGAAACATACATGCCTCGTCACATCATTTTTCCAGAAGCTGATCAATGAGCAAAGTATTTGAAAGACAGAGCATGAGAGAGACAGCAAGAGAGAGAGAGAGAGAATGAAAAAGAGAGAGAAGGAAGAAAAAAATGTTGGGGAAGCCAGCGTTTCTTCTTCATCACCATTTCAAACAACGTGTCTACAAAAGGAACTTTTATTCTAAAATAGAATAGAATATCCATCATTATACTTCCTTAACGAACCGAAAATGGAGAAATGAACGTATTCAATCCGTTTTTAATGGAAACTCACGACAAAATTTATGAATAATTTGCCAAACATGATGGGAATAATTAATGAATGACCATCTGAATCTCAAAGTTGAAAAGACATGAGCATCATCTCTCCTCCCTCCCCCCACCTTCTACACGTAATCAGAAAATAAACCAATTTCATCTTTTTCAAAAAGAGATCTCATATCTCTGGTGCTAGCATTTGAAGAAAACGAGTTTTGGATCAAATTATGGGTTCAGAAATCAGTGTGGCCATCAGGGAGCCATTGAATTCAGAGAATTACTTCCTATTCTCTTTGAGCCAAAATAGCTTTCGCTTTTCTCAATTTTTTTCTCTCAATTCATGAACAAACTTCCTCGTGGACAGCGAATTTATGTTATCAGGTTGGCAATACGAGCTTTTCATTCTAATTGACGGTCTCATTTGAGCCGTAAGAGCCTGTTGAGCGGTTGGTTGCAACTTGTTTCTGCAGCGTTTTTCCTTCCAAATTTCACTTTCCCTATAATCAACTATATTAGGAGTCAACATCGGTAAAAACATTGAAGAAATGAGAGAGCGAGAGAGGGTGAGAGAGAGGAAGAAGAGAGAGAGAGAAATAGAGAAGGGGAGGGAGAGAGTTGAAGAGTTGGGGGAATACTAGCAGTCTAGTGCTTTCTTCCTCATCTTGCAAATCTACTTCCTTATTTGTCTGTCTTTTGTTATTTCGACAACTTCTAAGCTTCCCTAAAGATATAAGATATTCAGTAAAATATATATTTTCCCCCACACGTGCTGACACTCTTAAATAATATTTTTGAAAGAATACTTGCTAATCAGCAAATCATTCTTCTTTCCCAACTTTTTTGTGCGTCTCCTGATATTCCCGACTACACACTATACTCAACTCATACAATCATAGATTGTTTGATGAAATCTACTATTACAATTACTTCCTTATTAAGCGAATAAAACTATTTCGTAATGTCCTATGTGAGCAGGCTATCTCCTGAAGGAACAAGATTCTGCTGTTTCTCTAATCCCTACATTGCCAGTTCTTGCCTCTTGCCTCTATATAACTTTATAAGGCAAAAAACTTTTAGTAAATGACAAAATCATTTTCTCACAAAAGTTTTAATTAAGTTTTCAATTTTTCGAGATACGCAGACACGTTCCCATATATAGTTCAGTTCATTGTTATAAGTCATTGAGATGTATTCCTGTCCATCAAAACACTTCCCCCCCACCCCTCCCATCGTAATTATTCAATTTTTTTATTCAAACAACTCATTCAAATTTCATTTGCCACTTCTCACTTATTATTTGAGTTTTTTCATCAGAAAAATGTTTCCGAGAATTAGATTTTCCTCTCTTTTTTTGTTACTTTCATCCATCTATTGAACTCCAAAAACAGGCAGTAATAGAGAGCTTAAGACCGGAAGAGAAAAGAACTTCCTCCCTCTCTCTCTCTCACTTTCAGTTAATTTAATATTCATACTTAATCCTTCTATTTTTAGAATAGAAGGAACGAAAAGCCTAAAAAAACTTGTATAGAATCGCATTAGATTCTCTCAAGGACTATGTTACCGATTCGATGTCTAACCGATTTCTTTCTGAGCCACCATGTACTATCTATAAGGTCACTAATGTTTGAAGGAGGACGGGTTCGGTTTATTCAGGAAGTGATTCCTTTTTCAGTGTTTTCATCTCTTTTTTTCGTCTCATCATCAGTCTCTATGTATTGCAGTTCCAAACATCGCCTTTAGTTTCTCTTTCTGTTTCACTATATTCTCTCTCTATTCGAGCCTCTTCCTCATTTCCGTGTATCTCTTTCACTCTTTTTTTCTCTTTATCGTTTTAACTGTCGGACAAATTCTGCTTTCCTTGCCCGCAGACCCCAACTACCAGCAGCACCATATCGATCGCTCTATATTGAAGAGGCGAAAAATGCTTGATGCAGAAAGCGAGAGACGCGGAGAAAAAGAGAGAGAGGGAAGTAAAACTTCCGCATCCCGCCCCTTCCTCATAGAACAAATTCCACACGAGCAGCTGACAACACGACCGATAAGCTGTTCGTATTTTATCTTTCTTCCGAAATATTATTATCTTTTGCTTTGCACAGTATTTCAACAATCTATTTTTCTGTCATCATGAACAGCTTTCCTTGAAGTATTTGTGATCGCTTGGTACATAGACGATAGGGCTGACCCTAGGAACCCGGAAGAGAAGCACTCTCCGTCTTCTCTCTTCTCCCCTCCCGAACACACTTTTGATTGTTGGTCATCGGTTCTTTCATTCCTCACTTTTTTCTTCAACCCGAAGACTTCTCTCTCTATTATTTGTTCATTTTTCTAAAATAATTTGTCTTCTCGGCGTTCTATGTTGTTGGTGATGATGATGTTATCGAGATGTACAATCATGATCGTTTATGCGGAAAGAAAATCGTCTTCTCCTTAAACATTTCGTTTTAAATTCATGATGATATTTTAGCGATCTACTATCAAGTTTGCAATTGATTTCTCATTTGACTACGAGCACAGAATGATTAGAGGTGCTGGCAAATAAGAATTTATCATTTTGTATGTCCTCATCACAGAAACAACACTCCATAAATAGTTCTTTTCTCTTTTAATGGGCGTGTCAAACTTCCCCCTTTCTCAGAATCCAATTTCAATTCCCTTTGTCTGTGACGATGCATTGCTCTTATTAAAGCTGACATAATTCTGTTGCTTATTTGGTTTTTTTCTCTATATTCCCCAACGTTTTCCCTTTTCTGATTAATTCCATCAGCTAATTTTTTTCTTTTTCCATCTCTCTCTTCTCTTTTTCTCTCACAAACAACTTCCGAAACACACACTCGCTTTTAGTGAGTTTTCTGAACTTTTTAAGCTTTTTCTTAGCCATCATCTAACCTCCACTACTCTTCACTCCCACACATCATACGCTATTCTTCAACGTTTTCTTCATAAGCTTATCAACTTATCTTGCTTCAAAACTCTAGAAATTTGATTCTTTATCTCTCTTTTCTCACTTTAACGATGTTTTCAATTTCTCTATTTAATACTTCCTTGTTATGAAACGAAATACATTAAGAGCCTGAGACATCTTCTGACAAATAGATATTCTCAACATATCGATACCCAACTGTATAGAATGCAGAAAGAAGATTATTTTATGTTGTCGTTTACTATAACTTCCTTTTCATTTTATTCAGAATTCTCATTTTCTCATTACTCAATCGAATGTTATTTTGACTTGGAACTAAAGACAAATTGACATTTGGACTTTCTATTGATTCAGCTTTTCCTGATCTTCTTCAACCACTTCTTTTTGCAAAAACATTCTGTTTATTGGAGGAAGGGGAGCAAAAGATTTTCAAGGCAATATATGAGCAACCGTTCATTCTCACGCGCCTTCCTTGAATTACGCTTCTCACGTAATCCACGTGCAATCGTTGTATCCGATATGTTAATGAGATACCTCAAACATTCAATATATAGATTTCTATTTTCAACTCTCTTTCCGCTTCCTTGTTTGAATCATCGAGGCTGTTCGATGTCAAGCCGAATTCATTTTTTTCACTCTTACTTCACAAATATTCTGTTTGTCGGCGTCATTTTGTCCAACATTCAACGTTTCGAACTTTAAGTTTTTTTTATTTTTACTACTGTCGTTAATATGATTGAAACGATTGCCTGATAGTCGTTCTTCAACTTCCTGGTCTTCGTAAAATGAGAGAAATAGAAGCATTTTCATCTTTTTTTTTTCAGAATGTTTCAAATAACTTTATATGTTTTCACGCTGTTAACGCTATGTCATGCGGATGTTTTACGGACAGTGATATGCAAAAATCAATGTAACGATTATCTGCATGTACCAGAGTCATCAATGCCACTATGCTCTGACATTCATTTGAAAATGAATGAATGTGGAACAGGTCAGTGATAACTTTCGTTTTTCAAAGCTTTTCATATTCGTTAATCGTTGGTCTTTTCTTAGCTTCCGATTATACTTTCTATATTCTTACAAGATGATATATTGATATGAAAATCATTCTTTCAGTTATAACATGTGGCTGGGCAGAAGCTGAGCGAGATAAAGTTCGCCCTGTTGCAAATACGACAGATATTGTGTGTTGCTATCGAACAGTCATTGTAAGTTACAATTTTGTCCTTCGTTCAATTTTATTGAAATTTTCTAGAAAGAGAAAGGTGATTGTGATGTTCATACACCGGAAGTTAAGCCAATTGAAGTTCAAATGGTAATTGATAACTATCGCTGCTTTACATTTCTTATGTTTTTTTGTTCCTTCAGGCGAGCCATGCTTGTGTAGAGAATTGGTTACCATGGCTGATTGCTTCAATACTTCTGATGATTGTGGTTGTTCAGGTAAGACATCCCCCCGTAACACATTCTCTTTCATGAAAACATAAAACAAAAATCAGAAAAAAAAGTCAATTTATACAAATGTTTTACAGTCCGCAGTCATTATCTGGACGTGCATTCAAAGACCAGGAAATCAGAAAGTTCAACAAGCTCCAATGATTGAAGTACAGTGCTCTAGAAGGCCGATATACATGGCTAGGCCATTGATAGATGCTTCAATGGTTGCCTAGGATTTACATTTTATCAGTTCTCCATGAACTGCTGAGCTCAATAGTAATTCAGGTTGGCTATCAGCCAGTATACGGGTTCTCCAAAAGGAAAAAACTCTTCCTATCCAAATATTTACTCGATAGAGCTTGTAGAGTTGCCGAATTCAATCTTAGATTCTTTCAATTCATCATAAAGCTTAAAATCAAATTTTGTATCTTGCCGATTGTTCATCATGCCATTTTTCGAAGAAATAAGAACGTTTAAAATCGAAGCGGTTCACGTGGAATCAGCAACATGTTCACGTGAGTCGGCTGCTCACGTTTTCAATTGTATTCTTTCATTGTATTCATTGCATCGAAAACGGTTGTCATTGTCATACAGCAAATCGTTTTTTCTTTCTTCTTTCGGCAAGAGGAATTAATTTAATTCTCGGGTCATATTAGGAACCAAAAAATTATTATTTATACCATATAGATTTGTTGTTTATCTTAAAAGAAAAATATCTTGTTAGTACTTACGTGGACAAACAGAATGTTGTATATACCGCTTGCCTTCCTTCCTCCTGATCTCAACAAGTTATAACATATTTTCTAATTTAATAAAGATTTATTTGATTTATATTTCAAAAACAAACACAAATTATTTACGATTGCAGTATGTTTCCTGCTCAATGGACGAGTAGTCTTTCTCATTCCATGCCAGCGTTGTGCGGCATAACTGAATTAATTTTCATTTTTAATGAAAATTTGATATGAACATACGACTTTCTGAGATTTCGAAGAGTCTGATTGACATTTTGATACTTGACTTAGAGGTGTTTTCTGTGAAAAAAAGAGATTCATGAGAACAAGGAAATGATAGGGAGAACCTGAGGACAAGCACTTCGTTGAAATGTCGTCTCAAACGAATATGTCGAGTACAATTTACCGTTATTCAATACGGAAACCTGTAAACAAAGACAAATGTGAAAACAAAGCAATTTCTTGACGGAAACTTTTGTGGCATGGTGTTGATTTGGAGTGGCAATCCACCAATTGGAATCATGGATCTGGCGGTTTGCCTCAGGTGTTACGGTTTTTACGATTAGATCCTAAAAACACACAAGTTGTCAGAAGTGAAGATTAATGACGAAATAGAATACTTGAAGTGTGGAATCTGAATCGGGCACATTAATTTTCTTTC
The DNA here is from genome assembly GCA_943334845.2 of Auanema sp. JU1783. Taxonomy (NCBI): domain Eukaryota; kingdom Metazoa; phylum Nematoda; class Chromadorea; order Rhabditida; family Rhabditidae; genus Auanema; species Auanema sp. JU1783. The sequence continues at coordinate 354,260 of CALQYR020007453.1, read as the reverse complement.
CTGTCGTAGCTGATTGGGAAAATACATAAAAACAGGACAACAAAACGAATATTCGGATCATATCACGCCAGATTTGGATCAAACTTAAGGAAAAAATGAAAGTTCTCGATGACGAATGTTCGTTCAAAGGATGAAAGAGTAACGAAGCGAACCAAATCAATTATATGAAAATTAAAAAGAAAAAAAAACGTTGAAAAGAACTTGAAATGTTGGACGTTTCATTGGCCGATGATGAAGAAACATCATGATCAGAAGCATGAATGTGAAACAGGAAATGCTTTCACTTTGGGAGAGAACTTACTAAAAAGGTCAAATCAGCAAGTTTGATTCTATGAAGTTATGAAAATCAATAGATACGTTAAGTAAATTCAACTTGTTGGATAATTTTCAGGATTGTTAGTCCACGGGTTAGTCATCACTCTTGTGTACACAACTCTTCTATTTTTTTTTGTTCCATTAATTTTTTTTTCAAATATACACTTTGCGGTTCAATGAAAGATCCTTCTCATATAGAAATAGGAGGAGAACAAATCAAATTTCTTTTTCGAATGATTGCCCTTGATATTCTTGTGGAGATGCTCAAATATAGTATTTCCTATCCATACTTGAGTATCTTTAAACAAATGAACATTTAGTGAACTTCTATTTAGAAAGGAAATACTTAAAGATACGATGCACGATAGAACTCAAACTTCCTCATCTTTAAAGATAGCTCTGTTAAAACAAGTTTATCATTTGTTCAAAGCAAAGTGTTTTCTATTCAAGGCTGGCCTCAAGAAAATCGATACTGCGAAAAGAGTCCAGAGGTTTTCCTGACCACAAGTACAACTTTTGAACATTAAAACTCATAGCTCAGTTACATTCAATACTTGCCTCTCTTTCCTTATTAATTCATTTGTTGTTGTTTCCTCTCAACAACTTTGAATTGTATTCCAAGCTTCAAATGTTCTTTACTCTTTATTCTCTAAAATTTTATTGAGAAAATCGATCGATTCTCCAACGAAGCTCGCTCTTGCGAAGCTATAATTAGCATATCAGTAGAAAATGCTTACGTGGAATTCACGTAAGCAATTCATATTCATATGCAGATTCTTTTTGTATGGTTGTGTTCGAATAGATTGTTCGCTAATGATGAATTTCGGCTTTTGTGAATGTATTTGAAAACTTTTCAACTTTTGCCGTCTTCGAATCAGCGCTTTTCGTACAATAGAGGAAAGAACTCATTTATTCTAATAATTTCAGTGATTAATCTCTAAATATTGTTCTCTTCGCACAATGAAATATTTTTATTATTTTGCTTACGGTAGTAATTTATTGAAAGAGAGAATCCGGGTACAGGTTTGTTAATTCTTATATTTATCAATATTTAGCAATACTCATTCCAGAATAAGGGTGCTGAGTATGTTTGTAATGGAACTCTTAATGGTTTTAAACTAGCATTTGTACACGAATCACAGAGATGGAAAGGAGGCTTAGCTACCATCTTAGGTGATGAGAAAGAGCAGGTAGGTTAATGTTTCCCGACAAAACTTTTTTTTTCAAGGTTTGTGGTTGCGTATGGAAAGTTCCTTTGGAGTATTCTCCAGAATTGGATAAACAAGAGTGTGGATATCACAGGCTCACAGGTGTTGTATAGAAACATAAAAGTAGTATCCCTCGTGATTGGTTTAGTGCCGGTTCAATGCGCTGAGTCAGTGATCGAATGTAGAACTTATCAGTTTTCTGATCTGGATGCAGAACTCAAGAAACCATCACCACATTACAAGGTATTCCCAAATCGAAGATGTTTGATCCCTCTTTTTCAGACTGTGATATTAGCAGGAGCTGTAGAGCATGGACTACCCGAACCGTATATCAAGAAGTTGTACGGTATTGATGATAACGGTTTTCGAGGAGTAGTCGAGGTTGACTTAGATGTCATAAGAACTTTAAATGTTCAAAAATAACAAAATATTTAACATTTCACATGATTTACGCGATCAACTTTTGTCCGATCGTTAGTTTCGTTTTATATTTCATCGGTTAAATGTGACTATATTAGTTACAATAAAATATTTATTAATATATCTTATAAAGATAAATATATCATATTGGACACGTTTCATACTTTACTTTCCGAGCAGTTTGTCCAATGCTTTAGATCCTGCTCCCATGATGTTCTGTCCTGCTTCACTCACACTGTCGACAACAGAAGAACCTGCATCAGTTACCGCTGATCCGAAGCTCTTGGCTCCATCTACCATTGAGTTGCCCGCTTCTGCTGCCTTATCACGAGCTTGCTCTGCGCCTTCTTTGGTCTTGTCATATGCTCCCTGGACAAATTCAGAAGTCTTGTTACCAAAATCCTTGGCTCCTTCAACGAATGAGTTGCCCGTCTCGGAAGTCTTATCGCGAGCTTGTTCAGCGCCTTCTTTGGTCTTGTCGAAGGCTCCATGGACCAAGTCAGAAGTTTTGTTACCGAAATCCTTGGCTCCTTCAACGAATGAGTTGCCTGCTTCAGAAGTCTTATCGCGAGCTTGTTCAGCGCCTTCTTTGGTCTTGTCATATGCTCCCTGGACGAAATCAGAAGCCTTGTTACCGAAGTCCTTGGCTCCTTCAACGAATGAGTTGCCTGCTTCAG